>OY796886.1:6294799-6744799 GCA_963680785.1 Diplosoma virens | reverse complement strand
GCTCTGCTTGGTGGTCTTGGCAAGCAGTTTTAAATTTCATTAAAATCTTTATTAAATATCAAGCGGACAGCAATATCTTGGAATCTCCGGAAGCAGGTTGGGATAATTGCTCACTCTACAGGGTGTCCCATACGTCTTGGAAAATTTTTAAATTAGGATTTAAAACATATGAATACGAGATTTTGAAAAATTCTTTAACTATAAATTTTTGTATAGGTTATATTTTAGTTCTGTATAATTTTTGTTTAAAAATGGTTTCAATTGATTTGCGAAAAACGATTTTGAAAATGCCTTCCCAAGGATACAAAGCCACGCTTATCTCAAGAATTTTAGACATGCCCAATTCAATTGTCTGGAACATCATCAGAAAATTCCAAACAACAAAGGAAGTCGCAGATTTGCCTCGAACAGGTCGTCCAAGATACATGAGAACTCCGAAAAAAATCAAAGGCATAAGGGAAAGAGCTCGAAGAAACCCAAAAAGATCGATGAAAAAAATGTCTAGAATTTTTGATATGAGCGTGACTTTGTATCCTTGGGAAGGCATTTTCAAAATCGTTTTTTGTAAATCAATTGAAAACATTTTTAAACAAAAATTATACAGAACAAAAATATAACCAATACAAATATTTATAGTTAAAGAATTTTTCAAAATCTCGTATTCATATGTTTTAAATCCTAATTTAAAAATTTCCCAAGACTTATGGGCACCCTGTATGTATTAGCGCCTCCGTCGCTTTCCTACAATTCAGGAGGATAAATATAGAGATAAAATAAAAATAAAAAAATATCTTTTCTTTAGTTCCGCTTAAGGCATTCTGCTTCAAAACCATAGACAAGTTTAAAATATTGTTACACAAAAATTCGCTTTTTTGCAAAAAAATGTAGCGTTATCATCACATTGTTGTAGCTGACAAAACATCTGATGTATAAAAGACCCTCTACAGTGTACCTAATACAAAAAGTGCTAAAGTGGTTACTGGCTATGAAGTGCGCAAAACGCTTCTAAACCTAACCCTACTTAAAACTAACTAGTAACATGTACCCGAAAGACGAGGAAAGTAGAAATTAGTACTTTACTATAATAAATGTAAATCTGTGAAAATACTACTGTAAATTAAGAAACTCCTTTGAAGCTGCAATCGATACGTAAGGCAAAAACATGTCACAATGCTTGCAAGAATAACTTCCAATGACCCTAGAATTATGAAATGGAATCATCGTTTTCGAAGTAGCTGCAATACTGCATGATACTGATGCGGAGTTCGTAATTATTGACTCCGCTCACAAAGCTAAAAGTAGGCAAAAGTACCAAATACTTTTTAAAAAAGATAACGCGGTACCGGTACTTCGGTACCAAGTACCGACGATACCGGTAACGGTACTAAAAAGTACCGCGGTTTGTTACTACAGGTACTGCCCACCTCTGCAAATGCTTACCAGGATCATACAGTATAATTGAACTCTTCAAAAGATGACAAAAAATTAGTTTTAATATAAAAAAACGCAAAATTGTAACTGCAAATAAATTTGTTTTAACGTTGTACAATATAAATAGCTTTTTAGTTTTTGATATTGTGATTTACAATGTTAAAAGACAGTTTAACTGTTTTTAACATTTTTTTCATGTTCTTACTAAAAGTGAGAGCCATCACGTTGTGAACCATCATCAGTATCCGTGATGGCTTTAATAGAGTGCGAGCGGTGCGGCCGTACCGAATCCCTTAAAATACATCAAAAAGTGGCCCTCCCTATACAAGATATTGCTCTATTTCTTCCCAGTAGCACACGATTTTTTTTTTTATTAACTAAAACTAAAATACTTTAAACTAGAAATTTTTAATTTACAAACTAAAATTAAAAACTAAAATTTAAAAAAAATTAAACTAAAAAAAATTGTTTTTATAGAAAACTTTTTAGACATTAAAAAATGGTCCCTCCTAAAACAATAAACATTTTTTAAAAGACCACACTGATTCGAACACTTAACAATGGCCCCCTAAAATAAAGATCTTTTTTTTAGAGATAACTTTGTTTTGAGACACTAAAGAGTGGCCCTCCAAATCAAACGACGACTTTTTTTGAGATCACAATGCTTTGGATCACTCAACATTGGTCCCCCCTAAATTGAAGGTCTTTTTTTTTAGAGATTACTTTGTTTTCATACAATAAAATGATCCCCGCTATAACAATAACCTTTTTTAGAGATTGCTTTGCTTTGGAACACTAAGTAGTGGCTCCCCTTTTTGCAAGACCAACACTGTGCAGAATAATTTATTTCTTCAAAAACACATAATATAAATTGTGTTCTATTTTTTGTGTTTTCTTCAACCCGATCCCTCAAAACACTTATCATTTTAATTAAGTCTTCTGTTAAACTTTTTGATAAAAAAACACTCGTATATTTCTTCAGTTTATTTACTATAGTATACCTGAATGTTCGTTGATTTGTGATGTTAATTATTTTCTTTACATTTTGTCATAATTATATACAGCAGTGGTCCCCAAACTTTTCGAGCTGGGGGCGGATTCAGAATTCTTGGACCTCCCCGGGCCAAAACGAGAAAAAAAGTCTTCACTTCGAATCGATCTCTGATTTCGCTATTTTTTTCCCCAAAATTGTAGTGATCTCTAAAAAAAAAAGTCTTCACTTGGATTCGATCTCTAGTTTCGCTGTTCTTCTCTTAAAATCTTGGGGTGTTTTCCAATGCAAAGAACAAGGTAAAAACGTGAAACTAGGGTGTTTCCGATATAATTCTTTCCAACTGTGGCTCAAAGTGAATACATATATTTAAAAAAAAAAGCTCCGCGGGCCGGATAAAAAACCTTAGCGGGCCGGATCCGGTTTACGGGCCGTAGTTTGGTGACCACTGATATACTGTATGTACAAACACAACTCAATAATTATTTCTCTTATTGTTTTTCGGTGTCTACAATGAACTGTTTTATTTTTTTATTACTTTTTATAAAAAAATAAAGAAAATGTTTGAAATAGTTTTTTATTCAGTAAACAAAAAGGAAAAAACTCATATTCTGTTTAGAATAAAACTGTAGTGTAATTCAACGCCGCCACCCGTTCAGTTCGATGTTTAATCAAATATTAGCCAAAAGCTTAATAAAAAAGTTCAAAGGTTGAGAAAAGAAGCTGAAGACAAGAATAACTAAAAATTTATTTAAATATGTTCATTGAAAAATAGTTTAAAAAAGTTTCCTTATTTTGATGCTCAGTAAAAAAAACAAAATGAAAGTGTGAATTAGTCGTGCTATAAAGCAAATATAAAAACAATCATTTAGTTGCAACTCTTTAATTGAAGGTAAAAATAGCTAAAAAACTTATTATGGAAAGCCGCGAAATTTTATTTTCCTTTTGAGTTGTCTTTAGAGTTGTCGAGAAGTCAAAAAGATAGAGAACTACTAAGCTAATTATTTTTTTTCACAAGTCAGTACAAATTGCCAGTAAAAGTATTTAACAGTAATTAGTTTATAGTTTTATCTGTTTATGCTTCAATGTGTTTTTTAGTTTTATTTTCTGAGCTAATTACCTGATTCGTCTATTCGAATTGCTTAAGATATTTTAAAAAAGTTAAATTAACTAAATAAATGCAAATTAACAAAACCTCATAAATACAAGTGCAAATATTTTAAAATTAACTAAGGTAAACACTCATTACTACACAATTTGTTTTAAATTGTCTCTAACTTTTTACACTTTTGTTTGAGTTATGTCCTGAGACTTAAAAAATTGTTAAGTGTACCTTGGATTGCCTGAAAGTATAAGTAAGTTGAAAGTTGTTTCTCTCGTTCTTGGCTGAATGCCGAAAAGAAGAGAGAGGCAGTAATGAAACGTTTATTACATTTAATATGAATCCCTGCTTCTCTCTCCAACCCACCAGAATCCGAGCCATCAGTCCAGGGAGTGATGCTGCTAAATGGAAGGGTCAATAGATGGGAGACAGCAACGGGATGGCAAAGAAAGAAGGGACATTACGAGAGCATGAATAAGAAAGGTGGTAAGAGAAAGAACAAGAGAAAGGCGGAGACCAGGGAGGTCCGGAAGGACATAGGATTAGAGGTGGCGAAGTAGTTGTAGATTAGGTTTGAGGTTATGGGAACTAGCAAAGAATCTCCATGATCCTTTTTTGAGGCGGTACGAGGATTGTGATGGACAAGAGAGACAAAAGGAAAAGATGAAGGTAGTCTAAGAGCACGTTCGAAGTAAGAAAAAGATTGATGGGTAAGGGTGACACGCTGTCGGGAGAAAAATGCTTTTAGGTATAGGAGAGATATCAGAGTTGATGACAGACAGCCTGTGATGAGTCTGCAGGAGGATATATGCATTATCTCCTCAGAAGTGATATGAATGGGGGACGAGAAAGGAAAACAGCCAGGGGAAGCATAAGTAAAAATAGGGCGAATAAAGGCTTTATAGTTTTAGCGGGGCGGTTGATGTTGCCGAAAGAGATAGCAGTAGTGGGAGCCAGAGGTGAGCGGAGTCACTTTTTTTGGGATCTGATTCAGTCGGACTCCGACTCCAATCCATGCTCCATCTCTGCTGCAAAGTTAGTAACGGCGAACAGTGAACAAGAACCCGAGGAACTTGAAGTCAATGCTAAAGAAACAAAACATTTTGAGGTTTAAAAATAACATTTGTTTACAAAAATATTTTTTTCTACTGATGGAAATCATTGTTAAGTTGTTGAATTGGTTGATAAAGAATTGAAATCCTACCTTCTATTCTTAATCTACAATTTAGACTAATTTCTAGGCACCAATTTTTATTAATTTAATTTTGCGTGTAAAAACTGTAATGCTCAATCGAGTAAATAGTCAAAGACATAGCCGTACCTGCCGGGGGGGGGCAGGGGGGCAATTGCCCCCCAAGTTTCGAAGATTTGGGCAAAATTAAGATTTTTCGGGCAGTGAGAAGAAAATATTTGGGCAAAACTATAATTTTTCAGGCAGCGATACGAAAAATTTGGGCAAAGTCAAGAAATTTAGAGAGGTGACGATGAGGAACTGCAAAAAATAATAACCCAAATTTGGGTGAAGACCTTTTTTTTTTTTTTAGAGATCACCATGATTTTAGGACAAAATTGGTTTTTCGTCTGAGAATCTCAGACAATTTTTTTGTCATATCCGAAATGTACTATAAAATCATGATTTGGGCAAACGTCACAAAATTTGGGCAAAGCTTCATTGCCCCCCCAAAATTTTTTGGGCTGGTACGGCTATGGTCAAAGATGTCAAAAATCAGGCTGAAATCTAAATGGAGTGGGTTGAACAGTTGTTTTTATCAAAGTATCTAACCAATCTTTTGAAAATCAATTTTTCACGAGTTTAATGAATTGTTATAATAAACATATTACATTTTCTGTACAAACTGGTTCAATGACAAGCGAGGACGACTTTTTAAAGAAATATTCTTACTTCTGGAAACCGAAGATAGTTTTTAATTCAAATCAAAGCGTAAGCAAAACTTGTAAAACGAAACTTTTGTCTATTTCAGTAAACTTAAAAATTAAAAAATATTTCTTTAAATTACGCAAATGCAACTACTGTATCATTTAGTTCAAAATATGTATTGAGATCATTTTGACTCTAATCGTGATGTAAATTTAATTTTATCAGAAAACAATGACACAAGATGCAAAAACCTAATAAACGCTCTAATATAGGTTTTTAGAAACTCAAAGAAGAGTAATGAAAATTTTATCACAAAATATACGAAAAAAGAAACTGTTTTGCGGGGTTAATTTGACATTTTGTTTTCTGGTTAATATTAAAGCTGTCTAGTAGGGAATTGGCAAGTTAAAGCCTATTTAATAAGTAACAGTTGCAATTGACAGTCAATAAGATAAATATTTCCTCATCGCAAAGTTTCGCAAGATGGGTCGTCCATAGGAGCTGCAAAGCTAGGCTACTTTTTTTTTATTTTGCTTTATAATTAAAATAGAAAAAATTGTCTGGCCTTCTAAGCTTGCAAAAACAAGTAAACCAGCCTAGTTTGAAGGTTCCTCTTTCACGATTCTAGCACGTTTCAGACAAACATAGAAAAATTTTTATACTGCGACTTGTTAGTAGACATGATCAGTCAACTTCCCCTTTGTTTCCCCTGGTCGAAAAAAAGGGGAATTTCCCATCGGACTTTCTTTGTTCGTTTTTATAAAATAGCGAATACATTCTTAAAGTTTCACTTAAGGAATTAACAAAAACAATAACTTTTATTGAAATAGCCTATTTGTTGCCAAAAATTTTACGGCAATAATTTAAAGAAGTGCTTTATATTATTATTAGACGTTTTATTTAGTGTTGTGTCACAGCAAGTCATTGTGCTTTCAAGTTAGAGTATTTTTTGGTTTCTTTATTATCTTAAGCAAGGGATAAATTTCCTTCACCCATAATGATGCAATACTATAAACAGCACAACTAAATTCATAAAGTAGTTTATTTTTGAGGGTTTTTCATTTCTTAAGCCTTTTTCAAGAAAAACTTAACTTAAAATTAATTTGAACAATTTTGTTAGTTGATTTCATTCGTGTATGAGTATCTAAGTTATTGTGGTTTATTTGTATACATAGTGAGTTTTAACATCAAGAAAATTTTTTGTTTTGTTTTAAGCGTGTAAACTCAAGAGTAAAGTTTGTAGACTACATAGACCAGTGGACCAGTGGTCTCCAGGTGTGTCGCGAAAAATTTCGGAAAAAAACTATTTAGGGACGTCGAATTCTGCCGTTTTTGTACATGAGATTCGGAGGGAACGAAAGAGCGTGAGTCCAAGCGAAAACTTTTTTTCAGATCACCATGATTTGGGATGAAAATTGAGAAATCATGGACAAACTTTCAGTGAAGACTTTTTATTATTAACCAATATAATGGGTGTGCCGCGAAAATTTAAGTAGCTTAATAGTGTGCCGCTATATAAAAAAGATTGCGAACCACAGACATAGACAAATTGTAAAAACGTTTTCTTCAAAAATAAATTTATGTTACGATCAGAAGAACGCAGGTCAACGAGCAGAGGAATTAACTGCAGGCGACTTTGTGACAATCAGGGTTGCGGAGTCGGAAAGCCGGACTCTTAAAAGTGCAAAGAGTCGGAGTCGGAATATTGTATCCGACTTCAACTCCTGATGTCCACTGGTTTTAAGGAAATTACTTTTTAGGGACAAAAATTAAGAAATTCGAGACATATTTCAATTTGGAAGAATTTTTTTCTATTAACAAACGTATCAATTTATGACTTCAAAAATTTGGGCGACCGAATTTTTAAGCAAATCGTATTTTGCATAATGCTATTGCCCCTATTGGGCAATTGTTGTAGGGAGTGGGGAGTCGGAGTCGGAATCCTTGAAATTTTAGAAGCTGGAATTGGAGTCGGCATCCTAGAAATTCTAGGAGTCGGTGTCGGATCTTAAATTTTCCGACTCCTGGTGACAATACCAAAATAGTTCTATCAGATTAACAATTTTGTTTGATTAAAAAGCTTGTTTAATTTTAAAAAGTGGCACAACTTTATTGTAAAACAGTTTGCAAACACTTCAATACAGAAAAAATTGTCAAAAAATTTGTCTCATTTAAAAATACAATAAGGAGGCTGAAATTGAACTGTCACATTATTAATTTTTCGCAGATAGAAATAGCAACAACTTACCAAAGACAAAGCATTACACAAAAACGGATTAACCTTACTTTGTCAAAAGGAGTATTTTAAAAACTTTGGAAATTGTGAGTAAACTACTTTCCACGTGACCGAATTGGTTAGAGCGCCGCATTGAACGAGATCGACACTGTTGCCATTCAAAACCTACTCAAATGGTCATGTTAAATATCAATGTAATATCCTGGATGCAAGGCACATTTAGAAAATTGTTTTGGTGTAGACTCATTTTTCAAAAGTTTACTGAGGTTTTTGGTTTCTTCAGTGTCTTGATAGGTACAAATTCAATGTAAAAATTACCCCCAGCACTGTATGGCCTGGCTTGGCAAAAAACTTTTCAAGGGTCTCATCAGCAAACACATAGGAAAAGAATTGAAATTATGATAATTCATTAACAATACTGAAGTTTTGTTGTTGGTCCTTTTAGACAGCACAACCGGTTTTCAGTTTGCTTTGTGAACGTCTGAAAAAAATTATATACACGTAAACTGCAGAAAATGCCTTATTCATATCTTGACGGGTCGTAACTGTGATATTTACAGACCTCGAACTCGAAAGTATTTTTGAATTCTAAGTTTGAACAGAATTAGACCTAAAGAATGAAACCAAAAACAAAAAGATAATGAAATTACAATGCCTAGGTATACATGTATATTTGAGCCCGAATCGGGCCAAAAGTTTTTAAAAATTTTTGACCCAAACTTGTTCCAAACCCGAAACCGAACCCAAAAACAGACCTGATTTGCAAATCTGCAGAGATATACTCTAAACCAGGGGTGGCCAGTCTTTTATTTTGGGGACTACATGCAGAACTTGATTTTGTTTAAGGGCCTCACCAGAGTCTTCGCTCTGGTTTCAACGTCAATTTTACAAATGAACTTACCTGGAAGTTGGTTGAAGACCAAAGAATTTAACAATAAATCAGTTTTTAAATTATTTTCTTGAGGTTTTCGTGGGCCGCAGAGAAATTTATCGCGGGCCGTAATTTGCCCACCGTGTTCTAAACCAATGGTTGCCAGTCGGTAGTCAGCGAAAAATGTTTGGTGATCCGCAGAAAAATGAGAGTTGTAACGAGTCCACCACTTAAAGGAATCAAATCAATTAAATCCAACAACTTTTAAGTTATATCGATGAGTCTTTATATCCGAGGTAATTTTAAAAGCAAAGATTTTTTGTCTTTTCTTGATTTTTGAACAATTTTTACACCTCAGACATGAAAAAACAGAAATATTAAAAGGAAAGACTTTTTATAGTTTTCACAGTAATTTTTTTAAAATTTGTATTAGTGGTTCATCAAATAACATATTATGCATTTAGTGGCCCATGAAGTTTTAAAAATAGCCACCACTAGTCTAAACAATTTGAATATTGATTATTTATTATCAAAAAATAGTCAAGATACAGCTTAAATACTACGTCAAGCTAAATTTTACTATTAAAAGTAAATAGAATAAAAGACATAATCCAATGAAAAAAATTTCCACTATACATTGCCATTTGTTTTTTCAAGTAATCAAAAAATGATTAATATATAGCGTTTCAATATCAACAATATGGACGCAATATAGACGCTTTGTCAATTTTTTCCTTTTCTTTTGTACTTTTTGAAATTGATTTTTTGCGACTTGCCTAATTTGCTTCTTCTCACGTTAAAACGAATCCACATCCTCTGTATTTGCATTTGTTCAGTTTCATTTTCTTATATGAAGTCGCAGATATTACATCCTTTTCTTGTTCATATATCACATACTTTTACCAATATCATCTCATCACATGCTTTCATAAATAAATTTATTTATTCTTTTTTTTTAGTTACGGTATCCGCTGACGATAGTATAAGATAAAAAAAATTGTAGATGTTTTTTTAAAATTTGGATTAAAATAAATATTGCATTTATATTCCAATTGTAATTAAGTGGTCTATGACATACAGCAACGACTTTATATAAAAAATAGTGCAACCTAATTTTTGTAAACCGAGAGAGCAAAAGTTATTAGTTCTTCTGTTTAAGGTGTCTTAGTTTACGTATAATGCAGCAGAATTTCAAGATTGGTAATCAGTAAAATGTGACCTAATCGCTTGCTTTAAACTAAAAACATTCTTGTATTTCCTGTTTGTAAGAGTATTTTCTAAATTATAATCATAGGTTTTCCGTCTGGACCAGGGTGGTCCAACTTCTCCACTCTTGTGGGCCACTTTTCAAAATTATTCGAGTTTGCGGGCCTCAACCGGCTAAAAACACTTATTTTTGTCCCAAACTCAGGGTGTTCTCTAAAAAAAAAAAAAAAGGTCTTCAATTGGAATCGATCTACGAAATTCCTATTTTCGTCCCAAAATCATAGCGTTCTTCAAAAAAAAAGGTTGCCGCTGCTTGTAATCGACAAGACTTGTGCAAAATTGTTCTAGACATAAAATCTATCGTAGTTGGACCACGCTGATCTAGACATAAAAATCCATCTGGTAAATTAAAAAAAAAATTTTGTTACCTCATTCAAGGTTGTGAACTCGGAGTCGGAGTCACATGTTTTAGGATGGAGTCGGAGTCTAAAGCCATCAATAGTAACCGCAGAAATTTTTAAATTCAATTCTTACTTCTGGAAACTGCAAATAGTTTTTAATTCAAATCAAAGCGTAAGCAAAACTTGTACAACAAAACTTTTGTCTATTTCAGTAAACTTAAAATTTAAAAAAAATATTTCTTTAAATTACGCAAATACAACTACTGTGTCATTTAGTTCAAAATATGTATTGAGATCATTTTGACTCTAATCGTGATGTAAACTTAATTTTATCAGAAAACAATGACACATGATGCAAACACCTAATAAACGCTCTAATATAGGTTTTAGGAAGCTCAAAGAAGAGTAATAAAAATTTTATCACAAAATACATGTATACGAAAAAAACTGTTTTGCCAGGTTAATTTGACATTTTGTTTTCTGGTTAATATCAAAGCTGTCTAGTAGGGAATTGGCAAGTTATACATGTATTTAATGAGCAACAGTTGCAATCGACAGTCAATATGTACTAAAGCCAGCACTGGCAAAAACTTTACATTATAAAATAATGCAACCTAAGTATCGTAACCCGAGAGAGCGAAAGTTATTAGTTCTTCTATTTCAGGATTGGAAAATCTGATTGTATTCGAGGGCCACACCCCAAAATTTAAAAACTATGTGCGGGCCGCATTAAACATTTTTTGATTTAAGAAAGAAGCCTGTTTCTTGATGGACTACCTTTCTTCATCCGGTTGTCATGTTAAGACCTTTTTGTATCTCCACAACATTAAAAACGCATTTGTCCTGCAATGTCGAGTGTAGAAAACAAAGATTTGCACTTGGGTTGTATGACTGATCCCGACAATTTATTTAACTTTTACGCCAAATTCGAAATAAAGACTAAAAAATGCGGTAGACCGGGTCCCCGACCCCACGAGGGTCCCATTGACAAATCTTGCCGCCTGCAGCTTTCCACATCTGGTTTAAGGTGACTTTGTTTATAATGTAGCAGAATTTAAAGGTAGCTAATTATAAAATGTGACGTAATTGCTTGTTTATACCCTAAGAACATTCTTGTGCTTAACTGTTTGTAAAAATATTTTCTAAATTATACTCATAAGCTTTCTCTCTGTGATATAAAAATCCATCTGCTAAATTTTAGTAAACATTAATTGCTTTATACCAGGCCATGAATTCGGAGTCGGAGTCGCTACTTTTTTCGGAGACGTTGCTTTACGCTAAATTAGGGCTTCAAAGTGACCGGAACTGCAGGTTTTAGGGTGGAATCAGAGTTAAAGGCGTAAAATTTGAAATAGCTTGCATCGGAGTCGAAGTTGGAGTCGTAAAATTTGAATAAGCGGACTCAGAATCGGAAAAAATTGCTTCGACCTCACAAATCTGCTTATAAATGCTTTTCAAAGTGTTAGTGTTGGTGAAAGAATTTTGGAATACTCTTTATGATAGTAAAAATTAAAGTTTGTTTAGAACAAAAATAGTGTTTTAACTTAGAGAGAAAGATTTCTGGTCCAATTCTTTTTGATTACTGTTAAATAGAAGTTTGTGCTTTTTTCTCTTGGGGTAGTTGTGTGCTCGTACAGGACTTTGTAGAAATTAAAGTCCGTCTGTAGACTTTTGCAATATAATATTAATTTTCCGGTGCATATCAACATTCATGCTTAACTTAATTAATTTTATTTGTGTAAATTGAAACGGTTAATTTCGAAAGGAGTGGCATAAACTAATACCCTGTCAACTTACAAGCCACTTCTTTTAGTTGGCATTAAATAGGTTTCTCAATAAGTAAAAGGATTTCAAGTTTGTGTAGCAAGATAGAGGTTAAAGTATAAATATGCCACAAAATATCATTATCGTCGAACATCAAGGAAAACGTGTGAGGTTAAATTGCAGCAACTTTAACACTCTAAAAAGTGGAATCGAAAGAAAGTTGGGAGTTTCTCTCAGTAATCATCGATTGGAATATCGTGATCGTTCGCGTGATGAATGGATTGGCATACATGATGATGATGATTTGGAAGAAATCACTGAGCAAACTCGAGTACGGATCATTCCAGAAGGCAATGGTAAGAAAATATATGTGAAGCAGTAACAAACACAACAAGTATTGGAAATATTGTTCATAATATCCGTTCAACAAAGCTCCAAAACTTTTGTAAAATCGGACAAATTAAATTTGCATTCAACTTCAATATTAATTAAAAATTTTCTTTTGTTAATGGATTAGAAACCAGAAAAATAGTCAGGAAAATATTATCAAGTAACAATTTTTTATATTTTAATTAAAAAGATAATTTTTTGCTGTAAGCGAGATAAAAACAATAGAACCAAGATCAATTTTTTTGGTTGAAGTGAGGATTTTGATGTTATTTGTTGAACAATAAGCCTTTAAAAGTTGTTGTCGTTGTTACTTGACAAGGGCCGTTCTTACATATAAGCGCCTTTTTACTAATTTGATTTTCATTGTGTCTTTAAAAAGCTTAAGATTCTTACCTCAAATAGCGACTGACATAGTAACCAGGTCAATTTTTAAATATAGTCTATTTTAAAACAGTCAATTTAAAAATAGTCAATTTTAAAACAGCAAGTAGAAACCAGGTCAATTTTTAAATATACAATAAGTCATTACATTGGATCATTTTACAGTATAATCTTAAAAAGATGTTTTCGCTTTATAGTTTGATTTTTTAAAGGTGCTGCTTCATCTGGAGGAATTAACATATCAGCACATGGAAATCATCGTGTTCACCAAGTCGGTTACCATAACGTGGATAACAGAAGAAAAGGAAGTAAGTTTTGTTTTTAGAAATTGTATGAAGTCTGAAAACATTTTCATAGAGGCTTTTTTTGTAATGAAAAAGAAACCTCAAATAACTTTCATATATTGCTGGATTTTTTTCAAGAAACGCTGCCATTACAACAGCTACGATAAAATGATATTCGTTTGTAACGCAGTAAAAAGCTGAATAGCTTACATTTTTGAAGCATTCTCAAAACTGCTAACAACTAAAATGCAGTGGTTCCATGAGTATGGGTTTCAAAGGTTCAAAAAGTTGGTCGCGTCGAGACAACCAAAAACTGGGCTTTAATTGTCTTGACGCGACCAACTTTTCGAACCTTCGAAACCCATACTTATGAAACCACTACTTTTTAGTAATTAGCATGTTAAAAAAATTATTAGCAGTGACATGAAAATATCCTGTCACACGTTTTGCTTTTTTTCTGAAAATTAATAAGGAAAAAAAAAGAAAAAGATCCTCCATTTGTGACAGCAATGTCCAAAATTGATTTAATTACAATCCAAGGCCTTTTTTCGTCTTCACTATTTTTTAGTAAAAAATTTTTGCGAAAGTGAAAAAATCGATGGTGATAAAATAAAAAAAAAGATCATCGCTAGTAATTAGTTGAACACCTTTGTCGCAAGTGAAGAACCTTTTTTTGGTTTTTATCAATTATGGGTTAAACAAAACTAATGAAAACTTATTCTTATACCGATTATATCGGTAGTTTTTTGTGTTGAATTACGCTCATGAACCAAGGCTTGTGTCGTGAGTTTACAAGTTCAGATTTGGGTCGCCTTAAAGGTCTGGAAACTACAGCTTTGTAGAAAGTAATACACAAACATATCAATAAAACAAAATATTAAAAAAAAATTATTATTTCACTTATTAAAACTCTTTAAAAGACCAAAAATTGTGTTTTATTTAATTGATAGTCGAGTAGGTTTTTTATAAAACATTTATAGCAATACAAAAATGATCGATAAACAACATAAAATTTTTCTTTTCTAAAAGAATACAAATCGAAGGAACTGCGATAAAATTGTTTACAATTAATTAACATTTTTTTAGCTTCGTCTTGACGCTTTAATTAGTTGTAAAATTTATTTATTTTTAATCTTTAGTGCTTTTTATTTTTGTTTTTGTCAACAAAAAATTTTTTGTTTTTAACACTGTCGTTTATTTTTAAAACTGTTTTCAGACGTTAGGGACCATTCACACTTTGGCGTCGGAAACAATATAAAGTATTAAAAATATTTGTTGCAAGTTACAAAGTGAGTATGTTTCTGAAATTAAAAAGTATGTAATATGTACATTTAAGATTTGTTGTAGGCATCTGTCTTATGGGTTTAATTACAATATCACCAATTACTGCTTTATAATTTTGTAAACTCCAAGTGAAAATACTGAATTTAAGTTTTTCTCTATTTCTTTTACGGCAATGGTCATTAACAAGTAAATGAAAATTTTTAAAAACGTTCTAAATAATTATTTATCTTTACAACATAAGTTAATAAAAAACTGTAATAAGGCTATTGTGACAAATAAAAAATACTTACAAAGATTAGCCGCTACCATCAAATAAGTAAGGTATTTTAGAGTAAGGTATTTGTAACATAAATCTTGTTTCAGGAATCCTAATCGTATAAAGAGAAGATGTGCAAGAATTACGTTTCGAATAGTTCGATTCTATTTTAAAGATTTTAATTTTATTGCGTAAATGTCAATAGGCCTATATTTTTGTTTTCATTTCATCTCTATATTTATCCTCCTGTCTCGCAATAAAATGACGGAGGCGCTATACATAGAACAAGCAATTACCTTGACCTGCTTCCGGATATGCCAAGATATTGCTATCCGCTTGAAATTTTGTATATTGTTTTTTTCGGCTTTATAAAGATACAGCTAAAATTTAGAACTGTTTGTCAAAGAGCACCAAGTAAGGGAAACTGAACTAAAGTGTCTTTCCCAAGGACACAGCAGAATGGCGCGAGTAGGTTTTGAACCGAGACCATATTGATTACAAGCACGGCGTTTTTAACCACTTAACCACGCTGTCGATAAATTTTAACTTTCAGCCAACAACCACGTTATATGTGAGTTGGGACCGAACTTGTAAATTTGAAGTTAACATTTAATAAAATCTGGTTATAAATATGACTTTGCTTTTTACAAAATGTCATTTATATGATTTTTATATCGGCTCAAAGTTAAAATAATTTTGCATTTTAAAAGGAATAAAGAATTAGCTATGAATTTAAGGCCGTGTACAAAAGCAAGTAATTGGATAGAGATTCTAATTTTATATGACAAAAACTGTATCAATTTTAAGAAACTACAAAGACAAAATTTTTTTTGTTTTTTGAAAAAGTTTTATTTTGTGCAGAAATTTAGTATAATATTCTTGTGTGGTAAAAGTACAGTATTTACTAAGAATTTGCGATTTTTTTATTTTTTAAATTATACTCAGGTTTTTGTTAGTCTTGCTTAGATTGATAACCTTTGGTTAAAAGAAGTTTTTCGTTAATAGGCCTAACACGGCGAAAAATTTGTTTCGAAATTTCATCTTATCAAACGCTTCATGTTTATGCATGTCCGCTACGTCAAAGATACAAACGCAGAAAAACTCTGAGTAGCACATAGGCAGTTTCATTATTGAAAAACTCTGCAAAGCACTGTAAAAGCTGTTTAATTTTATACATCGGGCCTACCGAGGGTTACACGACTAAGTAGTAGTTATTGCGAATGAGCGGCAGACGGTTTCACAAAGTAAAAACAACAACACAAAAATCTTTGTACTAGCGGTTAACAAAATGTCACTTACAATTGATCAAAGTTAAAAATGTAAATTCAATTAAGAAAACGTTAGAGTGTTTTGCAGCTTGACAAAAAACTAAATACTGGTAAGTTTTTTTATATTAATGCTCGACCATAAAAAATAAGTATATGCCGAGCTTTAAAAAAATGCCTAACTTCTAAGTAATCTTTTTGCAATAAGCTAAATGTGATGTCAATCTTCCAACTCTTTTGATTCATTTGTTAAAAGTTCTTATTGAAGTCAAACAATGTTTTTTACTTTTTCTTCTTTTACTATTAGAGAGACTAAAACTCAATTACGCTCGTCTACATTTTTTTACGACACGCCAAATGAACATTTACATGTTTATTTAAAATCCCAAGTTGTTCATACGATATTAAATTAACAGAGGAAGGTAAATCCAGCGTAAAGCAAAGATCTATGAGGTGTTGTTTATGTTTTACTTTAAATATTATTACAGGTTTACAAAGATCTGTACGAACAAGCTATACAAAATACTTTAGTATTTTTAGAAATTTGACCATATTCAAGGTTGACAAAAACGTTTTAAGAATTGTTTTTCGAAAGGCAAATATTCAACGTTAATACACGTGTCAGCTTTGCTGTGCTATTCCAATGGTTCTGAACCTGTGGTATCGAGCAGTTTTGGATTTAATAAATTTCAATAAAATCCAATACTCAACTAAATTATATTTTCTAGATATTTATTGGTGTTATGTAATGAAAACATTTAAGCTAAATTTTTAGCTAATTTATGGTATTGAGTGTTTTTTATTAAACTTATTGCATTGGAACTAAATTACATATATTAGATGAGGTATTTGCGGCGCAAAATTTTTGAAAAACTCAACTCTGACTTAAAACTATTCCCCAACTGCTAGTATTCCCAAGCACATGGGGGTGTAAGCAGGGCTTTTCTGCGATGATGAGTGTTGAAACTAAAAACGCAATTGTTCTACATCGCCCTTCCACAACTTTGTTGGGACTGCAAATAAAGCAGTTTTTGCAAAAAAAGCAGGTACGAGTATCACACTAGATAATATTACCCTTTGTATTTAAGTAAATCCAAATAGTTCATCTTTCAATAAACTCTGTGGTTCTTAGTGTAACAAAAAGGTTTTTAGATGGCACGTGGTAGCAAAAAGATTGAGAACCACTGTGCTATAGCAACGACGGATGATCACTGATTCACAGGTCACACCGTAATCACCTTTTGACCCTTTATCATTGCAAAAAATATCGGGTATTTCAACAACACAGTTATTGTCCGTTCAAAAAATTTTCCAAAAAATATGGCCTATCTTTTTTTACATCACTTCATTAGTTATTCTTCATGCAGTTAACAATCTGAGGTGAATTGTGCCGAAAAGAAACAAAGACAAAAAAATCTTTGGTATACACTTTTAAAAACAAACATTCAATCAATGAGCCACTTGAATTTATTTTCTGAATGAGCAGTAATATTTTGCCCTATTTAATAACAAAGGTCGACTATGTCTTGTACCAGGGTTTTTTAACCGGGACCCTTGTTGCTATACCATCTGTACAAGCTTGCCGAAGCGTTCCCTGCTTTTCTGTTTAAAAGTTGAAACGAGAAAATCAGGAAAAAATTTGGCTTTGTCTTATTCGCGAGTTAAAAGTTAAGTTTTTAAATTATTACGTTCACAAGCGAAGTCGGCGAGGTTGAAAATTTTTATTAATTAAAGTTGTCTGAAAAAACAACAAATAAGTTTCGTAATGTTGAAAAATATTTGATTTTACATTGAAAGGTTGCCACACTTTTTGAAGGTTGTTGGTTTTCGCTGGAGTTCCTCTTTGACAACAAATGCTTAAAACCAATTAAAGCTTCTAAATCTACATCAAATTTCACAGTAGGCAGCATATTTAAGAAAAAATAATTGAAAAACCAAATAATAGTTTGCACCAAAGCGTTGCTTTGCAATCGTTGTGGGGCAAAACGAACATAGGAAAGGCCCAGAAAAACGGCAATTTAAAAATACTCTTAAAAACTGAAAAAAAAGTTTTGTTTTTTTAAGGAGCGACCGAAAAAATTTGTTTTATTAAAGTGAAGACTTTTTTTTGGTCTTCACTTATCTTTTAGTTTTGTTTTATACCCAATATGCGCATATTGGATAGGCCTGCATCACACAGAAACAAACCGTTCGAAATCTAGGAAAGAGAAAAAAATATTTTCATTTTTGTCCAAGTGTGCTGTAAAATTTTGCAGCGCACTAGAGAATTCAGAACAATTTTAGAAGGTTGGGTTCAATTCGATGTTGGCTTGTGCTTTATTTTTTTAAATTTATGCCTATTATTCTTCGAATTTTGACTCCATGTGAAAATATAGAAAAAATAAAAGAAATATAAACGCAATGCACAATATTTACAAATTATTTTTCAGCAGCACAATATAAAAAATTCGGACCTGTTTACTTATTTGTTTGTCTTAAATTAAAATCGACTAGTCTTAAATTAAAATAATTTATGATAAATATCGGTTTTGATGAGAAAGCGCTGACTGAACTTTAGGTTGATGCTTTCTGATAGCGGACGTGTGCAAAAAAATGATGTTTTAAAGCCACAATTTAAAATTTTATAACTTTAAAGCTGGAGCTGGAGCCTATATGAATCTCTCTTCTTATCTCTGTTTGCTGCACTATCTTTAATTCTTGAGCTGTAAGAGTTACTACTGTACAGTCAATCTTTTACGCCAAAATCTGGCTTGCTCAGTGGTAATGTTCAGCGTTTCATGTTATGTTTGAAACTGTGCTTTGTGTCAAACATTAATTTCTTTGTGATTTTGAGAGGAGCACTGCAAAAAGGTAAGTGCATTGCTCTTTTGATCTAAGTTTTTCCATTGGTTCCGGATGGAAAATACTACAGCTTGTCTCCAGATTATTTGAAATTGAGTTAATGTACGCAGGAAGATTAAAACTTCCTAGTTTATCCACGACTTTACGACATCTCAGAAAACACAAAAAATATTATGTAAAAAACTTCAACAATGGTGTCATGGCACAGACACAACTTACATTACACAAATTAAACTTCAATAAAAATTTTTTTCCTAAAAAAATCTTAGTTTGATTTTAACTTTAAAGTTTACTTATCGTTTATATCACAAAAAACTTATATTTTGCCAGTAGAATCAAATTTTCTCAAACTTTAAGCAGGGTCAATGTAACTCTAACCAATGCCTCCCAAAAAAACTAAAATTGAGGCCCCAAAAAAGCAAATAAAAACAAAAAAGTTGTCACACCCTGAATATACGGACTATATTCCCACCAAATGAAGATTTTTTTCTTCACCTAGTTTTATAATTTTATGACTCGCATTCCAAGTTTTGCTGAACCAACTGTAGACAAAATCAAGATAAAGACCAAAAAAAAAGGTCTTTATTTGCATAGAATGCTCGACTTTTTTGGTCTTCATCTAATTTCATAGTAGAGTCTGCATTAATTGAGGGTGGCTTTTTTCCAACAAGGATTCCCGAAAATTTGAATCCCCGAAAAGTGGGACCCCCGATTGGAGTCTTTGGGGGAAATTACACCGGCTCTGACTTTAACCCAAAAATATTTTACAAATAAATCGCGAGAATAGTTTGTTTATAATTTGTTTTAAAATAATTGGTATTGCAAGAAAAAATCGAACAAAACTTTTCTTTTTTGGCTTTTTTTAAAAATAAATTTTTGGTGATTAACTTTCAGAAAACTTTACTTGTTTAACAAAGACGTTTGTAAAGTTGCAGTTCCACGGTATAATTTAGTCTTGCCCTCAATTATGGCATTGTAAAGGCGGATTTCGGATGCTGTTTCTATCACGTCAAATCATATGTTTGAGATCATTTTTACTCGATAGAAAACTACCGATTTACGCTGCTAAATCAATTTATGGTGTACTTTCAGTATTGCATTTAGAAGTGGGCACTCTGACCTCTCAGCTATCAACTTTACATGGGTCGTGGTTCTTGCCGCAAACTGTATTTTTAACGCATTTGGTTTGCGGAAAAAAAACTATGAGAAACACTGAGTTAAGTAAAATAGGCTGTACTTTTTGTAGGACTATCTGTAAATGTTAGGATACTTTATATTTTGAGAAAAATGCGTGAAATCTTTATAGAAATTGAATTTTGTTTATTGATGACGAATAGGAACGTTTTCTTATCGGTCTTTCTTCGAGGGAAGGGTACAGTAAACGGCGGAACAATTTATTGTATCACCGTAACGAAAATAATTAGAAAGGCGTGTTGGGCCTATATACATTAAATAATAAAAAATAAACAATTTCTTATCTGTTTGTTGTATAATAATTATTATCTTATTTTATTTCTTAATTTTTCTTGTTAGTTTTTGTATATTGTTTTGTTTTTTAATAAATAAAAATTTTATCGATCGATTAATTAGACTCTTTGCTACACATTAAAACTTATTTCGAGAAAAAAACGACTATTTTTCGTCAAACAATGTTTCATTTAAATGAAACGCAACTGATACTTGTAGTTATTGAAGTTGGAAAAAGTCCAGGTGTTTTTATAAACCCCATTTTTAACCAACTGCGAGGCCAAAAGCCAGATCGGGATTGGTTCCAGTGTTCCAGCCACCAGAGAAAAAACTTGGGGCATACTTCGGGTTGAATAAGAGAAAAAGATTTCCCTTGGCTGCCCTGTCGTCCAGGAATTCTCCATCTGCGCTGGTGTAGTTATAGCCCTATTTAGTGTTCTGGCGGTTAAGATCACCTGCATAAAGACAAGGGTGTAGGAACACTGGAATGATTGTTAATGTGAGTTGCGAGGTTGGTGGTTTGTAGACATTGACAATCTCGCAACCATCAATGTCCATATATAACCATTCAATTGCTGATCTCTCCGAAAATTGATCCACAAGGGTCCAATAAATTTTCTCGTGGACAAACTTGCAAGGCCATGATTCCTGTTTGAGATTTAACCAGCCAGTGTGAAGTGTGGTATTACTAGCTTGTTTGCAGTCGTGCAATAGTTCTTTTGTAATTGGATGGGAAGAGCCCTGTGTCTGGTGGCTAATTGGTTGATGACGCCGATCTTATTTGTGCTAAGGCCTTCAACATTTCAATGTGATATTTTAGGCACAAATGGCCTACATCTAGCGTTTGTGAACTTATCATGTCTTTTTCGCTTCCGAAGCCGAGAATCTATCTCTTTACTATCCCAGAAACATCCCGAATTCGATCATCATTATTTGTCTGGTCATTGCCAGTAACCGGGACTCGCTACGTCGAAGCTGATGGTGTGATTGAACCTTGATCGTAAGGAAAATTGTCTTTGGTGAAATCTAGTAAATGCTTTTGTTAAAAACTGTAAACCTGAGAGTTGTGTCCGGCTAACAACTTTTTTATTTAAGCTTGACAAAAATAGCAAAGTGATTGGTATCGCTTTAGATAAATTAACTGAATGACCAGATGCAAAAAAAAATTATTTGCTTAGAGAATGTACACAAGCATTCAAAGCTTTCAAATCAAACTTGACTATGTTTTTAAAACAATTGTCAAATTTGCTTTGTGCATTTTTCCATTCTGGTGACGATGAAATTACGCAAATAAATGCTATAAATTACTAAATGGTCTACATCACGAATTCTGCTGTAGATTTCGTGATTTCGAAAAGCTCCAAAACCATTTCAAGTTGTTTATCCTACTAGTTTCAAATCAGTATGACAACATTACAAGAGCTGCTATTGAAAATGATCAAATTTTAGTGTAAAATTGTTTTAAAGCAGAAAATCAAAACCCTGAAGCTATATGAGTTTTGCTCTTTGCAAAGTAACATTCGGATTTTTAAAATCTACAGCTGCACCCTACTAAGTAAATTGATTAATACATGTATTTCTCACGGTGTTATGCCTCGAGCTTATATTGAAACCATACTTGTTCCTATCTATAAAAATAACAAATCAAATATACACGACAAAAATAATTACAGACCTTTAGCTATTCAATACTGATATGATTGGTAGTCGAACTTGCCATTACCAATTGAACTAATTAGTATAAGCGTGCACCTTTTGCCGCGCCTTGATTACTTCATGCTGCAGCGACTTTCAGTTTTCTTTCTTTATACAGTTGCAGTTATGTTGTAGTGGTTTACGTTTGTTATGTTATCGGTTATCATAGAGCCTTATATTATTAATTGTATTGTGTTTAGACGTGCCTCGTTTTTAGTTTATTAAACCTTAACTTAGGCAATGTTACGTGTTATAGTTTTGTAACAAATACATTCTTCGATGCTTCCAAAGCCTGCACCAACGACAAGCCACCTCAACGTGGTGGTGCAGTCCCCTTCCCTACACTAGGGAGGGTCGAAATGGCTTGTCAATTCCCCGAGGGTCTCATCCTCGGACGATTCTCTTTCGGACAACTCTTCTCATTTGTTATCCCTGCTGTCCAATGCGCGGTCACATGTGGACAGCACTCTTAAACCCAATTGACCGCCCCCATACCCCTTGTATTTTCTTACGGACATCTCTTCCTCTGACTCCACCTTCCGTATACCCGGCTACAAAACCCTCCAGAAAAACCGTTTTATGACGAGGAGAGGAACCACCAACTCTACGGGAAACCTAGGAGGAGGTGTACTGATACTTGTCAAAAACGGTCTATCTTACACTTCACTCTCCACACAATCCCTCTCCTCCCTCGACCCCAGCTCCGATTATTTAGCTATTGCAGTTAAAATAAAAGGAGCCGCTCCCATACATCTTTTCAACGTCTATGTACCTCCTATCCGCTCCTCTCCCTCCGACTCTCGCCCAAAATCCTTCTCACCCTTTCTCCTACCATCATCTCCTACCACTTACATCTTTGGCGACTTTAACAGCCATCATTCATCCTGGGACTCCCACTCACCGGAAGACCAATCAGGCAAAGATCTGTTTGATTGGCTCCTCTCTTCTGATCTTTTACCTCTTAATAACCCCGAACACCACACCCTACTACACCGTGCCACCGGAAACCGCTCTTCCCCTGATCTTTCCCTAGTTCCTGCCCGAATAGCCTCTAAATGCACATGGCAGACCCTTCCGGACCTCGGCTCAGATCATCTTCCTATCTCCATCACTATTCCCACTTCCCCTATAATTAACTCTTTTCACCGCCCCCCTCATTTAACTATAATAAAGCTCGTTGGGATGATTACCTTACTTATATTGATACCCACTGCCCTACTCCCTCTAACTTTACAACACTTTCTCTTTCTGAAGCCATTCTCACCTTCACCAAACTCCTCAATGATGCTGCCACTTCTGCCATTCTTTTCGGCAGCATCAACCGCCCTGCTAAAGCCTGGTGGTCTCCTGAAGTCGCAGATGCCGTTGCAAAACGCCGAAAGGCATTAGCGAAGGCACACTGTTCTGAAGAAGACCGCCAGCACTATATCGCCACTTCCAGATATACCTCCACTGTAATTTCTAAAGCTAAAGCCAAGTCATGGCAGAACACTTGCTCTAGCCTTTCTCCTAAAATCCGTCCCAACGAAGTCTTTTCTCTACTTCGCTCCATCTCTGGCTCCCCCTCCCCAACTACTTCTGACCTTCCCAATTTCCCAAATTGCCATACCTCTGTAGATTGTGCCAACCATCTCTCCTCACATCTACAGTCCCATTTCTCTACCCAAACCCCAAAACCTTTTCGAAGCACCGAAAAAGCCCAAATGAAACAAATCAGAACTGCACACTGCAGCACCCTACATTCCACTTTCTGTTCACCATTCTCCTCAATTGAACTCTCTACAGCTATCTCTCAACTCTCAACCTCAACCTCCTCAGGCCCTGATCAAATTACCTACCCTCTTCTATCCCACCTCCCACAATCTGCGTTAAATTTTCTTCTATACATCTTCAACCTTTCTTGGTCAACTCACACCTTCCCGTCTGCCTGGAAGCAATCAACAATCATCCCCATTCTCAAACCCGGAAAACCCTCTGACTCACCTTCTTCATATAGACCCATTACTCTCACTTCATGTACCTCCAAACTCTTCGAAAGAATGGTTTTAGGACGACTAACCTTATTTCTCGAACAACAAGACATTCTCTCACCCGTGCAAGCTGGTTTTAGACCTGGTAGATCGACTGTAGACCAGGTTCTCCTTCTCTCACAGTCAATCGCAGATTCCTTCCACCAATCTAAACCAGGCGCACGTACAGTCCTTGCCACTGTGGATTTTGCGAAAGCTTTTGACTCAGTTTGGAACTCTGCCCTTCTCTCTAAACTCCTCTCATTAGATCTTCCTCTTTGCTTTGTCGAATGGATACGATCCTACCTCTCAGATCGCCGTTTGAAAGTCCGTATCTGTAATTCGTACAGTCGTCCTTTCCGTCTCCGAAGAGGAGTTTCCCAAGGTTCGGTTCTAGGACCAGTTCTCTTCTCTTTATACATCAATGACCTTTCCACTTTCCTTCCTGCATCTGTTAAGACCTCTCTCTATGCAGATGACCTAGCCATCTGGGCCTCCTTCCCCAGTGTTGAGTGTGCAACCGCTGTAGTACAAGCTGCCCTCAACAGACTGGTGGAATGGTCCTCAAAATGGCTCCTTCCTCTCAACCCCCTCAAATGTGAAACATCCTTCTTCAGCTTAGACCCCTACCAATCACGTATACAACCTTCTCTGCACATTCTTAACACCCCTCTCAAATTCAACCCTCGTCCAACCTTTCTCGGTGTAACCTTCGACCGCACTCTCTCTTTCAAATATCACGTCTTATCCTTACGGAAAAAGTTTCACAGCCGATTCCGTGCTTTCCGCTCCATTGCCTCTGCCTCCTGGGGTCCATCAAAAGAATCCTTATGTACCCTATACAAAGCCTTCATTCGCCCCATCCTCACCTATGCTTCCCCAGGCTGGTTTCCCTTCTCATCTCCTACTCACATCACCTCCGTGGAGAGGATGCATAGATCTTCCTATAGAGTAATCATAGGTTGTCTATCGTCCACTCCCATTCCTCCTCTACTTCATATAGAAGCACTTCTACCTCCACTACGAGTCACCCTCACCCACCAATCCCTCTCCTTCTTTGAACGAGCCCTCCGTCTACCTCCCACCTTTCCCATAGCTTCTCTTGCGAACTCTAACCTGCGTACATGTCTCAAAAAGAGCTCATGGAGATCCTTCTCCAGATCACATAACCTTACACCTAACCTACATCTTACCCGTGAACCACTAATCCTCTGTCCTCCTAAACCCCCCTGGTCTGCCCCATCTAGTTACACAATCTCACTCCACCTCTCATCCCCATGTTCTCGCAAATACCCCCCTCCCTTCGCAACACTGCAGCTACCTCCCATCTTTCCACTCTATCTCACAGCGATATCTCTGCCTGGACTGACGGTTCGGTACCTGGCGGGCTGGGACAAGGTGGTGCAGGGATACACATCAAGTGTACAAAGTGTGTCACTGCTACCTCGCTTTCCTTCTCGACTGGTCTCTGGGCTACCAGTTATAGTGCTGAAACCTTCGCTTTCCTACATGCTCTTAAGTGATGTATCTCTCACTCCAAGACATGTAATTTTGAATCTATCACCTTCTTTTCCGACTCTTTATCTGTCCTATCAACTCTTTCTACCCCCCTACCATATTTAACCCCCAAATCCCTATCCAATACTCAATCTCTTCTTAACTCTCTATCTCAATCTAAGGTTGTCCATCTACAATGGATACCTGGTCACTCTTTCCTCCCAGGTAACAACTTAGCTGACTCTCTAGCTAAAGCCGGTGTCTCTCTCGATCCCTCCAGTATATCAGTGTCCCTCGCACCCCTTATTTCCTCCCAACGACTATCCCTCTACACCAGTTGGAGACGCAGTGTCAAATCTGGTTTCTTTCAACACCAAATCCCTTCAGTATCTCCCGAGGAGCTTACTCTCCCTCGCTCCGCTCGCTGTGCTCTCTCCCGTTTACGCTGCAACGGGCACAGCACTCTCCTTAACTCTTATCTCCACAGGGTTGGTCGAGCCGAGACTCCTTCATGCAGCAACTGTGGTTCTGAACCACAGGATCTCTCACATCTCGTGCTCGACTGCCCTGTACTAGACCCTCTGCGTCGGGCCATTTTCGGCCACACCCCTTCTCTTCTAGGCCTTTAATCCCGTCCGTGGGGAGTCGCCCGACTATTGGGATTCCGCGGAATTGATCCGCGCCCCCATCCCTAGTAATGGGTCGGGTAAAACCACCACCACCACCATCATGCTTCCAAAGCATTTGACAAAGTAAACCATAAATTATGATTTAAAAAATTATCTAATCTTAATGTTCCTGCTTGCTTTGTACGATTACTTGCCTATTGGTTCTCCACACAGTGTATGAAAGTTCGGTGGGGAAATGTATCCTCCAGTCCATTTACTGTTAGTAATGGTGTACGACAAGGGGGCGTATTAAGTCCCTATTTGTTTTCTTTATACCTGGATGACTTATCTAGAAAATTAAATTCTGTTCAAAGTGGATGTTTTGTTGGTTCATCTTTACTGAATCATTTAATGTTTGCTGACGATTTATGTGTATTTAGCCCCAGCGTCAAAGGACTACAAAAACTAGTAAATGTGTCCAAAGAATATGCCGTTAACAACTATATTATTTTTAATAATGATAAAACTGTTGGAATGATTCATTAAAATAAAAAATTCGAAGTAAACGTTCAACCAAACATTATATTAGATGGCAGATGTATCAAATTTGTAAATTCAGTTAAATATCTCGGTGTGTTAATTACTGATGACTTTTTTGATGACCTTGATATAAACAGAACCCTTCGTTATTTATACTGTGGTGGTAGTACTCTACGTTCTAAATTTCATAATTGTTCAAGCCAAGTTAAAAATGTTCTTTTTCGTTCGTACTGCATGTCTATGTATTCTTTTATTTATGGTGTAAATTCAAAATCAGCAGTTTAAATCGTGTTCGTATTGCGTACAACAACTGGTTTAGAATTCTACACAACATTCGTAGACAGGAATCCGCTAGAACTCGACAAATTCAATCTAATATTAAGACCTTTAATGCCCTAATTAGAAATTACTTATATTCGTTCTTAAAAAGATGCAACAATTCATCCAATGTATACATTTCTTGCTTAATGTCTTGTGATGCCCTGTATAAATCTATTTTCTGGATCAATTATAACAATACACTATATCAAAATTAGATAATTTTTCTACTCATTCTACCATTAGGCGTTTTTTTTTCTTTATTTTAATTGGTTAATTTTTTTTTTGCCTTTGTGTTTGTGTTACTCCTTTTGCGTCTTGTGTTATTTTGCCTTGTCATTGCTTGTCTATGGACCTTGGTGTCTGATCCAAACAATTTAAAAAAAAAAGAAAAAATTTTGAACGATGTTGCAAAGAAAGCTATTTGACTCCACAATGCTGTGTGATTAAATAATCATTCTGATGAATTTTAAATCTAACCACAGATCGCAGTTCATTTGAATGTTGCTGACACTGTTGGCTGCTGGTTCAATAAAATGGCTGAAATCTTTTTTTTTTTTTTTTTTTATCCTGCAAACTTGAACACAGCAGGTCTCTTTAATCTTTACTATAATTGGCTTGTTTTTATTTTGTAAACAAAATTAATGAGATTCTGACGTTATACCTAATACCCTTACAAAAATTACCTACAAAACTATTTTAGAAACAAATTAAGGATAATAATTTACCTAGGTTGATAAAAAAATTTTTGGTCATAACTGGACTCCTGCCAATTTAGAAACTTTTTTTTAGTTTTCATCTTTATTTTCATCTTTAATCGTCAAGTGATTACTCCAACCTGCTTTTAGAGATACAAGATATTGCTGTCCGGTTGAAATCTTTTTTATTATTATCATTTTTTAAAATTTGGATTTCGTTGTTACGTAGCAGCTACGCAAATGGTTGACGTGAATCGACATGATGCAGTTGTTGTTCAGAACCATAATGCACAACGCTTCAAATTTTTCCTGACCATTACCACAAACACAGTAACACCAAATTTTGGTGTTTCAGCAAAAAATAAATCTTCACTATTCTATCTGAACGCAATTTAACTAATTTTCGTGCAAGCTATTTGTTTTTCAATTCTGTTGTTGCAAGATTAATGTACTAAATAGCTTTGTTTGTGAACTTTAGCTTAAAACTTTTTTTGTCCACTTTGTACACTCACATGGCCATCGTGTCAGTAATTGAAAAAATTTCGGTCATTGATTGAAGAGCCCGACCTTAACTTTGGTTAATAACCGAAAAAATACGATAATCAATGAAAGCGTTAGAAATGAGATTTTTACAAATTTAAGTGTTTGCTTCATTGGACAATGTAGTTTATTCTGGATTTTGAAGAATTATTAAATAACAAGCTGCTATTTCTTCAAAAATATTTAAACCCTTATTCAAATAAAAAGAAATCTCTACCAGATAAACTTCATTTTTGTTTGTCAATAAAGTCAATTTTTGTTTAATGAGCTTGATCAACGTAGTTTTTGGAAAGAATCCTTGATATAAGAAATACATTTCAGATTCTTAATTTGTTAAGTCAATAAAAAGTCAAATTTTTACCGATAAGTTATTTTTTTATTTTTAGAGCAATAAAGTCAACTTTTTAAATGTAACACTTTCATCAAAACGTTTTCTTATACGGGTGAGAGGAACTGATTTTTAACGACTGTTTCTGTTTTCGTTCGCAATCTTTTCCAATTTTTTTCCTGTGGAGATTGCTACCTTGTGTTGCAATAGACCTTTTTTGCAACCATGAGACCAGTTTGAGGAAAAAACAAATTTTAAAACGCATGATTTACACTGTCGACTATGGTTATTTAGGCGTGTTACGATGATCCAGCTTTCAATTTGTGTGGCCTATCACAGCTTAAGTTTTACTTTTTATATTCTGTTTTAGCAATAACATCTTTAAAATTGTTAGGTATTGCGCTGTTTTTGGGTGTTCTTTTTTTTACTTTTTTATTTTTCTTCTCTTTCTTTTGCTTATTCCTCTTTTATTGCTCTATTTCTATCTTTCTAGTTCTTATTTCTCTATTTTGTTATCCTCTTCGTAATGGTTTTGTTTTCCTCGTTCTGCATGGATAGAAAAGGTCTGCTATCAAGGCCTTCTATAACTACAGGCCTGGAAGCTCGAAGAGATTTTACAAATGACGTCACAAACGCAGGCGGTCAGCAAAGCTGGTTTGTCAATAATGTAGACTGTAGACAAAACACTAGCGAATTTTCTGAGTAGAGAAAGCTTGTTGGAAGGTAATCGTCTAGTTCGTTAATTTTAACATTGATATTCTCAAGGGAGGTTACTTAGTTCTAAGTTGAATTATGTCATATCAGCAATAAAACATTTTGATTCTAAAACTGTAACAATCTTCAAAATAAATATTAAATGTCTGAATAAGTTGAATTTTAAAAAGAGTAGGTGATGACATTGCAAAAGTAAGCAAATGGTTTTCTGATAAGCTAACAAATCTGATAATCTAACTTTTCAGTCGTTTTATTCAATGTTGGTTAGCTTATATAGTATTTAGTTTCAAAGTAATACATTATAAATCTATTTTATACTAGTTTGGTGGAAAAGTTTTGTATGCATTCTATAATTATAAAACAAGTAGCATTAATATTGTAATTTTGGTAAGCTTGCTGATACACCTATAAGCAATAAGACGGTGAGGTTAAAGATAAAGTACAGAAAGACAAATGTTATATATTATATTAAGTGTAACAAAATATTTTCGTCATTGACTAATTGATTAGATCTTATAATAATGTAAAAAACATTGCACTTTAGCAATATTTCATGATTAGTTTTTATGTAAAATAGTTATGGTTAATAAATGTTGCGTACCCGGATGCAGGACCAATTACGAAATCAAAAAAGGTGAACGCAGTGTTACTTGCTTTACGTTTCCCATTGAAGAACAATTAAAAGAAAAATGGTTAAAAAAAATTCCTCGTCATAATCTGAAAGTGTCAAAACACACATTTGTTTGCATAAAACATTATCGTGAAAATGATGTAATTAAAAATGATGTTTTACCGAGAAAACATAGAAAACCAGATACGTTAATTTCAAGAAAAAAATTTACTCTTCAAAAGGATGCAGTACCATGCATCTTCTCAAATCTACGGTCCTATCTTTCTTTCTCTACTGGCTCTGTCCGTCGCTGCAGTCCTTCAAAGCGTCGCAAAAAAATAGAAGAGGGTTATCACAATTTGCAACAAGAATGGATTGGTCAAGACAAAATATTTTCATATGTTCAGTTAATGGGTAATTTAAATGAACATTTGCAATCGTTTAAACGTTCAGCTCTCTCTAAGTCAAGTGAAAAGGAGTTGCTGCTATACCAAATCGAAATTCCAAGCAACGGTGATTCTCCTTTTTTGAGTTTTAGTGTTCGTGTTTCTGAATCTTTGGAAGTTGACGTACGGTATGGTTGAATGGCATACGTTTGATTTCCAGTGATATTGGTTGGTTGCAGATGCAGGATAATAAAATATCACACTGGAGCCAGTTGGAAAATCTACTTGCACGTTTGCACAATGCAGAGAAGGAGGCTGAATGTTTCAAAATGAGCGATAAATCGTTAATCGAACATGCTAATGTTTTTATCTCGAAAGTTACTACAGATGCCAACAAAGAACTCCGTTCCTTTCTATCAAAACAGTTGCTTCTTTCCATTGAAAATCCTAATCGTCGAAAGTTTTCTTCAAATGCTACTGTAGCAGCTTACGCACTTAACATACAGTCACCCAGGGCATATGAATATGTTTGAAATAACTTGCTTGTTTTATCGAGCAGTCGACATTTGAGACAGATCTCCAGCAATATATCTGGTGATGTAAGTGCAGAATCTAATGAATATCTTAAAACAAAAACCAAATACTTGAAGCCCCAAGAATTGTATGTTAATGTTCAACTCGATGAAATTCACATAAGACCATGTGTGACGCTCAAAAATGGAAGACTAACAGGAACAAACGAGGAGGGAGAAACTGCTACTTCCATACACTGCTTTCTGATATCATCACTGCTATCAAATAACAAAGATGTTGTAGCCTTTTGTCCCGCTAAAAAGATAACTGCTGAAAAACTTTGCAGCCTCCTGAAATCAGTATTGAAAATAGTGACTTCATCTGGATATTCAGTTATTAGCATCATAACTGATGGAAATAGAATTAATAAAAAAATGTTTCAATTATTTGCTGACTGTCCTAGCACCATCGACTTACCTGTTCATATAACAAACCCATACAACCAAGAACGACCAATTTTTTTACTTTTTGATTCGGTACATATTCTCAAATGTATTCGAAACAATTGGATTAATTTGAAAAATTACAAAAAAACATTCTTATTTCCAGATTTTGAGAACAATGAAAAAATTCTCAGAGCATCATTTGCTGACCTAGAAACTATTTACTTGTTGGAAACTTCTCTTACTCTGAAGAAAGCTCCTGCTTTATCGTGGAAAGCTCTCCATCCTCACGTATTGGAGAGACAAAATGTAAAGTTAGCTTTGAAAGTCTTTTCGAACACCACAGCTGCTGCGCTAAATTGTTATGGCCCCCATAACGAAAATTAGAAAACTGGAATGGTACAGCAAGTTTTATAAACTTAGTTTGGAAATGGTGGTGTGTCGTAAATGTTAAGCATCCATTCAAGGGCCGAAACACTCACAACATATATGCTCATCCTGTTGATACAGTTAACCACAAAAATTTGCAGTTTTTTTCCTCTTTGGCGACTTGGTTGGATTGCTGGTCAAATAAAAACAAAACTTTAAACGAAGGTTTTCTATCTAAAGACACTTATCTGACGTTTAAGCATACCCTGAAAGTGATTGTCGAAGTTGCTAAGTATTTGATTGAAACCCTTAAGTTTGATTTTGTTCTTCTGGGATGTTTTCAGACTGACAATTTAGAGAGCAGGTTTGGCCAATACCGTCAAATGTACGGAGGAAACAGATTTCCGTACAAGAACTTACAGAAAGCGAGAAAAAGCTTAAAATTAAAAGTTTGTTAAAATTGCACTCTGATGCCATTACTGTGCCAGTAAAAGAATATCTTTCAGAATTTGCCGAGTGTGACGACACTAACAAAATATCTGAAGAGGATAAGCTTTTGATTGAAGAGCTTCCATATGAGAACGTTTGCTTTGACGAAACTCAGTTGCCAGTTTTATTGTACGTTGCTGGATATGCAGCTAAAAGAATTACTGCAAAGATTCACTGTCTTGGCTGCAAGCGTATGCTTATCGATGAAAATGGTGAGTTGCTACAGGTAGACATTGATAAAAATATTATTTCGTATTTTGAAGAATTAAACAGAAGAGGATTGATATATCCTTCTTCAACTGTGTTGCAGACTTTTCAAGCCGCTCATGCAATTTTACAAAAATCTGCATTTTACAAGACTATGAGAAAACTTTTTTAAAAATACAATATCCGAAAAGATTTCTTTTGCGTGCAATTTTTCGTTATTGGGAACAATATGATGTTTTGCAGTCGCTAACCAATTGCAATTTGTGCCTGCAGGATAATTCAACTATGTTGTTGCAATGCGTCAGTGTATTAGTAAATATAATGCTGAACAATTATTTAAAAGCAAAAAGTGACAATATTTAATATACCTCTGTAATAACCAAAAAAGTTGCGATGTTTTGATGCCTAGAAATTACTAAAAAAATATCAATTCGAATGCATTGTTGTAATTTTATTTTGTTGGAAAGTGTCTGTTTTTATTGTTACAAAAAAAGTTGAAAAGATCTATAGTTGATGAGCACAGTATTGGTAACAATTTCTGTAACCGTAAAAACACCAGTTTCTATGCTTTTCTCCAATTATTTTCAGTAGTATTTTAGTATTTATTTCATCCAATATTGGTCATAATATTGTATTTAAAAGGTACCATATTGTTGAATTTGCTAACTTAGTTTTTTTACAATTTATTGAAAAACACAAAGTATTCCATATCTTTTCGTTGTAACTAATAAGTGAATTAACAACATTTTTGGTAGATTCCTTAAAATAGTCTTATAACGAACAACATAAACGAAGTATTTGTATCGTCTTATCTATGTACCAGTGTAGACTTTGAACATATACGACGCGACATGATCGCCTGGATTGTCCGCCATTTTGTTTTTGCTTCCAGGCTTGTAGTTATAGAAGGCCTTGCTGCTATCCGTAAGCGGTGTAATAATCAAAGTAAAAAGATTTCCTGCCACTGTGTTGCAATTGAAAACTTAGGACAAACCAGGAGCAGAACTTACCTTTGTTAGGTAGAAGTAAACTTCAACCATTGGCGCGAAAGCACACACGCTTGGAAAAAGTTTAGAAAGCAGTTGGTCTAATAACTAATGAACCGTCCGCGCAATTCTTTTGGAAACAAAACAGTGCATAACTCGGGCGTTTCGTATCGTATCCAAACAAAACTTTTTTTACCAGAATACGATCCCAGCGACACCTAGCCACTTAAAGGTTTAAATTAATTTTCTGCTAGTTGTAATTATGCAGTAAAAAAGAGATTTTTTGAAAAATGAATTCTCTTATTTTGTTTATTGCTAACTTGTTTGTGAAAAACTTTTTAAAAATTTTATATCATTGTATTCACGAAAAAATTATCTTTTTCAATGTTATAAAATTTAAACAGCTTCTTTTTATAGTTAATGCGGAAACTGTAATTAAACATTACTTAATTCTTGAAAAACTCATTTTATGATGTCCTCGAATGTTTTCCTGACTCAATAGGTAAGCAACTCAAATGAGTAATTTCACGCCCCGACAAATAACAACTTTTTTACTCAATTGAGTCATTTCAAGCATAAAGGGTCAAACCATTAGGGGCTTTCCCGTATAAAAGAAATCGGTTGGTTTAGTGGTCACTTTTAAGATCTAATGATTACAATAATTAGTATCAGGGGCATATAGAACACCGGGATCGCTTACTTCGCTTTTTTCAATAATCACGCTTGACAACAGTGGTGGTAGACACTAGACAATTGTCGCTTGACTGTTTACGATAGCTCAGTATTTAGAAGTCTTTGGATAGCTGCATTAGCGCTCTCAACAAGTTAGTTTAGAAAGCGCTTCGCACTTGTTTGGCAGTTTCGTGTAAGAAATGGCTGTTGCTTTACAGTTAGAAAAGACTATAGGTGTACAGTTTGAGAAAAGACGGAGAAGCATTGTAGTTCGCTCATAAATATGGTTTGAAGATAATATAACATTTAGTGAAATAGCTACCCAGCTACTGGTACACCAAGTATAAAAGCTTAAATTTGAGTAATTGTTGGACAAGCTAGGCGATAATTTATCAAATACTGTACGCAACAGAATTAAAAAATATTTACCAGTAGGCTACTGGTACTGTTCTTTGCATTAATTGCTCGTACTGGTAAAGTGCACACTGATTTGAAATTGAAACAATTTAAGCTGTATCAAAACAGGCTCCATGATACGCTTGCACTGGGCAGTGGCCTATTAAACATTCTTCAAATGATTATCAGAATCAGATATGTTTCTGTGAAAATATCAGATATGTTTCTGTGCCTACGGAAACTGTAGCAATGAGAATTAGATAGCTTAAATTTTTTTTTGTCCGCTTGAATGTTCTCGAAAATGAGTCGCGGCGTGAGAAAACTTACCTCTGAATCTACACCCATGCACTAGTGCAGGGGTCACCACCCTTTTTGAATCAAGGGCTACTTTTTGGGTACAAGTGTAATTAGAAAATATCAGCAGAAAAAAATACATTTTAGACTCAGCTCACTTAGAAGTTATACTATTTTTATAACAAGCCTGCGGGCACACTCATGTGGTCCTTGCTGGCGACTTGATACCCGCGGGTACCGTGTTGGTGACTCCTGCACTGGTGTATGTCGATATCATTAAAATTTTACTTTGTGTTTTATTAATTATCATAGAATACTGAAGAAATTTTGTCAATTAAATCTTACTTTGATTGTTGATATTTTATAGTAAACATAAAAGTAGTATGCGAAAAATTACCATAATCGTCAACAAATTCATATATTTTCTTAAAAAACTAGCTGCGCTCATTGCAGACAACCCAGGAATTGAACCAAAGCATATGAAACCTGGTTAACCAAACAGTAGGCTCCACTTTCATGATGAATTTTGTTTTTGTGCTTCAACGTCATTTACATTAGAAAAAAATGTACATGATGTTACTTTTTGCTTAGCACCGCTGTTGTCAGCGGCTAATTTAAGTAAGCGATCCCGATGTTCTACTGTATATATCCCTGGTTAGAATATAAAGAAAAATCTAACTTGGTTTTAGACAAACTATTAAATTACTAAGATAAGGAAGGTTGTCTACTACCATTTAAGAATATATAAGATTGTGTCGAAACTTAAGCTTATCAATTGATAGGGGGGGCTTAAAATTGAAAATTTGGGAAATTGGAAATGAGGCCCTCAAAATTTTATGGTATGATAGTAAAAATGGAAAATGAAAATACTCTTTTTACTGTACTCGCAAAAAACCCCCATATATACCCCCTCAAAATTTAGTATACTGCTTTTTTCAAAATATTGTCAATATTTTACTGTACTGTAGTTGTATTTATAAAAAAAAACTTTGAAAGAGTTTCTACATTACATGCAAGTGTATTTACTATTTGATGTGGATTTGATGCAACCAGAAGCCAAACCAGAGGAGGAGACATTGGTATTCCCCAAAATTGAAAATAAATAAATGAATAAATAGCTTTAAAAATGTTTAAATATAAAAAAACTTTTTAAGATATTTTTGTAGCCTATTTGATGATATTTTAAAATTTCTTTATTTGTCAACTGCACTAAACCCCATTTAGGGGCGCCAGAAACGGGGGGGGGGGGGCAGGGGCAATTTTTTTCAGATTGCTTTTGAAAATTGTAATTATCTTGAAACTATTTTTTGATTTTGAAAGTATATTATTAGAGGCAACTTTCATTCTTTCATTTATGTATTTATTATATCCATTTATTCTCTGACTTGCAAGACAACGTTGAAGGTGATAAACTTAGGGGAACCGTCAGGCAATTACCCAGACCTACTTTCTGCAATCCTAAGATATTGCTGTTTGAAAAAAATGTTCAATTAATAATTGCAATTAAATTATTTCAAACAATTGTTTTTATTGAGCGTACTGCAGCATTAAAGTATTCCCAGGTCACTTTAGCAGAACATTGCAGTTTGCTTAAGTAAATTTTTAAATTTTCAGAATATACTGTCAGAGCCAACTTCTTGTAATTTTTTCTCAGGCGAAACAGCTCACTAATTTTGGGAAGTGGCAAGCAAGTATCTCTACAATATTTGACATGATGATATAGAACTTCTTGCTTTGTGCCCAAACCAATTCCAGTTTGACTAAAAAATGATCCACTTCTTGTAGTGTAGTGAATGGACCACCATACAATTTTATATATTGTAAATTTTATAGTATTGTAAATATAATGTTTATACGTTAATCTATTTGTATTTTAATTGCTTCTTTGGATGAAGTCAATTCGTGTGGTTTTCTAGAAATCTATTATTTTTGACACATTTCACATCTATTTTTGACACTGGTTTTATAATAGTTTTTTAAAGTCTTCTTTTGGCTTTAGTTTCCTGGCATAGGATTTTCATTATCATGGTTGCATGCAATTACAGCACGTTTTCTTTTTGTGTATTGAGTTAGAGATAAAGGCGGATTATGCTCAAATAAATCAGAATCAAATTCATCTTCAGTTAGAATTTCCATATTCTTATCAGATACCAAACTACTTATCATATTTATCTCTTTCTCTTTCATCATTTTTGAAACCTTTTTTTTTATTCTTCTTTCCATAGTTTTTTGCCACCTCCTCTTTATAGAATCAGTGCTGTACATTTTTCTTTCATTTCGCTGATCTTTTAAAAATTTAATCTCTGATTCTTCCATTTTTATTTTATACAACTTTTCAAGACTTTTTCTGCTGTTATAATCTTCATAGTAAATGTCAAAAAGCTTTGCCATGTCATAATTAAAATGATGAAAAAAAATATTTTTTCTGGTTTTTGGTAAAATTTTTGTTTGGAATACATCAAAAAACATTTGAACTTTTTATACAATTCAAAAATCTGCTTTTTAACATGCTTTACTCCGTTGGTGTAAATAATGCTGTGTAACCAATTTTTTATTAAACTTGAGGCAACTATATAGCAAGCATCTTCTGTGATTCTTTGTGTTTTTCCACTATTTTCAGGTCTTAAAAGAAATAACATGCATTGAATCATGTCTTATTTTGTTGGAAGAACACCAAGGGGCAAAGTTTCTGATTCTTTGTAAATTTCTTCTCCTATTCGCCTTTGAGTTTTTCCTCTTGTAGTGTATGGTGAAGACACACTACTTTTGCAAGCCATGTTTACAATCTAAGATTTATATTACAAATACTGTAGTAAAGCTCTGAAAAGGAAAAAAATCATTAAAGCAATAATTGGTTATACAAGCAAAGTTTTGTTGCACAAGCACAACTTTACAAATTACATAAAATAAGTTTTTTTAATTAATAAATTAGTTTGTTTATATGCTCTGTATCATTTAAAAGTACTTCATCATTTTGAATGAAATAGATTTCGCCGTAAATTAAAATTCCTTGTTTTTTCATGTTTTGCGCCCTTATTGAAATTTTCTACCCCCATTATATGGGGGTTTTTTGGAAAGAAACAATTTTTTTTAATGTAAGGATGTTTATTTCTATGAATACCATATTTTTCAAGGGCCTTATATAAATTTAAATTTTAAGCCCCCCTACAATTGAATTTTAAGCGCATCACCGAATTGCAGCTGCTGCATTGCTTTTTTTCAGAGAGATATTTTAATTAATTGCTTTCAATAAATAGAAGATTTTGTTTTTAATATCGAAAAATGAAGTTAAAAACTTTATTTGGGCTGTTTCTGTTCTTTTTTCGGAAATACGTTTTTACAGGTATGCGATTATCACAAATAAGAACATGGTAAACTGTGGTAAGTTTTTAATGAAATACATAGTAAGGCATTTTTTTTGACAAAAAATCGTTTGTTTAATTTACAAATCTTGAAATAAATAAGAAAATAGTAGGCTAACTGATTGTCTTAGTTTTTTAATATATATATTCCTACTAAAACAAAATCACTGTCTGCAGTTATCACCTTTTATAAATAGAAATTAGTTTGCTCTCAAAATTAAGAACAACAAAAAAACAAAATTTTTAATTTTTTAATTTTTATCAAAGCAAAAATCTTCTTCGCTTTTTTTGGTCTTCTATTGACGTTGTTAGTATTAAAGGTTGTCGAATGTTACTGATAAAATGAGGACGCGAATCCAAAATAAGTTCATTTCTTGAAAATAGAACAGTAAAGTTTTTTAAGACACTGTCCAAAAACAAATTTGAAAAATAAGTACCGCATGGTACCCTAACCGATATCGGTTATAAAAAAGATGTCCAAACCTTCGGTTCGGTTATAATTATAACAAAGATATCCAAAGAACAAGTTTTCTAAGCAGTAGTTTTCAAAGATTTTAAGTTTGCGGACCGGTGATATCGCAAAATAGCTTTTTTGGCCCGATTAAAGTGCCGATCAGAAAAAAGATCTTATACTCACTATTAATATATATATGGAAGCTTTTAGGTTTGAGCGTTTTTTAGGAAGGGTGAGTGTTGCGGCCGTTTTGTTCGCTTTATACTAAAAACGTGTCCGTCCATTCCTAACTTTTTTTGGTCTTACTTGCATTTACAAGTTTTTCACTTTTAACGTCAAGTGCAAATTCGGTCTTACTTAATTAGATTAATTATTACTTTGGTCTTTACTTGTATTGACAAGTTTTTCACTTTTGACGTTTGATGCAAGTTATTCTGCCGCCGAAGTAGGTTTAAGCCATGCGATATTCTCCCACGTCATACAATCGAGTTTCTTAGGCTTGGATTACATTAAATTGTTGTGTTTTCATTTAATTGGTTTTTTCATTAATTTGTTTGTTCGTTAAATTGATGTAAGCATATACGTCAAGTGCAAACCGAGATTTCTTTTTATTATTATCATTTCTATTTATTCTAATCACTTACCAGAAAGCGTAGGAGTCGATATACTTAGGGCAGCTATCAAGTTGTAGCCTGCTTTCAAAGATGCCACAATAATTGCAGTCCGTTGTTCGTTTTATTTTAAAATATGACTAAAATTTTGAGCTGCTTTTAAAGTTCAAGTTACAAAATAACTCGATGAAAAGTAGCGAGAAGCTTATGATGTCAAGATTTTATTTTAAGGAGCCACCAAAACCTCGGGTTTTCTGGAAACATTCAAAAAAGGCTTCGTAAACTTTAAGTGATCCCATTCTGTTCTTATTAAATATTAAAATTTTGGCGTTTCCCCAATGTTTTTAATTTCTTTATTGGTAAAAATATCACTTCATGTCAAATTTTTCCTAGATAAGCCAGGTCTGATTCGTCTGAGGCGTCGGAACAAAATAAACCGATTATTTCAATAAAAGTCCCTCAGTAACGTGAAGACGCAAGATTTTAAGCTCTTTATTGCGCAGCGAACTCAAGCGAACTTGATTGATTATGTGTGCAATGAAGAATACAATTTATGCAGACGGATGCGGATTTGTTTCTACTGCGAGCGGAGTCTTGCAAACGTTTTCCACTCCGAATTATCCTCGTCCTTATCCAAATGATTTGAATTGCTTTTGGAATTTCTCGACGACGACAGGTTCGAGGATTCGCGTTGACTTCGAAGCCTTCGCCACCGAAGATTGTTGCGATTACTTGACGGTGAGGATCGCCATTGCCGAACTTGAATGGAAGTCTTTATTTACTAACTCGTAAATAAAGATCTAAAATTTTTTTTAACTGAAACAATGTGGGTTTGGTAAAAAGACTCGATGCGGAACTAATAAGCACGAAGACGAATTTTAAAAAACAAACGTTGTTCTTAAAAACAATCAGCATTTCTTAAATGACCAGATGTAGAATTGAAGCCAGATCGTTTGCTCCATGCTCTGTGTTAAAATCTTTTTTTTAATTATGTAGCTTTGATTAATAAAGACTGATAATTTATCAACATATTGTTCCAGAATATTCCTCGTCGCGTCAAAGTTGCCTTTTTTTCTCGACAAAGATTTTGCTTTAATTTACCTTTAAAAAAATAGAAGTAAGATGAAAACTTAGTGGTTGCTATTATCGTTTGATCGAAACTTTTAAAAACACGATTATTTTCAAATAAATGACAACGAAGAAATTTTAATGCGTCTTGCTGACAGAAATACTTCATGAACTTATTTTCCAAAAAAGTTTGTTGGAAACATTGTTAAGGTTCTGCAAAAAGAAGGAATCGTTTCCACAATCCGAGGAAATCTTACAGAGCAAAAACAACTTGTTTCTTCGGACAACTGGATAGCTTTCCGGTTTTATTCCAACAACAAAATTTCTTATTCTGGTTTTCGGGCATCTTTTAAAGGTATAAATTAATTAACAGAAATTTTTTATTTTTTTTATTCAATTTTAATTTATTTTAATCCTAATTCTAATTTTTAATTCTAATTTTTAATTGAATTTATTTTTCAATTGACGAAAATTTGTTTTGAGCAATCAATTAAAATAATAAAAAATCTGCTTTTCTTTTGTTTTTTATCTTCAATGTATTAAAGAAATGCCCATGGTGACAATATATCTTAAATACGTATTTTAGCGCAATCTCAATAATTTTGTTTGCCTTTTCCATCGAAACCTGTTAAAGCTATTTCGAAAGAAATAAGTTAATTTGTAAAAAAGTATGCTTTAAGCAAGAAACTCCGTTTTCGTTAAAAAATAATTGGCAAACTGAAGTTAAAAACACCTTTAATCTAAGGCAGTCAAATGCTATTGTTTGCGTATAAAATATATAAATTGATTTAAGCAGTCACAATTTTCTGCCATAAAAAATATTTACATCTAAAACGAATTGAATATGTGCTTACAATTTACAAAGCAAAACAAAGTGCGTTAGTTTAGTTGGTTGACACATACAGGGTGTGTATGATTTGTGTAATTTAAATGAGAATGGCAAACAGAACGCTTGCCATTTAAAATCTATTAACAAACTTTTAAACTTACTATTTTTATTTTTAGTAACGAACGAAAGTCCTCGACTAAACAGTGAGTGTTCTTACAGATATCAAGATTTTTTGTTTTGTTTATTGTTAATTTTAATAAATCGATTGATTGTTGGCAGCGTGGGCGAGTAGATGAGATCGCCGTATTAATCAAGAACGCAATCGAAACAGTTTCTATCCAAAAACTACTCGCGTTATTCTGTTGTATCTTGGGTAAAGACATTTAGCGCATTTTACTCTGCTTGCTGGTCCTTGGTCAAGCAGCTCTAAATTTCAGTTATATTACCAAATAAAGACAAAAACACTCAAATAAAAGTTTTAACCGGACAGCAATATTTTGGCATCTCAGATAGCAGATCGGGTTAATCGCTTGAATGTTGCTCTAATTACAACGCCTCCGATGTTTTCCAGCGAGACAGGAGGATAAATAGAGAAAATGATAATAATCCAAAATCGGAATCTGGTAAGCAACATTGCCGATAAGCTTTTCAAAATCTAATTTGTAAAGCTACAAATGCGTCGCTGAAAAATGCATTTTTTTCTTTTTTTTCTTTTGAATAATAGCAATTTAAATTTGAAGAACCTTTTTTAGCTTGGTTTTTAAGGGGTTGGATAAAATGCGGAAATTTTATAAAAAAAAATTTTATGCAATCATTTTTTAAATCAAGAAAGTGCTTGGCACAAAAAGTTTGTTCAAAAAGTCATTTTTATACCGCCAGCAAAGCGAAGCAAGACAATTTGGCAGGGCAAATTTGTCGGCAAGCCAATTTGGCGGCCAGTCAATTTGGCGGAAAAATAAATTAAAATGATTTATCTTCACTAGCGTTTAGCGACAGCAAAAAAGTTTTGTTATGCCACAAAGGCAATTGAAAAGACAATTGTAAATGTTCAGCTGATAAGAGCGAAAATTTTAATTTAAAGTTGTTAAATGCGTTAAATTCAGGGATGTTTCTAGTCGAATATTTATCTATTTGAATTTACAATAGCTTAATTTTAAATATTTAAATTAAAAAAGGTACTTGAATAGTTAAATTTTCGAATCACGGTTGTTTAACATATATCTTTTACAAAAAAGTACAATAATGTAGCTTACTACAAAGACGACAGGTTTGAGGTTTTACGGGCGTACGAAGTTATGACGTCATAATAAGCATTTTACTATATCTAAACAAATCTATTTGGTTGGCTCGCATAAATAGTTTTATTTTAACTATTTTGTTTTAAGTTCAAACAGTTTGTTTCGTCTATAGGGCTCGTCAGAAACCAATCAAAAATTAAGAAACAAATACAAAAAGTAAAGCTTAACAAAGCGATAAAAAGTCGGCAAAAGAACTTAAAACAAAAAGAAAATTACGGCAGTGATTATAAAGTCAAAGCGGTTACAATTTGTTTAAATTAAATTTCAATGTGTAAATTTTTTTTCCGTTGCTTACGCTATTGTTTCCAAATTTGAATTTATATGGCTAATATCATGAATAATGATTCTGGGATTGTGGGTACAAACAATTCGGCGGGATAACTACGTATTCAGTCTTTTCATAATATAACTGAACAAAATTAGTGTTGTGCGAATTTGAAGTCGCTTTGCTTATTTGCTACCCACGTGCTGACCATAAACGCCATCATTTGTGATGTCACAAAACTATTGTGCCAGAGAAAACTTAGAACAATTTCGTTGTATTAGTTGCAGCTGTGCAATTAACGACTTCTGAAAAACACTGATAACCGGTATGAAAAAATGTTTCACAATACAACGGGAACAAGTCGAAACAAAAGATACAAAAATTCAATCAGGTTTGTACAATAGAATAACACTACGTAACACAATTGTTGGCTACCTTTTTTAGCGCCCTTCTATGTATTTTTGGATGCTGAATTCAAAAATCAAAGTAATTTTTTCGTAACGTCATTAATTTTTGAGATATTTAACTTTTTGTTTGATCCAACACAGCTGTAGTTAGCAAAATGTGTTCGATTCTTGCAGTAGATCATATCTGCATATCAGGGTTCTGCTCAGTTTATTAAATGCAAAAATTAGCTTTAAAACGTTTATAAAAAAAAAGGTTCAAATAAACAGAGATTTTTTCTAATACTAGAGTCACTCAAAAATGCACTGTTGAGCAAGCTTTTCTTTTATGACCGCACTAATCTTGCCTTACCAAAGACCAAAGTAGTCTCCCATCATTGCACTCACTGTCCCAGCGGCCTCTATATCGTTTTTCCATGGGCTCAATATCCTGGTGAAATCTCTCACCATGTTCTTCACTAAAGTCAGCAAGATTTTCTTGAAAAAAGTCTAGATGGGAGCATAAGAAGTGCAGTTTTACAGACATGCGACAAACCATTATTCCACAAGCACAAAAAGCAAGAGTATTTTGTGCATCCATTCTGGAGACCCAGAAAAACTCCTTGCATTTCAAAGTCATCGCAAACATATATCTTAAACTGAGCATAAATGATGGCAGAACTTGTCTTGTAAATGAAAAGCCGCCACTGAGTAGGATCATGATCTATTCCAACAACGCTCAACAAGCCTTCCACATCTTTGCAATAGCAAAGATCTTCAATAACATCGAAATAGACAGAAAACTCCAAGTGCCTATTTCTGTAGGCAGTACTCTTACAGTCATCGCCAAGCAGATTCCACTCATTCAGTCTGGATGTTAATAATTCTGCTCCAGATTTCGTAAGGCCCAGACCACGTATTAAATCATCCAATTCTTTTTTAGTTGCAAAATGAGATTCTGAACTTGTTGATGATACACATTCGGCATCAGTGTCTGCATTTTTGGCATCAGTGTCAGTTGTTGTTGATGAGTCTTCACTGAAGTACATTTCTACCTGGAATGATAAATAACAAGTAGGCTACATAGCATACAGTATAAGAAATTGGATCCAATATCAGAACAAATAAATTAGTGTTTGTGATCCACAAAAAAACAACTCACATTTGATGGTGGGTTTGGAACCGGTAAGGTTTCACTGTGAGGAACAGGTGCAATCGATGAGGGTATACTTGGATATGTAATAGCTCTTTTTTTGCTGACCTTTCGATACTTCAAAATGTTTATCATGCAAAAATAGCAATCATCATGATGATTTTAATGATCTCTTCAAATTCTGGAAACTGCAAATGACTTAACTTTTCCGGAACCCCTCCACCATCCTTCAAGATTAGATATACAGCTGCCACAGATTACATGTGGTGCCCAGGGCTTATCCTGATCACCAATGTCCATCCCAAAATATAGTCTATAAGCTGTCCAGTACTTTGTTCATTTCACAATTTTGTATGTGGTGTGTTTACCGCTAGTGTAGAATCCCCGTACATAACAAAAACAATTCGGTGAATCTTTTCACTCTCTACATAACATTTTGATTTTCACTATTTAAAAGATGAATTCAATTTAAGATTAACACAAGACTTAACTCTAAAAATTTTATCATAGGGGGTACTGAGTAGGCTGTTGGCATTCAAGGCTGGTTGTTGGGTTCTGACTACAATGCGGTACTTCTCTCTGCATACACTGAACAATGTAAACATGACTTTCTCATCGACTATTCTGAATTTAACAGGCAGAGATAAAACGAAAAGTGAGAATTAACAGGTAATAAAAATACTTTTGACAGTGAGATTTCGCACTCTTATATGCCCGTTCACTTTCTCTATTAGATAAAACGCCAATTTACAACAAGATAATGCTGATAGACACAAATCACAGCAATCATGACCGCATCATACATATACAGTTAACGAAAAATCACAAAAAACGAAAATTATCATATCTTGAAAACGATCGATGATAATAGAAAAAAACTGATAGCATTTTTGGAATTAGCGCTTGAAAATCATACAGACACAGCAAAAAAATTTAGCCAAACAAAATTTTTGTAAAATTTTGTTACGTATTATAATAGAACGCATAAAAACCTTTAAGTTTTTTAAAAGCATTTTTAGGGCACTCTGTTTGTTCCAATAAATTCGTTTGTTATTTGGAAACTTCAGCGTAAGCAAAGGAAAAAAACTTTACAACATTGAAATTTAATCAAAAACGATTTGTAACCGCCGTTTATACTATTCTGTAAGCTTTGCTATTTGGCTTGACCTAATCTTCTGTCTTAATTCTTAACAATTTTAATCACTGCCATAATTGCCGCAATTTTTTTTTTGTTTTAAGTTTTTTTGCCGACTTTTTATCGCTTTGTTAAGCTTTACTTTTTGTATTTGTTTCTTAATTTTTGATTGGTTTCTGACGAGCCCTATAGACGAAACAAACTGTTTGAACTTAAAACAAAATAGTTAAAATAAAACTGTTTATGCGAGCCAACCAAATAGATTTGTTTAGATATAGTAAAATGCTTATTATGACGTCATAACTTCGTACGCCCGTAAAACCTCAAACCTGTGGTCTTTGTAGTAAGCTACATTATTGTACTTTTTTGTAAAAGATATATGTGAACGACCGTGATTCGAAAATTTAACTATTCAAGTACCTTTTTTAATTTAAATATTTAAAATTAAGCTATTGTAAATTCAAATAGATAAATATTCGACTAGAAACATCCCTGAATTTAACGCATTTAACAACTTTAAATTAAAATTTTCGCTCTTATCAGCTGAACATTTGCAATTGTCTTTTCAATTGCCTTTGTGACATAACAAAACTTTTTTGCTGTCGCCTAATCGCTAGTGAAGATAAATCATTTTAATTTATTTTTCCGCCAAATTGACTGGCCGCCAAATTGGCTCGCCGACAAATTGGCTTGCCGACAAATTTGCCCCACCAAATTGTCTCCAGCCAAATTGGTCCTGCCACATTGTCGCGTACCCCCAGCCAAGACCGCTTTAAATTATAAGCTCGTATTAAAAAAGAAATAACCATGCAATTAATAATAGCTTTTTCCGGTAAAATGTTACTGTAAATCGTAACAGAAAAACTTGATTTAACCCGAAAAAAGTTCCTTTAAGGTTTGCCACGTTGACGGAAGCAAACTTGTTTCCTTGTTTTGTGCGAAAGCAGATGTTTACAACACTGCTGATACAAAAAGTTCAAGCTTCAACCAAACAATTAAAATGGTTTGTTTACACCGATTTAAAGTCAAATTACAGTCTTAAATAAACTCACATGTCACATCACTTTCAATAAGAGAAACCACTAACTAAAAACATTCAACATGACAAATTTTTTTCCATGTAAACGCTCGGTGTGAGATAAATGCAAATCCAGGCTTAAGTAAAGTTTTGCAAGTCTTTCGAATTATTCGAATTGGATTTTCTTTTTATTTTGGTTAAAAAATTGTAACGATAACAGTGAAACCCATCGGTTACGTAAACTTTCTAGCTTTTGCAAGAAAAGGAAGGTAAAAAGATATTCACTTCACAGTTTAATTATTAATTTTTATGTCTGTATTTATCTTTCTGATTTACAGGAAAGTGTCCGAATCCCCATATTTAGGGCAAATATCAAGCAATTACCCCGACCTGTTCCGAAGATGCCATAATTTGCTGTCCAGTTCAAATTTTTCTATTCAATTTTTTAGTATTTATATAGAGGTATGAATGAAATTTAGACTGCTCGCAAAGACCATTGAACAGAGGAAAGCGCTCAGAGAGAGTCTTTTGCAAAGACACAAGCGTTCAGAGTGTTTTTACCAGGGAAACAACAGAATGACGCGAGTAAATTTTGAACCGCAACTATATAGATTGCGTGGATATCATTATCGATAAGTCGCTCTTAACCACTCGGTCACACTGCTGACTATCACTTATTATTATGCCGAGAGGTTATTTTGATTACATTAGAGCGAAGCGCGATTTTCATTATTTCTTGCTTTTTTGACATAACAGTTATTTAATGTAAGTAAAAACAATAAAAAACAACGCTCCAACCGAAACTCATTGTAAATCCTTTTTTATTAAAAACTATTTGACTATTTTAGGCAAGTCCTGCAAGCGACTCACATTACTCGTTAGAAACATCCAATCGACATTTATTAAAGTTTCTATTGAAATTGCAAATTTTAAATTATTTTTTTGCTAAATATGTTTTTAGATTCTTTATTTTAATCATAAATTGTAACTTGCAACCTAAAATCGATTTAAACGATCAAAAGTTTAATTTCAAATTAAAATCCAAAGTTTTCATAAGACACCAAGTTCATAAAACACTAATATTGACTCTGTTTGCAGTAAAATGCGGATTTAGTGCCAGGGCTGGAAGTGAACCCCAAACCTTGAGATCTCCGGGTTGGCCGAACGCTTACTTCAACGAATTGTACTGTCTGTGGAATATCTCCGCCCGACCCGGGTACAGAATCCGACTCGATTTCGGTTTGTTCGTCACCGAGAGATGCTGCGACTACCTCATGGTGAGTGATGACGTCATTACTTTGCTGTTTAATTCTTAAAATCTTATGCGACAAAGTCCTTTTATTTCGATAAAAAACTAAACAAGTTTTCAGGAAACAAGCGGTTGTAAAAAAACATGAAGAAGGAAACCCGATCTGATTTCGTTTGAATCTGTCTTTAACATTTTGCGTTTCATATGGAAAGTAATAAATTTTGATGTTTTCAAACCCAAGTTTTTCAATTTTCGCGTTCTTGTCTTCTCATCGAATTTTATGTGCGACCCAATTTAAAGTTTTTATTGTAGTAAACACAAGCTCAGAATGGGACAGGACGGTGATTTAACTGAGTCAAAAAGCCTCAAAGCACGTTATGAAGTTGCCAAAATAAGGATAATGAGAAAGATCAGGGGGAGACATAAACGGTTGTCACCAGGATAACAATTAAACTGAGAATGCAGATGTGAGAGTTTGAACCAGCAATTTATGTTCTTCAGCTACTGGAAGGAAACCTTGCGATGCTTAAGATTTCAGGAAATGTCACAATCTCGCGTCCATTGGTCTCCTCCTCAAATCGATTATCCTTGGAGTTTTATTCGGATCAAAATGTTAATGATAAAGGATTTTCCGTAACCTTTCGAGGTAATCAATCTCTGAGGTTTTGTTCTTTTCGGCTAAATTCATTTCTGCGATTTTAATATTTTTGTTGTAAATTTTTATCATAAGACGAGATAAGTTTATTTTATAATAACAATTACTAAAAGTGAATAAATGAAATAAATAGAAACATTTATGATTTTTATTTAGAAACCCAAGAACCATCTTATTTAGAAGGTAAGTTTTCATTTAATATATTTCAATTAAGATGTTATGAGACAAGTTGTATCAAGACTTTTATTTATGTAAATCTATATAAGAGTACTTTTTACAGTAAACTAAGCAATAAAAATCTTTTCGAAAACTGTTTTGACACAGTAACGACAATTTAATAAATCCTAAATAAGCCGTTGTATTGGCTAAAACTTTACATAATTGTCAGATTGCTGAATTGTTATCTTAAAACACAGCCTAAATATTAAAGAAGAAATCTTAAATATGATTTGTCAAACAGAGATAATCAGGGATGTGCCGTTAAGGAAGGCAAGTGAGGCAGTGCCTCACGTGTGAAAATCAAATAAAGCAGAAATAAAATATTGAAGTCATAGTCTTTGCAAAATTCATGCAACTTGCTATTGGTTGAAAAAATTTAGTAAAAATTATACCGTAGTTGTAGTTGTAGTAGTTTAATTAGTTTTGCTATTAAACCCTAATTTTTGACCGTTTAATCGTTGTATTTTTAGCGCTTTTGTCATTTCGTCGAGCGTTCTTGTCAACAATATCGTTGATACACGCTAGTGGGGCAGCTTCAAGATTGCCTCCTTTCAAATAAAAAAAGAGAAAAAAGGGAAACAATATAGCGCTTTTTTCCCTTTTGGTAAAAATATCTTTTAAAATGAGCAATATTTTAGTATCTCCGTAAGCAGGTTGGGGTAAATCCCTACTCTATGTATTAGCGCCTCCGTCGCTTTCCTGCGAGTCAGGAGGATAAATATAGAGATAAAATAAAATACATGCAATAAAAAAAAAGTTTACATACAATATATGCAGTTATGTTTTTTTTATGAAATCACTTGTTTGAAATTTATATTTTATGCCTAAAAATAAAATGTTTAAAAAATGACTTTGCACGCTATTTAATGCTTTCTCTATTAAGCTATGTATTTGGCACGATATTTTTAAAATAAAAACGCTGTTAGTTTTTGTTTGTAATTGTTCAATCGCGTACTTTTTAGCCTCACAGCAGTATGTTGACAGTTTTAAAATTGTAAAAAAAGAATGGTAATTTTAACAATATTTCCAATTTTAACAATAAAATAATCAAAGTTAAAACCGCAAATTTTTAATTATACATAAAAATTGTGCGGTTACCCATAATTTTAGAAAAACTATATGGGTTGAAAATGAACGAGATCTTGGTTAGAGTTATAGTTGCGATAAGTTTATAAGAATACTGATTGTCTAAAAAATAAGATTAACACGGTATCAGAAGTTTTAAGAAAAAGCTGTTTTAGACATCCAACTGTGCTTGTACAATCATTCTATACATTGAGCAATAAGAAACACTAAAATGACTGAAAAAAGTCCCCAACATTACTTATTAAATCCTAATCAAAAATCGAGCAAAATAAAACTGCTACTTTTAATTTTAATTTTTTTTTGTACAACTTGTTGAATTAAACGCTCTGTGTCTTTGTATTTCGAGCAATTATACATTACAATACCTGCTTCAATTTTTGATATTATTATTTTTGACGGATTTCGCAAATAAAGTATTACTTCAAAAATAATGTTTTTTCAATAATATTGCTCGTTAGATAAACAAAATACTTGATCAAGACAGCCTGGCTTTGCTTTTTAAAATGGACTTTTGTTTTGTTTTTGTCTCTGTATTTTTCCTCTTACTTACCAGAAAACGTCGTAGGCGTTATACTTAGAGTTTCGTCAAAGGTTATCCCGACCTGCCAAGATATTGCTGTCCAACTACAGTATTCTATTTTTTTTTTTAGTTTTTATTTAATCATGTCCCAGAAATTTAGAGCTGCTTGCTAAAGCTAATAAGTAGAGGAAAGTGCTGCTAAGTATCTTTCCCAAGGATCCAACAAACTGACCCGAGTAGGTATTGAGTGCCGACCAAGTCATTGCGTTCGCCACCAACACAACGCTCTTAATCACTCGGCCACGCTGCCGAGCACGGACAAATTTTTTATAGATTATGGCGATATTGTAAATGTCTCCTGAAAAAAGCAACAACCGCATCATCGGTTTATCTGTTTATTATATTTTCCTGCAGCTCCATGTCATGGTTCCTTCTCCGCTTCAGCAACTCCACAAAGTATTTTTTCTCCCGGTTATCCTGGTCCATATGAAAACCGTTTGAATTGCAGCTGGAATATTAGCGCTGAACAAGGAAAAGTTATTAATTTGAACTTGGTTTTCTTCGACGTTGAACGTTGCTGCGACACTTTAACGGTAAGAAAACAGACTCAATATAGAAAAAGAAGTAAAAATCTATATTTTTTTTATATTAAAAATAATTTAACTGGGATAATTTAAAGAGCAATTTGTTTTTGTTTTTTTAAACGAGTTTATACTATACTTCTATTTTATAAAGAAATATGACGTTTGTAATGACGTCAACTTGTTGATTGACGAATTTTTTAGAGTTACCATGCGATTATAGTTTTAAGATTTAAATAAATTATTAAAGTTTTATAAAACATTAAATAAATTATTAAAGTTTTATAAACTATTCGTCACAATTTTTAAGTTATATGTATAGTTGCCAAAATTGTACCAATCGTTATTATATAGCCTAATATACTCCTTTCTCGATTTAAATATAAAGATTATTTTTTGTTAATAATTAATAGTTTTCTGATTAGGTATTTGATGGAAATGATAAAGAAGGAGTTAAACTGGCTGTCGAACCACAGAATCTTTTTACTATTGTCTCCACAACTAATCATGTTACTCTTCGGTTCACGTCAGACTATTCGAGGACCGGTTCTGGATTTCAAATAAATTTCACAAGTACGCAAGATTATTTCTTGTTTTGAAGTGTGATATTGGTTTACGTTTTGTGGTCAAACAACGTTGACATCATCAAAAACTTGACTTTTTTGACTATATAAGATAGGATGAACAATTTTTAACTTTTTACACCCAAAAAAGAAACAAATACTCTAAAACCAGTAAAGTTCTTATGTAATTTGTTTTGCGTTTAAAAAAAGGTTAAGAAAATAAAGTTCTTTGTATTTCTTTTTATTTTTTCTTTTACCAAAGATTAATCGTTTTTTGTTGTACTGTTTCTCTTTCGTTTTTGAATCTCTTAGCTTCCTACCACCTTTTGGTCATTCTTCAGTGGCCTACATGAAGTTGCTCAAGGCGAATGAGTTTAACAATCAAACAGCAATTTCTTTAAAAATAAAAGCACATTTAATCTAACCCATGAGTTTCTAAATGAAATTTTTATCCAGGTTTTTTCCTCTAATTGCATAATCAAAATTAATTTGTTTTAAACATGCTTTTTTAAGGAAAAAATGCCAACGTTAAGGTTTTACGTTAATTTTAACCTAAAGCTGAAATTGCTTTTATTTTAGAATTTGCGTTTTCCGCTTTGGAAAATTTTTTAAAAATCCATGATATTTATGAATTGAAAGTAGCAAATTTATACATTCTTTTAATGAAAAAAGATTTTTTGGAAATGTTGACAAGTTTTTTAAACCGATTAGTCAGTTTCACAGTTATCAAACTACATTTGTTACCAAAATCAACTATAGTTTAAAAAGAGTGACACTGCAACATAACAAATCATCTTATTTTTTAATTGAGCACAAGCTAAAAACAAATTTTCACTCAAAATAAAAATCTAATGAAGTAGAATTTCTGCAATTGAATCAAAATCAGAAAAATAATCCAATATTAGTACATAGCTGATCTCTAGTTAAAGATCTGTTGAAAGAAAAACTTCTACACATAGTCTACTGCTATTACGTTTTCTTAAGTGATTTTTTGTGTGTATGTGTGTTTTTTCTTTCTTTTTTAAACTTTACCTTGTTGAAGTTTTATTATAATTTACACTTAATGTTTTTGTGTGTCACAATGGGCATTTATTGACTTGATGACCATTAAATTGTCTTTGACTGCATAGTTTATTTAAGAACTTGATAAGCTCCAAGTTATATCCAGTTTTTCAAGTAAATTTTATACTGATGATTTTTCGAAATGACCTGCCACAATTACATTACTTTTTTTGTGTCATGAATTTACTTTTTTCTAAACAACAATAAAATAAGTGCCTAGAGGGTATTATAAAATGGACTAAAAATAGTAAAATATAGTTTGTATTGATGTTTATAATTCACAAGTGTTCGAGGAGAAAAAGTCTATAAAAACCCGCATATTGAAGTCCATTAAAATTCCGGTAATCGGTTTAGGAAAACATGGCTTTTGTATATCTAATAGCCGAAAGGTTCTAAATTTGGTAAATTAAGTACAACGCCTAACATCAATGCTGCGAAATGTTTCATAACAAACCTGTTCGCAATAATGGCAAAGTATTAAAAAACTTTATGGGAGGTTTAGAATCTCACTTTTCACTGTTTTCTGTTTCTTTTTAGGTTTGAATTTGGTCCATCCTCCCTTATCTCAACGGCCAGGTACAATATAAATCAGTTCTGTTTTTTAATTTTCTAGTTTTTATGTTAATTTTATTGAATCAAAATAATGTTATACAGAACAGTGGTGCCCGCCCCATAAGAGCAGTAGCACCCCTAAATATTTGTGTAGCAGTTTTAAATGTTATTAGCAACGCTTTAAAAATTAATAACTTTTTATTTTTCTCAAAACTTTGAAAAAAATAAATTTTTAAAATTTTGACTTGGCAATTTCTTGAGCTGTTTAAAAGAGAAAAAATGTGGTAAATACAGCAATTACGTAATTGTGTTGAAAGGCGATTCTACCCAAATTAAAATTTTTAAATCTAGGCTTGAAAATTGTAACACAAGTTTAGTTATTTTCAAGTTGGGTTTTACATTTCTGTTGCAATAGCAACTCAGCAAATCAAAAATTATGTTTCTATTGCCAGAAACTTATATCGAAAATTATGTTGGCGTCACTGCCAACGTAAGTCAATCTTACCGGCCTAGTCAAGATTACGGCTATTAATGACCTGACGTCAAAAATAACAATGCTTTCTTCACGAAGATTCAGCACCACTTCAGAAAGTACGTCTTCTATTTGGCGAATGACTTCGGAAGAGTTCGTTGGATGAATCTCTCCAATCCTATCTCTTCCTTACAGCTTACCAGATTCACGACTTGAAATATAACACAACCTTTATTCAAGCGAAATTCGTCAGCGTAAGAGATCCACAGAGCGTAGAATTTTCGATAAAAATTTTCCCCAATTTAACTAAACTTTGAAATTTAAAATAACGACCGCAAACAACTTTACCAGGCGATTCAAACAATCTTTAAATGCCCTCTACAAACAATGTGACATTGTCTTACGCGAAAGACCTCAACTGAATAAATTCCTGTATGTCAGCTCTTCAATTTATAGAGAGAAGCTTAAGAAGTTATGGCGAGCGAACAAAGCATTTATGACGCAACCCGTGGTTCTATCGATTAACAATAACAAAAAGAGCAAGAATCCTGCGTCACTGCGTTTAGCAATCTTAAATGCAATGCGAACTAATTTGGCGCGACTGAGTACAAATAAGAGCGTGAATTAAACACAATGAGACTTCGATAAAATTCAGGACGATTCTTAATAAATTTCAATTCTCTGAAGCCAAACAACGCTGATCAAATTTTCAGAAACAATAACTATTTGCTAAATTGAAGTTTTACCAAAAAGGGCCGATTACGAAACAACCAATTTACATGTTTTACTGTTAATTTCAAAAACTTAAAGTAGACCGCACAGGAAATTCCTCTCTTCTTGGCTTCAAATTCTTCAATTATAGTGAAGCTATCCGAGCCTTCCCCAATCACACCGCTGACTTTCATACACGTCTTATGGTTTTATAATATTTATTAAAGTTGAAATTTTGATATATCCAATTATAAGTGGCTTCCACAGCCAACGACTACAATTATTTACTCCACAATACAGCCCATACGGTGCAGTTGAACGATACAGCCAACGATGCAATCGCAAAACGAAATTTTCCCAAGTTTCGCTTGCGATCTACAAACTCACTCTTCAAACTGTAACGCTAAACCAAATCACCGAACCACTGGATCACCAACGACTGAAAGGAATTAAATTTACCAATATCTCAGTTTATAGTGTGCTCGCCACGTGTAAGTGAACCAATCAGATTTTATAAGGATCACTGCACGTGATTCGCGCAAAAGGCAGTGACCGCAAACAATAGAATTAATTAAGAGGTTTCACAAAAGACTTCTATATAGTTAATTAACTATTTCAATTACAGTGCGAGTTCTATTTTTTTTTTTTTTTTGATTTTAACATTTACGGATGCAATAAAAGTACCTGGTAGTCAATCCAATTATATAAATGAGTCAAAATTTATAATTAAATTTAATCTTTTGGCGTTCCGCTCCAAGTTAAATTTTGATACAATTACCGGTATGACAATTACCTAGGTGAACGGGTAATTTTAATTTTTAGTTCTTCTAGGCTTGAACCGCCGGAATATGTTCCTTTTATTGTCCTGCAAATATGCTATGGACAAAGTTTTTAAATGTTTTTTTGAGTAAAAAATGTGTATTTCGTATTTTACGTATGTCTATAAATATATTTAAATTAATATTAAGACAATTAACCCTCCAAGCAAACTTGCTTTTGATTAGCCTATAATGAGAACACATGCACCAGATAAATCCAAAAAATACGCCTTCAGTTTTTTAGCATTCAAGTGATCATAAACGATTTTGTACTTTATTGAAAAGAAAAAGTCTTTTAGAAAAATCACTTGCCAATTTTTTAGACTTTAGACTTTTTAGGCAAAGTCAATAGGCATAATGTTCGCATTTTGCGCTCGCTTCAATTTTAACCGCTTGCTTCAATCAAAGATCAATAAAAGAAACAAAAAATGCTCTTTTTCACGCTCGTAGTGGAAACGAGCCTTTAGTGTGATAACGCTTGTAGCAGTTCTTCTATCAAAGCTTTTGAAGCTATTGACATTTCTTGCATGGTGAGTTAGAAATGCTAGAATTTTAGAACTTCCTTCTCATTTTAGTTGTAACTCCTATTTCTGATCCGAGCTTGATCTATGCTCTGATAAAACGTGATTATCATTAACTTGCGGATTTGAAATTTTCAGAAACCAGCCAACCTGCTCAATTGCCATTCGGTGAGTTGTTTTTGAAATCTGAACATGCTTTAAATTAAACTGAAAGCATATTTTAATGATATTATAAATGACGAGCTCTAATAAGAGCGAAACTCGAGTCTGGTACTTCTCATTTTAAGCAGTTTGGTTTCTATGAAAGCATATTTCTGAAACAATGTCTTAAAATTTTGATTTCCATAATTTTTTTTTATAAATGTTTGTACAGAAAGTAACTATTTTAGAACTATCAATAAAAACTATTTTAGAAACAAATTAAGGATAATAATTTATCTAGATTGATAAAAAAATTTTTGGTCATAACTGGACTCCTGCCAATTTAGAAACTTTTTTTTAGTTTTCATCTTTATTTTCATCTTTAATCGTCAAGTGATTACTCCAACCTGCTTTTAGAGATACAAGATATTGCTGTCCGGTTAAAATCTTTTTTATTATTATCATTTTTTAAAATTTGGATTTCGTTGTTACGTAGCAGCTACGCAAATGGTTGACGTGAATCGGCATGATGCAGTTGTTGTTCAGAACCATAATGCACAACGCCTCAAATTTTTCCTGATCATTACCACAAACACAGTAACACCAAATTTTGGTGTTTCAGCAAAAAATAAATCTTCACTATTCTGTCTAAACGCAATTTAACTAATTTTCGTGCAAGCTATTTGTTTTTCAATTCTGTTGTTGTAGGATTAATGTACGTACTAAATAGCTTTGTTTGTGAACTTTAGCTTAAAATTTAACACTTTGTACACTCATATGGCCATCGTATCAGTGATTGAAAAAATTTCGGTCATTGATTGAAGAGCCCGACCTTAAATATGGTTAATAACCGAAAAAATACGATGATCAATGAAAGCGTTAGAAATGAGATTTTTACAAATTTAGGTGTTTGCTTCACTGGACAATGTAGTTTATTCTGAATTTTGAAGAATTATTGAATAACAAGCTGCTATTTCTTCAAAAATATTTAAACATTTATTCAAATAAAAAGAAATCTCTACCAGATAAACTTTATTAAAGTCTCCCGAGTCTCCCCTAGTAATGACTAGAATTTTTGTTTGTCAATAAAGTCAATTTTTGTTTAGTGAGCTTGATCAACGTAGTTTTTGGAAAGAATCCTTGATATAAGAAATACATTTCAGATTCTTAATTTGATCAGTCAATAAAAAATCAAATTTTTACCGATAAGTTAATTTTTTATTTTTAGAGCAATAAAGTCAACTTTTTAAATGTAACACTTTTTATCAAAATGTTTTCTTATAAGGATGAGAAGAACTGATTTTAAACGACTGTTTCTGCAGTTCGCAATCTTTTCCAATTTTTTTGCTGTGGAGATTGCTACCCTGTGTTGCAATAGACCTTTTTTGCATTAAATGATCAGACCAGTATGAAAAAAAAAACAAATTTCAAAATGCATGATTTGCACTGTCGACTATGGTTATTTAGGCGTGTTAGGATGATCCAGATTTCAATTTGTGTAGCCTATCACAGCTTAAGTTTTACTTTTTGTATTCTGTTTTAGCAATAACATCTTTAAAATTGTTAGGTATTGCGCTGTTTTTGGGTGTTCTTTTTTTTTACTTTCTTATTTTTCTTCTCTTTCTTTCGCTTATTTCTCTTTTATTGCTCCATTTCTATCTTTCTAGTTCTTATTTCTCTATTTTGTTATCCTCTTCGTAATGGTTTTGTTTTCCTCGTTCTGCATGTGAATAGAAAAGATCTGCTATCCGTAAGTGGTGAAATAATCAAAGTAAAAAAATTTCCTGCCACTGTGTTGCAATTGAAAACTTAGGACAAACCAGGAGCAGAACTTACCTTTGTTAGGTAGAAGTAAGATTCAAGCATTGGCGCGAAAGCATACACGCTTGGAAAAAGTTTAGAAAACAGTTGGTCTAATAACTAGTGAACCGTCCGCGCAATTCTTTTGGAAACGAAACAGCGCATAGCTCGGGCGTTTCGCATTGTATCCAAACAAAACTTTTTTTACCAGAGTACGATCCTAGCGACACGTAGCCACTCAAAGATTTAAATTAATTTTCTGCTAGTTGTAATTATGCAGGGAAAAAGAGATTTTTTGAAAAATGAATTCTCTTATTTTGTTTATTGCTAACTTGTTTGTGAAAAACTTTTTAAAAATTTTATATCATTGTATTCACGAAAAATTTATCTTTTTCAATGTTATAAAATTTAAACAGCTTCTTTTTATAGTTAATGCGGAAACTGTAATTAAACATTACTTAATTCTTGAAAAACTCATTTTATGATATCCTCGACTGTTTTCCTGACACAACAGGTAAGCAACTCAAATGAGTAATTTCACGCCCCGACAAATAACAATTTTTTTACTCAATTGAGTCATTTCAAGCATAAAGGGTCAAAAGATTAGGGGCTTTCCCGTATAGAAGAAATCGGTTGCTTTAGTAGTCACTTTTAAGATCTAATGATTACAATGGTTAGTATCAGGGACATATAGAACACCGGGATCACTTACTTAATCACGCTTGACAATGCAGTGGTGCTAGACAATGGTCGCTTGACTGTTAACGATAGCTGCATTAGCGCTCTCAACAAGTTAGTTTAGAAAGCGCTTCGCACTTGTTTGGCAGTTTCATGTAAGAAATGGCTGTTGCTTTACAGTTAGAAAAGACTATAGGTACGACTACAGTTTGAGAAAAGACGGAGAAGCATTGTAGTTCGCTCATTAATATGGTTTGAAGATAATATAACATTTAGTGAAATAGCTACCCAGCTACTGGTACCACAAAGCATAAAAGCTTAAATTTGGGTAATTGTTGGACAAGCTAGGCGATAATTTATCAAATACTGTACGCAACAGAATTAAAAAATATTTACCAGTAGGCTACTGGTACTGTTCTTTGCATTAATTGCTCGTACTGGTAAAGTGCGCACTGATTTGAAATTGAAACAATTTAAGCTGTATCAAAACAGGCTCCATGATACGCTTACACTGGCCAGTGGCCTACTAAACATTCTTCAAATGATTATGAAAATATCAGATATGTTTCTGTGCCTACGGAAACTGTAGCAATGAGAATTAGATAGCTTAAATTTTTTTTTGTCCGCTTGAATGTTCTCAAAAATGAGTCGCGGCGTGACAAAACTTACCTCTGAATCTACAGCCATGCACTAGTGCAGGGGTCACCACCCTTTTTGAATCAAGGGCTACTTTTTGGGTACAAGTGTAATTAGAAAATATCGGCAGAAAAAAATACATTTTAGACTCAGCTCACTTAGAAGTTATACTATTTTTATAACAAGCCTGCGGGCACACTCATGTGGTCCTTACTGACGACTTGATGCCCGCGGGTACCGTGTTGGTGACTCCTGCACTGGTGTATGTCGATATCATTAAAATTTTACTTTGTGTTTTATTAATTATCATAGAATACTGAAGAAATTTTGTCAATTAAAATCTTACTTTGATTGTTGATATTTTATAGTAAACATAAAAGTAGTATGCGAAAAATTACCATAATCGTCAACAAATTCATATATTTTCTTAAAAAACTAGCTGCGCTCATTGCAGACAACCCAGGAATTGAACCAAAGCATATGAAACCTGGTTAACCAAGCAGTAGGCTCCACTTTCATGATGAATTTTGTTTTTGTGCTTCAACGTCATTTACATTAGAAAAAAATGTACATTATGTTACTTTTTGCTTAGCACCGCTGTTGTCAGCGGCTAATTTAAGTAAGCGATCCCGATGTTCTACTGTATATATCCCTGGTTAGAATATAAAGAAAAATCTAACTTGGTTTTAGACAAACTATTAAATTACTAAGATAAGGAAGGTTGTCTACTACCATTTAAGAATATATAAGATTGTGTCGAAACTTAAGCTTATCAATTGATAGGGGGGCTTAAAATTGAAAATTTGGGAAATTGGAAATGAGGATCTCAAAATTTTATGGTATGATAGTAAAAATGGAAAATGAAAATACTCTTTTTACTGTACTCGTAAAAAACCCCCATATATACCCCCTCAAAATTTAGTATACTGCTTTTTTCAAAATATTGTCAATATTTTACTGTACTGTAGTTGTATTTATAAAAAAACAACTTTGAAAGAGTTTCTACATTACATGCAAGCGTATTTACTATTTGATATGGATTTGATGCAAGGGTCATTCCATGACAAATCGCCACAAAAAAAATTTTTTTTTAACCACTACATCTCCAATTTTAATAAAAATTGGTGTATGTGGTTATCTTATAGCCAAAACCCACTGGTGCAAATATTTCGTTTCTACGATTAATACTTTTTGAGTTATAGGGGGGCAAAGTTTTGGGGGAGCGAAAAAATTCTTTTCAAAAAACGCTTATATCTTCCTCAAAATATGTTTAAATTATAACATGTTATATATGGTTGAAATCAGAAAAGAACAAGGAATTCAAATATAATATCAAACATTTTATATATATTAATATAAAAAAATTATTTATTTTTAAAAAATATTTTTCCCCGCCACCCCCCCAAGAATTTTGAAAACTGCCAAAAATATTTTTTGGAAAAAAATTTTGATTCATAAGCCTTAAAAATATGCAATAAAAACAATGGGTATAGACCGTTTATTATGCTTAACACTCAATACAAATGATTCACTAAAGCAATTTTTAGGGCAAATATTTCCAAAAATTCAATTAAAATGTGAAAGATTTTCCTGCATACCTCAATTTTAACATTGAGGATCTTGGCAATGTTTTCTTGGCATTTTAGATTCTAAATAGTTTAAAATAATTTATAATATGTAAAAAAAAAACATTTAATGGGGATTAATGTAGGTATCAGATATTGTGGAATGTGCAAACTAAATAGCATGTGTAATATGGCAGCGTAGTCGACTGGTTAAAGCGCCGAGCTTATGATCAACATGGTCTTGGTTCGAAACCCACTCGCGCCATTCTGTTGTGTCCTTGGGAAAGACATTTTACGGCACATTTCCCTGCTTGGTGGTCCTGGCAAGCAGTTCTAAATTACAGTCATATCTCTATTAAATTACAAGCGGATAGCAATATCTTGGCATCTCCGGAAGCAGGTCGGGTTAATTGCCTACCCTATGTATTAGCGCCTCCGTCGCTTTCCTACAAGTCAGGAGGATTAATATTGAGATAAAATAAAAAATAAATAAATAAAAATAATACCTCTGATAAATATGACTCTATAGGTATTATAGTAAAAAATTAAAATCTTTGTATAGCTATCGGCAATACTAGCCGTAACTCCATTGTTAATGTAATAGAATTATACATCACAAATACATATACAAGTTATACATTTTTTATATTTTTTTCTTCATTGACAACAAAAATAAAAAGACACATACAAAAGAATGAAAAATCACGTATATAATACAATGCAATTGCTGCCAGAAGAAGATGCTAGCAAAAGACCTTATGTGTTACCATATGTGAGCTAGCACCTTTAACTATTTGAATCAGATGCTATACATACATATAAAAAATGAAATTGCAATATAAACAAAGACAAACCAAATAAAAAAATAATATTTATCAAGGTTAATCATAAAAAATATGGTGTTACGACAGTTGATTGAATGACACTTGTTTGAACAAACTTGATCGAAACGACACTTGATCAAAACGGTACTTGAACGAAACGACACTTGATCGAAACAACACTTTGCCGAAATGACACGTGATCGAAATTGACAGTTGATAAAAAAAAAAGATTTACTTTTGTATGTTTTTGCGATTAAACAATGTCTTTGTTACTGTAAATTAGATTCATAAAAAGCAGAGGTCATCAGTAAGAGAACAGTTTGTGTTTATTTTTTTAATTTTTGGTCAATGTCAAGGTCAGGGATTTTAAAGAGTTTCCTGGGCTCAGCATTTTTAAGGGGGAAACAAGTAGATTTCATGCCATAGTTATGTTTTGTTAGATGCCTATTGCTTCCATTCCTTTGTATTCAATTTACATTGTAGTCAGTTATTTAGGGGGGGCATTGTGTGATGGCCCCACCCTTGCAGACCCTTACAAAAATAAGAGACGGACTAAAAGGGAAGATCTTTTTTTAGAGATTACTATGTTTTTGGGACAAAAAATTGACAAAACCGGGACAGAGTCAAAGTGAAAACTTACAGTTTTTTTTAGTGATCACTATGTTTTTGGGACGAAAAATTAAGACAGATTCAAAGTTTAAATTTTCTTTTTTCTTATTCGATCAAATGTCATTTCGATCAAGTGATGTTTCAATCAAGTGTCGTTTGATCAAGTGTCGTTCGATCAACTGTCAGGTCATGAAAAAATATACTGATAAAAATGAAAACAATTCAAAAACATTACAATTTACAAATTGTTGCAAATTACAACATACCGACACAATTTAAAACAATTCAAATACATACAAATTTTTAAAATTATGCAATGAGTTTTCGTTAATGTTTTTAGGAATTTTAGACCATATCTTTACACCATTGAAATTTAACATCTTTTAGTAAAATTAGAAGATACATACAGTTAAAAACCAGGGGTGTGGAGCCGGAGCCTGGAACAGGAAGAAATTTTAGGGTCTGGAGCTGGAGCTGGAGCCAGAGCCACATATTTTAAAAAAGTGTAGTCAGAGTCGAAGGCACATATTTTAAAAATGTGAAGCTGGAGCTACATATTTTCAAAAAGTTAAAGCTGGAGGCAATTTTTTAATAGGTTGGAAATGGAGCCTGATATTTTGAAAGGCTTGGAACCAGTAAAGTTGCACCAGCTTACGTTCTAGCTTTGTATTGTATTAAAAAAACACAGCAAAATTTTTTTATTCAAATTAAATATTATGTTTTAGAATTGCCTCTAGTATATTTGGTAAATCAGAAATATATAGTGCTATTATCCTTTGCTTGAGTTGGTTAATGTTCTGCCTCCCAGAGAAGCATGAAATACACTTTCACAGTAAGCAATTACCCCAGCCTGCTTCCGAAGATGCCAAGATATTGCTGTCCGCTAGTAATTTAGTAGAGATATTACTGTAATTTAGAACTGCTTGCCAGGACCACCAAGCAGGGGAAAGTGCTGTAAAGTGTCTTTCCCAAGGACACAACAGAATGTTACAAGTGGGTTTTGAACCGAGACCATGTTGATCATCAGTCCGGTGCTTTAACCACTCGACCACGCTGCCGACTTTTAAGAGTCATGGTCACTTTTAGAGTGAAACATTTTTAAAAAAAGTCAAGTATGCAGCGTGGTGAAGTGGTTAAAGCACCAGGCTGATGATTAACATGGTCTCAGTTCAAAACCCACTTGTGCCATTCTGTTCTGTTCTTGGGAAAGACACTTTATGGAACTTTTCCCTGCTTGGTGGTCTTGGCAAGGAGTTCTAAATTGCAGTAATATCTCTATTAAATTACGCATACAGCAATACCTTGGCATCTCCGGAAGCAGGTTGGGGTAATTGCCTACCCTATGTATAGCACCTCCGTCGCTTTCTTGCGAGTCAGAAGGATAACTGTGGAAAATAAAAGAAAAAATAAAGTATTGAATTTGATTATAGCACACATAAATGAACCGTTTAAGGCAGGGGTGTGGAACCGGAGCTGGAGCCAGAGCCTGGAGTGGGAAAAAATTTTAGAGTCTAGAGCTGGAGCTGAGCCAGAGCCATTCATTTTAAAATCCCGGAGCTGGAGCCATAGATTTTATTGCTAACTCCGCATCCCTGGTAAAAACAAATCAATTTTTTATGTGGTGAGTATTATAATTATGAATTTGTTCATTGAATGTTCATTGAAAGTAATCCGAAAAAGTTTTTGGAAACATATTATGCATATACTTAAGCATGAACTTTGCATAAGTAAATTTAATAACATTGTTTATTTTTAAGACATTAAATTTATGAAAGAAATAATTTATATTCGTTGATTTTGGTAAAAATAAACAAGAACGAATGAACTTATTTTGATGGACCTGAATAGGAGCCAGCATTGATTTAATAGCTCTTCTCCAATTTAATACAAAGTTTTAGACGTCAGATTAAAATATTGCAAAATAGAGAGTTTTAATGTCGCTAGGGTAGCACAGTGTCTGAGTTTACATACTATGCCACAAAGTTTAGAAAAATGTCAAGTGCTCATTTCAAGTTAACCCAAAGTACTTCAAACTACATTTTTTTTCAATAAAATGACCACTGATTGTAATATTAAAGGGATCAGTAAAATTTTTCTTTTGTTACTGAATGGTACAAAATAGGTTTTAGAGTAGTTTGATAATAGTTTATTTGACTTCAACCATACATCAATTACAAACAATTCTTTATTAACATTATTTTGCACAGATATCAAATAGAGTAGTCTTCATATTAGATACATTTGAAAGATCATTTATTTAGAGTAGGAATAACAGGGGTCCAAGAATTAAACCCTGTGGTACTCCACATTTAAGTGTAGTCAAATCAGATGAAACATTTTTTATTTTTGTACATTGAATTCTATTACTTAGGTATGATTTTATGATAAATACGACCGTACCTCTTAATCTAAAGTATATATTAAATTTTTTCTATTGATATATCATGATCATGATTAATAGTGTCAAAAGCTTTGCTTAGATCTAAAAACACAGAGCATGTAAATTTGTTGTTGTTAAAATTACGAGTAGATAGTAGTTTATCACAGATGGTTGCTAAATACAAAATGTTTAAACATAATACTTATTATGAATTAAATACCTACTAAACATTAAAGTTACTTTTGCTACTCCCTGCTTTAAAATGAAACCGATGCCGATCAACAACATTGTATTTTTAGCAAAATGAGAGGGACATCGATTCTATATTTAGGTAGGCCTAACATCATTTATCTCAAGTTATCTATTAATACAATAAAAAGTGAATGCTGTTCAAAAGTATTGCCATATTTATGTTTTTAGGACTGAGATAATAACTTAATGGATAAATTTTTTTAAAAAATCCATTAAATTGAGTAAAATTTTTCCTAAAAATTGCTTTAGTGAATCATTTGTATTGAGTGTTAAGCATAATAAACGGTCTATACCCATTGTTTTTATTGCATATTTTTAAGGCTTATGAATCAAAATTTTTTTCCAAAAAATATTTTTGGCAGTTTTCAAAATTCTTGGGGGGGTGGCGGGGAAAAATATTTTTTAAAAATAAATAATTTTTTTATATTAATATATATAAAATGTTTGATATTATATTTGAATTCCTTGTTCTTTTCTGATTTCAACCATATATAACATGTTATAATTTAAACATATTTTGAGGAAGATATAAGCGTTTTTTGAAAAGGATTTTTTCGCTCCCCCAAAACTTTGCCCCCCTATAACTCAAAAAGTATTAATCGTAGAAACGAAATATTTGCACCAGTGGGTTTTGGCTATAAGATAACCACATAAACCAATTTTCATCAAAATCGGAGATGTAGTGGTTAAACGGCTATGGCGATTTGTCATGGAATGACCCGCAACCAGAAGCCAAACCAGAGGAGGAGACATTTTGGTATTCCCCAAAACTGAAAATAAATAAATGAATAAATAGCTTTAAAAATGCTTAAATATAAAAAAACTTTTTAAGATATTTTTGTAGCCTATTTGATGATATTTTAAAATTTCTTTATTTGTCAACTGCGCTAAACCTTATTTAGGGGCGCCAGAAACGGGGGTGGGGCAGGGGCAATTTTTTCAGATTGCTTTTGAAAATTGTAATTATCTTGAAAATATTTTTTGATTTTGAAAGTATATTATTAGAGGCAACTTTCATTCTTTCATTTATGTATTTATCATATCGATTTATTCTCTGACTTGCAAGACAACGTTGAAGGTGATAAACTTAGGGGAACCGTCAGGCAATTATCCAGACCTACTTTCCGCAATCCTAAGATATTGCTGTTCAAAAAAAATGTTCAATTAATAATTGCAATTAAATTATTTCAAACAATTGTTTTTATTGAGCGTACTGCAGCATCAAAGTCTTCCCAGGTCACTTCAGCAGAACATTGCAATTTGCTTAAGTAAATTTTTTAATTTTCAGAATATGCTGTCAGAGCGAACTTCTTGTAATTTTTTCTCAGGTGAAACAGCTCACTACTTTTGGGAAGTGGCAAGCAAGTATCTCTACAATATCTGACATGATGATATAGAACTTCTTGCTTTGTGCCCAAACCAATTCCAATTTGATTGAAATTGATCCACTTCTTGTAGTGTAGTGAATGGACCACCATACAATTTTATATATTGTAAATCTCTGTTTATACGTTAATCTATTTGTATTTTAATTGCTTCTTTGGATGAAAGTCAATTCGTGTGGTTTTCCAGAAATCTATTATTTTTGACACATCTACACTGGTTTTATAACATTTTTTAAAGTCTTCTTTTGGCTTTAGTTCTCTGGCATAGGATCTTCATTATCACGGTTGCATGCAATTACAACACGTTTTCTTTTTCTGAATTGAGTTAGAGATAAAGGCTGATTATCCTCAAATAAATCAGAATCAAATTTATCTTTAGTTAGAATTTCCATATTCTTATCAGATTCCAAACTACTTAACATATTTGTCTTTTTCTCTTTCATCATTTCTAAAACCTTTTTTTTATTCTTCTTTCAATAGTTTTTGCCACCTCCTGTTTATAGAATCAGTGCTGAACATTTTTTTTTTCATTTCGCTGATCTTTTAAAAATTTAATCTCTGCTTCTTCCATATTTATTTTATACAACTTTTCAAGATTTTTTCTGCTGTTATAATCTTCACAGTAAATGTCAAAAAGCTTTGCCATGTCATAATTAAAATGATGAAAAAAAAATTTTTTTTCTGGTTTTTGGTAAAATTTTTGTTTGGAATACATCAAAAAACATTTGAACTTTTTATACAATTCAAAAATCTGCTTTTTAACATGCTTTACTCCTTTGGTGTAAATATTGCTTAACATGCTTTACTCCTTTGGTGTAATAACACTCCTTTGGTGTAAATTGCTGTGTAACCAATTTTCTATTATACTTGAGGCAACTATATAGCAAGCATCTTCTGTGATTCTTTGTGTTTTTCCACTATTTTCAGGTCTTAAAAGAAATAACATGCATTGAATGATGTCTGTTTTTGTTGGAAGAACACCAAGGGGCAAAGTTTCTGATTCTTTGTAAATTTCTTCTCCTATTCGCCTTTGAGTTTTTCCTCTTGTAGTGTATGGTGAAGACACACTACTTTTGCAAGCCATGTTTACAATCTAAGATTTATATTACAAATACTGTAGTAAAGCTCTGAAAAGAAAAAAAACATTAAACCAATTATTGGTTGTAGAAGCAAAGTTTTGTTGTACAAGCACAACTTTACAAATTATATAAAAGAAGTTTTTTTAATTAATAAATTAGTTTGTTTATATGCTCTGTATCATTTAAAAGTACTTTATCATTTTGAATGAAATAGATTTCGCCGTAAATTAAAATTCCTTGTTTTTTCATGTTTTACGCCCTCATTGAAATTTTCTACCCCCATTATATGGGGGTTTTTTGGAAAGAAACAATTTTTTTAATATGAAAATGTTTATTTCTATGGATACCATATTTTTTCAAGGGTCTCATATAAATTTAAATTTTAAGCCCCCCCTACAATTGAATTTTAAGCGCATCACCGAATTGCAGCCGCTGTGCTTCGTTTTTTCAGAGAGATATTTTAATTAATTGCTTTCAATAAATAGAAGATTTTGTTTTTAATATTGAAAAATGAAGTTAAAAACTTTGTTTGGGCTGTTTCTGTTCTTTTTTCGGAAATACGTTTTAACAGGTATGCGATTATCATAAATAAGAACATGGTAAACTGTGGTAAGTTTTTAATGAAATACATAGAACGGCATTTTTTCTTGACAAAAAATCGTTTGTTTAATTTACAAATCTTGAAATAAACAAGAAAATAGTAGGCTAACTGATTGTCTTAGTTTTTTAATATATATATTCCTACTAAAACAAAACCACTGTCTGCAGTTATCACCTTTTATAAATAGAAATTAGTTTGCTCTCAAAATTACAAACAACAAAAAAACAAAATATTAATCTTTTAATTTTTATCAAAGCAAAAATCTTCTTCGCTTTTTTGGTCTTCTATTGACGTTGTTAGTATTAAAGGTTGTCATATGTTACTGATAAAATGAGGATGCGAATCCAAAATAAGTTCATTTTTTGAAAATAATACAGAAAAGTTTTCTAAGACACTGTCCAAGAACAAATTTGAAAAATAAGAACCGCACAGTAGCTTCGGTTATAACAAAGATGTCCAAAGAACAAGTTTTCAAAGCAGTAGTTTTCAAAAATTTTAAGTTTGCGGACCAGTAACATCGCAAAATAGCTTTTTTGGCCCGATTAAAGTGCCGATCAGAAAAAAGATCTTATACTAACCATTAATATATCTGGAAGTTTTTCGGTTTGAGCGTTTTTTAGGAAGGGTGAGTGTTGCGGCTGTTTTGTTCGCTTTATACTAAAAACGTCTCCGTCCACTCCTAACTTTTTTTGGTTTTACTTGCATTTACAAGTTTTTCACTTTTGAAGTCAAGTGCAAATTATTATTTGTTTTTACTTGGTTATTTGGTCTTATTTGGATCAATTATTACTTTGGTCTTTACTTGCATTGACAAGTTTTTCACTTTTAACGTCAAGTGCAAATTGTTATTGGTCTTACTTAGATTAAGTATTACTTTGGTTTTTACTTGTATTGACAAGTTTTTCACTTTTGACGTTTGATGCAAGTTATTTTGCCACCGAAGTTGGTTTAAGCCATGCGATATTCTCTCACGTCATACAATCGAAGTTCTTACACTTGGATTACATTAAATTAGTGTTTTTTCATTTAATTGGTTTTTTCATTAATTTGTTTGTTTATTAAATTGATGTAAGCATAAACGTCAAGTGCAAACCGAGACTTCCTTTTTTATTATCATCTCTATTTATTCTAATCACTTACCAGAAAGCGTTGGAGTCGATATACTTAGGGCAGCCGTCAAGTTGTAGCCTGTTTTCAAAGATGCCACAATAATTGCAGTCCGTTGTTCGTTTTATTTTAGAATATGACTAAAATTTTGAGCTGCTTTTAAAGTTCAAGTTATAAAATAACTCCATGACAAGTAGCGAGAAGCTTATGACTTCAAGACCAGCGCTTTATTTTAAAGAGCCACCAAAACCTAGAGTTTCCTGGAAACATTCACAAAAGGCTTCGTAAACTTTAAGTGATCCCATTCTGTTCTTATTAAATATTTAAATTTTGTCGTTTCCCCAATATTTTTAATTTCTTTATTGGTAAAAATATCACTTCATGTCGAATTTTTCTAGATAAGCCAGCTTTCTGATTCGTCTGAGGCATCGGAAAAAAATAAACCGATTATTTCAATAAACGTACTTCAGTAGTTTGAGCCGCACACGTGAAGACGCAAGATTTTAAGCTCTTTATTGCGCGGCGAACTCAAGCGAACTTGATTCGTCGTCGTCGTCGTCGTTTGAAGGGTATCCACTCCAGGCCAGACACAAACAGGACTGGGGCCGAGGGTTTATCCTTTACTACCCCAGACTGCTGTACTGCCTGGATCAGATGCTGGCAGTGATGTCATTAAGCCAGCATCGAGTTTCGTCATCCAAAACCGTCAATCGTCATCCAAAGCGAACTTGATTGATTATGTGTGCAATGAAGAATACAATTTATGCAGATGGATGCGGATTTGTTTCTACTGCGAGCGGAGTCTTGCAAACGTTTTCCACTCCGAATTATCCTCGTCCTTATCCGAACGATTTGAATTGCTTTTGGAATTTCTCGACGACGACAGGTTCAAGGATTCGCGTTGACTTCGAGGCCTTCGCCACCGAAGATTGTTGCGATTACTTGACGGTGAGGATCGCCATTGCCGAACTTGAATGGAAGTCTTTATTTACTAACTCGTAAATAAAGATCTAAAATTTTTTTTAACTGAAACAATGTGGGTTTGGTAAAAAGACTCGATGCGGAACTAATAAGCACGAAGACGAACTTTAAAAAACAAACGTTGTTCTTAAAAACAATCAGCATTTCTTAAATGACCAGATGTAGAATTAAAGCCAGATCGTTTGCTCCATGCTCTGTGTTAAAATCTTTTTTTTAATTCTGTAGCTTTGATTAATAAATGATAATTTATCAACATATTGTTCCAGAATATTCCTCGTGGCGTCAAAGTTGCTTTTTTTTCTCGACAAAGATTTTGCTTTAATTTACCTTTAAAAAAAATACGAGTAAGATGAAAATTTAGTGGTTGCTATTATCGTTTGATCGAAACTTTTAAAAACACGATTATTTTCAAATAAATGACAACGAAGAAATTTTAATGCGTCTTGCTGACAGAAATACTTCATGAACTTATTTCCCAAAAAAATTTGTTCGAAACATTGTTCAGGTTCTGCAAAAAGAAGGAATCGTTTCCACAATCCGAGGAAATCTTACAGAGCAAAAACAACTTGTTTCTTCGGACAACTGGATAGCTTTCCGGTTTTATTCTAACAACGAAATTTCTTATTCTGGTTTTCGGGCATCTTTTAAAGGTATAAATTAATTAACAAAAATTTTTTAATTTTTTTATTCAATTCTAATTTATTTTAATTCTAATTCTAATTTTTAATTGAATTTATTTTTCAATTGACAAAAATTTGTTTTGAGCAATCAATTAAAATAATAAAAAATCTGCTTTTCTTTTGTTTTTTTATCTTCAATGTATTAAAGAAATGCCCATGGTGACAATATATCTTAAATACGTATTTTAGCACTATCTCAATAATTTTGTTTGCCTTTTCCATCGAAACCTGTTAAAGCTATTTCGAAAGAAATAAGTTAATTTATAAAAAGGTATGCTTTAAGCAAGAAACTCCGTTTTCGTTAAAAAATAATTAGCAAACTGAAGTTAAAAATATCTTCAATCTACGGCAGTCAAATGATATTGTTTGCGTATAAAATATATAAATTGATTTAAGCAGTCACTATTTTCTTCCATTAAAAACAATTTACATTTAAAACGAATTGAATATGTCCTTACAAAGCAAAACAAAGTACGTTAGTTTAGTTGGTTGACACATACAGGATGTGTATGATTTGTGTAATTTAAATGAGAATGGTAAACAGAACGCTTGCCATTTAAAATCTATTAACAAACTTTTAAACTTACTGTATTTATTTTTAGTAACGAACGAAAGCCCTCGACTAAATAGTGAGTGTTCTTATAGATATCAAGATATTTGATTTGTTTATTGTTAATTTTAATAAATCGATTGCTTATTGGCAGCGTGGGCGAGTAGATGAGATCGCCGTATTAATCAAGAACGCAATCGAAACAGTTTCTATCCAAAAACTGCTCGCGTTATTCTGTTGTATCTTGGGTAAAGGCATTTAGCGCATTTTACTCTGCTTGCTGGTCCTTGGTCAAGCAGCTCTAAATTTCAGTTATATCATTAAATAAACAACAAAAACACTCAAATAAAAGTTTTAACCGGACAGCAATATTTTGGCATCACAGATAGCAGATCGGGTTAATCGCTTAAAAGTTGTTCTAATTACAACGCCGCCGATGTTTTCCAGCGAGACAGGAGGATAAATAGAGAAAATGATAATAATCCAGAACCGGGATCTGGTGAGCAACATTGCCGATAAGCTTTTCAAAATATAATTCGTAAAGCTACAAATGCGTCGCTGAAAAATATGTTTTTATATATTTTTGTAATGATATTCAATTACTTTATTTTCTTTTGAATAATACGAATTTAAATTTGAAGAACCTTTTTTAGCTTGGTTTTTAAGGGGTTGGATAAAATGTGGAAATTTTATAACAAAATGTTATGCAATTATTTTAATGAAGAAAGTGCTTGGCACGAAAAGTTCGTTCAAAAAGTCATTTTTATACCGCCAGCCAAGTGAAGCAAGCCAATTTGTCGGCGAGGCAATTTGGCGGCCAGTCAATTTGGAGGGAAAATAAATTAAAATGATTTACTTTCACTAGCGTTTAGGCCAGCGTGGTCCAACTACGGGCCCGCGGAACAATTTTGCACAAGTCTTGTCGATTACAAGCAGCGGCAACCTTTTTTTGGAGAACGCTATGATTTTGGGACGAAAATAGGAATTTTGGAGATCGATTCCAATTGAAGGCCTTTTTTTTTTAGAGAACACCCTGATTTTGGGATGAAAATAGGAATTTCGTAGATCGATTCTTTTTTTTTATAGAGCACCCCGAGTTTGGGACAAAAATAAGTGTTTTTAGCCGGTTGAGGCCCGCAAACTCGAATAATTTTGAAAAGTGGCCCACAAGAGTGGAGAAGTTGGACCACCCTGATCTAAATAAATTTTTTTTATTTTTTTTTTATTTTTATCTCTATATTTATCCTCCTGACTCGCAGGAAAGCGACGGAGGCGCTATACATAGGGTAAGCAATTACCCCGACCTGCTTCCGGAGATGCCAAGATATTGCTGTCCGCTAGTAATTTAGTAGAGATATGACTGCAATTTAGAACTGCTTGTCAAGACCACCAAGCAGGGGAATGTGCCGTAAAGTGTCTTTCCCAAGGACACAACAGAATGGCGCAAGTGGGTTTTGAACCTAGACCATGCTGATCATCAGTCCGGTGCTTAAACCACTCGACCACGCTGCCGACAAATCTATTTGGTTGGCACGCATAAACAGTTTTATTTTAACTATTTTTTTCAAGTTCAAACAGTTTGTTTCGTCTATTGGACTCGTCAGAAACCAATCAAAAATTTAAAAAACAAATACAAAAAGTAAAGCTTAATAAAGCGATAAAAAGTCGGCAAAAGAACTTAAAACAAAAAGAAAATTACGGCAGTGATTATAAAGTCAAAGCGGTTACAATTTGTTTAAATTAAATTTCAATGTTGTAAGTTTTTTTCCGTTGCTTACGCTATTGTTTCCAAATTTGAATTTATATGGCTAATATCATGATTAATGATTCTAGGATTGTGGGTACAGACAAAGGGCGAAATTCGGCGGGATAAATGCGTATTCAGTCTTTTCATAATATAACTGAACAAAATTAGTGTTGTGCGAATTTGAAGTCGCTATGCTTATTTGTTACCTACGTGCTGACTATAAACGCCATCATTTGTGATGTCACAAAACTATCGCGCCAGCGAAAACTTAGAACAATTTCGTTGTATTAATCGCAGCTGTGCAATTAACGACTTCTGAAAAACACTGATTACCGGTATGAAAAAATGTTTCACAATACAACGGCAACAAGTCGAAACAAGAGATACAAAAATTCAATCAGGTTTGTACAATAGAATAACACTACGTAACACAATTTTTGTTTGGATACTTTTTTTAGCGCCCCTCTATGTATTTTTGGGTGCTGAATTCAAAAATTAAGGTGGTTTTTTCTTAACATCATTACTTTTTGAGATATTTAACTTTTTGTTTGATCCGACACAGCTGTAGTTAGCGAATTTTGTTCGATTCTTGCAGTAGATTATATCTGCATATCAGGTTTCTGCTCAGTTTATTAAATGCAAAAATTAGCTTTAAAACGTTTATAAAAAAGAAGGTTCAAATAAACAGAGATTTTTTCTAACACTAAGAGTCACTCAAAAATGCGCTGTTGAGCGAGATTTTCTTTTATGACCGCTCTTATCTTGCCTTACCAAAGACCAAATGTAGTCTCCCATCATTGCACTGTCCCAGCGGCCTCTATATCGTTTTTCCATGGGCTCAATATTCTGGTAAAATCTCTCACCATGCTCTTCACTAAAGTCAGCAAGATTTTCTTGAAAAAAATCCAGATAGGAGCATAAGAAGTGCAGTTTTACAGACATGCGACAAACCATTATTCCACAAGCACAAAAAGCAAGAGTATTTTATGTATCCACTCTGCAGACCCAGAAAAACTCCTTGCATTTTAAAGTCATCGCAAACATACATCTTAAACTGAGCATAAATGATGGTAGAACTTGTCTTGTCAATGAAAAGCCGCCACTGAGTAGGATCATGATCTATTCCAACAGCGCTCAACAAGCCTTCCACATCTTTGCAATAGCAAAGATCTTCAATAACATCAAAATAGACAGAAAACTCCAAGTGCCTATTTCTGTAGGCAGTACTCTTACAGTCATCGCCAAGCAGATTCCACTCATTTAGTCTGGATGTTAATAATTCTGCTCCAGATTTCGTAAGACCCAGATCACGTATTAAATCATCCAATTCTTTTTTAGTTGCAAAATGAGATTCTGAACTTGTTGATGATACACATTCGGCATCAGTGTCTGCATTTTTGGCATCAGTGTCAGTTGTTGTTGATGAGTCTTCACTGAAGTACATTTCTACCTGGAATGATAAATAACAAGTAGGCTACCTAGCATACAGTATAAGAAATTGCATCCAATCTCAGAACAAATAAATTAGTGTTTGTGATCCACAAAAAACAACTCATATTTGATGGTGGGTTTGGAACCGGTAAGGTTTCACTGTGAGGAACAGGTGCAATCGATGAGGGTATACTTGGATATGTAATAGCTCTTTTTTTGCTGACCTTTCGATACTTCAAAATGTTTATCATGCAAAAATAGCAATCATCATGATGATTTTAATGCTCTCTTCAAATTCTGGAAATGGGACTGCAAATGACTTAACGTTTCCGGAACCCCTCCACCATCCTTCAAGATTAGATATACAGCTGCCACAGATTACATGTGGTGCCCAGGGCTTATCCTGATCACCAATGTCCATCCCAAAATATAGTCTATAAGCTGTCCAGTACTTTGTTCATTTTACAATTTTGTATGTGGTGTGTTTACCGCTAGTGTAGAATCCACATACATAACAAAAGCAATGCGGTGAATCTTTTCACTCTCTACTAAATATTTTGATTTTCACTATTTAAAAGATGAATTCAATTTAAGATTAATACAAGACTTAACTCTAAAAATTTTATCATAGGGGGTACTGAGTAGGCTGTTGGCATTCAAGGCTGGATGTTAGGTTCTGACTATAATGCGGTACTTCTCTCTGCATACACTGAACAATGTAAACATGACTTTCTCATCGACTATTCTGAATTTAACAGGCAGAGATAAAACAAAAAGCGAGAATTAACAGGTAATAAAAATACTTTTGACAGTGAGATTTTGCACTCTTATATGCCCGTTCACTTTCTCTATTAGATAAAACGCCAATTTACAACAAGATAATGCTGATAGACACAAATCACAGCAATCATGACCGCATCATACATATACAGTTAACGAAAAATCACAAAAAACGAAAATTATCATATCTTGAAAACGATCGATGATAATAGAAAAAAACTGATAGCGTTTTTGGAATTAGCGCTTGAAAATCATACAGACACAGCCAAAAAATTTAGCCAAACAAAATTTTTGTAAAATTTTGTTACGTATTATAATAGAACGCATAAAAACCTTTAAGTTTTTTAAAAGCATTTTTAGGGCACTCTGTTTGTTCCAATAAATTCGTTTGTTATTTGGAAACTTCAGCGTAAGCAAAGGAAAAAAACTTTACAACATTGAAACTTAATCAAAAACGATTTGTAACCGCCGTTTATACTATTCTGTAAGCTTTGCTATTTGGCTTGACCTAATCTTCTGTCTTGATTCTTGACAATTTTAATCACTGCCATAATTGCCGCAATTTTTTTTTTGTTTTTTTTTTTGTTTTGTTTGTTTTTAAGTTTTTTTGCCGACTTTTTATCGCTTTGTTAAGCTTTACTTTTTGTATTTGTTTTTTAAATTTTTGATTGGTTTCTGACGAGCCCTATAGACGAAACAAACTGTTTGAACTTAAAACAAAATAGTTAAAATAAAACTGTTTTGTGCGAGCCAACCAAATAGATTTGTTTAGATATAGTAAAATGCTTATTATGACGTCATAACTTCGTACGCCCGTAAAACCTCAAACCTGTGGTCTTTGTAGTAAGCTACATTATTGTACTTTTTTGTAAAAGATATATGTGAACGACCGTGATTCGAAAATTTAACTATTCAAGTACCTTTTTTAATTTAAATATTTAAAATTAAGCTATTGTAAATTCAAATAGATAAATATTCGACTAGAAACATCCCTGAATTTAACGCATTTAACAACTTTAAAGTAAAATTTTCGCTCTTATCAGCTGAACATTTACAATTGTCTTTTCAATTGCCTTTGTGACATAACAAAACTTTTTTGCTGTCGCCTAATCGCTAGTGAAGATAAATCATTTTAATTTATTTTTCCGCCAAAATGACTGGCCGCCAAATTGGCTCGCCGACAAATTGGCTTGCCGACAAATTGGCTTGCCGACAAATTTGCCCCGCCAAATTGTCTTCAGCCAAATTGGTCCTGCCACATTGTCGCGTACCCCCAGCCAAGACCGCTTTAAATTATAAGCTCGTATTCAAAAAAGAAATAACCATGCAATTAATAATAGCTTTTTCCGGTAAAATGTTACTGTAAATCGTAACAGAAAAACTTGATTTAACCCGAAAAAAGTTCCTTTAAGGTTTGCCACGTTGACGGAAGCAAACTTGTTTCCTTGTTTTGTGCGAAAGCAGATGTTTACAACACTGCTGATACAAAAAGTTCAAGCTTCAACCAAACAATTAAAATGGTTTGTTTACACCGATTTAAAGTCAAATTACAGTCTTAAATAAACTCACATGTCACATCACTTTCAAAAAGAGAAACCACTAACTAAAAACATTCAACATGACAAATTTTTTTCCATGTAAACGGTCGGTGTGAGATAAATGCAAATCCAGGCTCAAGTAAAGTTTTGCAAGTCTTTCGAATTATTCGAATTGGATTTTCTTTTTATTTTGGTTAAAAAAAAGTGAAAACCATCGGTTCAAAAACTTTTTAGTTTATGCCAGAAAAGGAAGGTAAAAAGATATTCACTTCACAATTTAATTATTTATTTTTTATGTCCGTATTTATCTCCCTGATTTACAAAAAAGTGTCCGAATCCCCATATTTAGGGCAAATATCAAGCAATTACCCTGACCTTTTCCGAAGATGCCATAATATTGCTGTCCAGTTGAAGTTTTTCTATTCGATTTTTTAGTATTTATATAGAGGTATGAATGAAATTTAGCACTGCTCGCAAAGACCATTGAACAGAGGAAAGCGCTCAGAGAGAGTCTTTTGCAAAGACACAAGCGTTCAGAGTGTCTTTTCCAGGGAAACAACAGAATGACGTGAGTAAATTTTGAACCGCAACTATATCGATTGCGTGGATATCATTATTGATAAGTTGCTCTTAATCACTCGGTCACACTGCTGACTATCACTTATTATTATGCCGAGAGGTTATTTTGATTACATTAGAGCGAAGCGCGATTTTCATTATTTCTTGCTTTTTTGACATAACAGTTATTCAATGTAAGTAAAAACAATAAAAAACAACGCTCCCACCGAAACTCATTGTAAATCCTTTTTTATTAAAAACTATTTGACTATTTTAGGCAAGTCCTTCAAGCGACTCACATTACTCGTTAGAAACATCCAATCGACATTAATTAAAGCTTCTATTGAAATTGCAAATTTTAAATTATTTTTTTGCTAAATATGTTTTTAGATTCTTTATTTTAATTATAAATTGTAACTTGCAACCTAAAATCGATTTAAACGATCAAAAATTTAATTTCAAATTAAAATCCAAAGTTTTCATAAGACACCAAGTTCATAAAACACTAATATTGACTCTGTTTGCAGTAAAATGCGGATTTAGTGCCAGGGCTGGAAGCAAACCCCAAACCTTGAGATCTCCTGGTTGGCCGAACGCTTACTTCAACGAATTGTACTGTCTGTGGAATATCTCCGCCCGACCCGGGTACAGAATCCGACTCGATTTCGGTTTGTTCGTCACCGAGAGATGCTGCGACTACCTCATGGTGAGTGATGACTTCATTACTTTGCTGTTTAATTCTTAAAATCTTGCGCGGCAAAGTCCTTCTAATGAGGTTTATTTCGATGGAAAACTAAACGAATTTTTAGGAAACAAGTGGTTGTAAAAAGAGCATGAAGAAGGAAACCCGATCTGATTTCGTTTGAATCTGTCTTTAACATTTTGCGTTTCATATGGAAAGTAATAAATTTTGATGTTTTTAAATCCAAGTTTTTCAATTTTCGCGTTCTTGTCTTCTCACCGAATTTTATGTGCGACCCAATTTAAAGTTTTTATTGTAGTAAACACAAGCTCAGAGTGGGACAGGACGGTGATTTAACTGAGTCAAAAAGCCTCAAAGCACGTTATGAAGTTGCCAAAATAAGGATAATGAGAAAGATCAGGGGGGAGACATAAACGGTTGTCACCAGGATAACAATTAAACTGAGAATGCAGATGTGAGGGTTTGAACCAGCAATCTATGTTCTTCAGCTACTGGAAGGAAACCTTGCCATGCTTCGGATTTCAGGAAATGTCACAATCTCGCGTCCATTGGTCTCCTCCTCAAATCGATTATCCTTGGAGTTTTATTCGGATCAAAATGTTAATGATAAAGGATTTTCCGTAACCTTTCGAGGTAATCAATCTCTGAGGTTTTGTTCTTTTCGGCTAAATTCATTTCTGCGATTTTAATATTTTTGTTGTAAATTTTTATCATAAGACGAGATAAGTTTATTTTATAATAACAATTACTAAAAGTAAATAAATGAAATAAATAGAAACATTTATGATTTTTATTTAGAAACCCAAGAACCATCTTATTTAGAAGGTAAGTTTTCATTTAATATATTTCAATTAAGATGTTATGAGACAAGTTGTATCAAGACTTTTATTTATGTAAATCTATATAAGAGTACTTTTTACAGTAAACTAAGCAATAAAAATCTTTTCGAAAACTGTTTTAACGAAGTAATGACAATTTAATAAATCCTAAATAAGCCGTTGTATTGGCTAAAACTTTACATAATCGTCAGATTGCTGAATTGTTATCTTAAAACACAGCCTAAATACTAATGAAGAAATCTTAAACATGAATTCACAAATAAGGATAATCAGGGCGTGCTGTTTGGGTAGGCGAGTGAGGCAATGCCTCACGTGTGAAAATCAAATAAAGCAGAAATAAAATATTGAAGTCATAGTCTTTGCAAAATTCATGCAACTTGTAATAAAAAAACTTTACATACAATATATGCAGTTCTAATATATATAGATAAATGTTTCTTTTTATGAAATCACTTGTTTGAAATTTATATTTTATGCCTAAAAATAAAATGTTTAAAAAATGACTTTACACGCTATTTAATGCTTTCTCTACTAAGCTATGTATTTGGCACGATATTTTTAAAATTGAAACGCTGTTAGTTTCTGATTGTAATTGTTCAATCGTGTACTTTTTAGCCTCACAGCAGAATGTTGACAGTTTTAAAATTGTAAAAAAAAATGGTAATTTTAACAATATTTCCAATTTTAACAATAAAATAATCAAAGTTAAAACCGCAAATTTTTAATTATATATAAAAATTGTGCGGTTACCCATAATTTTAGAAAAACTATATGGGTTGAAAATGAACGAGATCTTGGTTAGAGTATATTTGCGATCAGTGGCGTACGCAGAAATTTGTGAAGGGGGGGGGGTTTGGAGCCGAAAACACGATTGCTCTAAATTGTCCTGGTAATGGGCAAAAACTTCCAAAATTAGGCCTACATTCAAAAATAAAGTGTTTTGGTTTTAAGAACATCTTGCAGTAGCATGAATTTCTTTTTACCAAACCGTAAAACTAACTATTGAAAAGGCATGTGCAGGTAATTCAATTATGATAAGAAACTTTCCAAATTAAAAGCAACTCGTGTAAATGATGAGAACAATAGATAAAAAATCAAACGAACAAAAAAATAACCTTACTTAACAAATATTTAAAGTTTTTTTACAGGCTTATATTCAAACGCCTGTTTTTTTACTTAATCCGTTAATTACGTCATCAGGGCAAGGCGTGTGGCTCCTATAAATGTTTAGTAATGCAGGTCCATTCATTCGAGTGGTACCAGTTGTGTTTCGTAAGCACGTTTTTCGTCTGCGTAATGTGGAAAACGATTGTTCACTAGTGCATGTTGTCACTGGAAGAGTTAACAAAATGGTCATTAATGTAAATATGTTCGCAAAAGCATCGAGAACTGCATTCCATGATGCTACTTAACACATCAGTTGGTCTTTCTGCTGCGTTCAACCGAAAAAGTTTCCTGTACCGTAACATCAGTTTAGGCACTAGTTCTCCCAAGAATTTTCTTAAATCATTTTTGTAAAATTTTTCCAAAACTTGAATTCTTTTAATTTGTTGAAGAGTTGGTCCAGTAGTTGGATCAGAAGAAATTAAAGACTGAAATTTATCAATAATCAATTTGTGGGCTGTAAATCTTGCTTCAAGAGTAACAATAAAGTTATCAAGAAATGGAATAAAAATCCCTACTCCAAAATATTCTTTATCTGTTGCAGCAGCAATGCTGCATCGATTGGTCTGTCTTGAAGTAAGGCGTGGTGTTTCCAAAATAAAATCTTCGGATTTGGCCGTTTTTTTGCGCAAAAATATAGAACTAGTGAAATTCATATTCGGCTTTTTTTCTAAGACACTTCAATTCATCTGCAATATCATGTGCAATGTTTACAGCCGCAAGAGAGTTTATCGACTTTTTTTGCTTAACTTTGCACAAAACAACACTGTATCCAAAAACGTTTTTTAAAACTAAGAGAGCAATGCAAAATTCACTTTGCCTAGTTGTCGATAGCAACTGCAGAGCTCGTGATGAAGTTCCTCTCTGTCTGGCCATGCTGAAATTTCTGTCAAAGCTTTTACAACCAAAAATTGTAAATTTGAAAAAGTACTCACAATCTTGTGTCGATCGACCCATCTGGTGGCACAAATTTGAACAAGTTTTTGAGCTTTTGTTGTTGACGAAATCGTGTTGATGGAGTTGCGTAAAAATGTTTTGACGTTTTGAAGCATTAAAAAATTGTGAACTGAAGCTATTGTTTCCATGCAGTTTATTCCCATTCCCATGCTTAATTTTCAATATTTTACAAGTTTGAAAGTTCACAGTGGCAGCTGTACATTAGCTAACTTTGAAGCAATTTAGGCGATAGAAAAAATTGATGCGCAAGCAGTAATTAAGTTTAAAAAGTGCGATAAACAATAGAAATTAAAATCTTATTATTGAAGCCTATTTATTACCATGTATATATGGCTGAACACCATTCTTCAAGAGGGGGTTTGACCCCTAAAACCCCCCCTTGCGTACGCCTATGGTTGCGATAAGTTTATAAGAATACTGATTGTCTAAAAAATAAGATTAACACGGTATCAGAAGTTTTTAAAAAAAGCTGTTTTAGACATCCAACTGTGCTTGTACAATTATTTTATACATTGAGCAATAAGAAACGCTTAAATGACTGAAAAATGTCCCCAACATTACTTACTAAATGCTAATCAAAAATCAAGCAAAATAAGACTGCTACTTTTAATTTTAATTTTTTTTTGTACAACTTGTTGAATTAAACGCTCTGTGTTTTTGTTGTTCGAGCAATTATACATTACAATACCTGCTTCAATTTTTGATATTATTATTTTTGACGGCTTTCGCAAATAAAGTATTACTTCAAAAATAATGTTTTTTCAATGATATTGCTTGTTAGATGAACAAAATACTTAATCAAGACAGCCTGGTTTTGCTTTTTTAAATGGATTTTTGTTCAATTTTTGTCTCTGTATTTTTTCTCTTACTTACAAGAAAACGTCGTAGGCGTTATGCTTAGAGTTTCGTCAAAGGTTATCCCGACCTGCCAAGATATTGCTGTCCAACTACAGTATTCTATTTTTTTTAAAAATTTTTATTTAATCATGTCCCTGAAATTTAGAGCTGCTTGCTAAAGCTAATAAGTAGAGGAAAGTGCTGCTAAGTATTTTTCCCAAGGATCCAACAAACTGACCCGAGTAGGTATTGAGTGCCGACCAAGTCATCGCGTTGCCACCAACACAACGCTCTTAACCACTCGGCCACGCAACAGACCATGGACAAATTTTTTATAGATTATGGCGATATTGTAAATGTCTCCTGAAAAAAACAACAACCGCATCATCGGTTTATCTGTTTATTATATTTTCCTGCAGCTCCATGTCATGGTTCCTTCTCCGCTTCAGGAACTCCACAAAGTATTTTTTCTCCCGGTTATCCTGGTCCATATGAAAACCGTTTGGATTGCAGCTGGAATATTAGCGCTGAACAAGGAAAAGTTATTAATTTGAACTTGGTTTTCTTCGACGTTGAACGTTGCTGCGACTTTTTAACGGTAAGAAAGCAGATTCAATATAGAAAAAGAAGTAAAAATTTATATTTTTTTATATTAAAAATAATTTAACTGGGATAATTTAAAGAGCAATTTGTTTTTGTTTTTTTAAACGAGTTTATACTTCTATTTTATAAAGAAATATGACGTTTGTAATGACGTCAACTTGTTGATTGACGAATTTTTTAGATTTAAATTTGACGAATTTTTAAGATTTAAAGCAAATTGGAAATGAGAATTTGCAAAACATTAAATAAATTATTAAAGTTTTATAAACTATTCGTCACAATTTTTAAGTTATATGTATAGTTTCCAAAATTGTACCAATCGTTATTATATAGCCTAATATACTCCTTTCTCGATTTAAATATAAAGATTATTTTTTGTTAATAATTAATAGTTTTCTGATTAGGTATTTGATGGAAATGATAAAGAAGGAGTTAAACTGGCTGTCGAACCACAGAATCTTTTTACTATTGTCTCCACAACTAATCATGTTACTCTTCGGTTCACGTCAGACTATTCGAGGACCGATTCTGGATTTCAAATAAATTTCACAAGTACGCAGATTATTTCTTGTTTTGAAGTGTGATATTGGTTTACGTTTTGTGGTCAAACAACGTTGACATCATCAAAAACTTGACTTTTTTGACTATATAAGATAGGATGAACAATTTTTAACTTTTTACACCCAAAAAAGAAACAAATACTCTAAAATTAGTAAAGTTCTTATGTAATTTGTTTTGCGTTTAAAAAAAGGGTTAAGAAAATAAAGTTCTTTGTATTTCTTTTTATTTTTTCTTTTACCAAAGATTAATCGTTTTTTGTTGTACTGTTTCTCTTTCGTTTTTGAATCTCTTAGCTTCCTACCACCTTTTAATCATTCTTCAGTGTCCTACATGAAGTTGCTCAAGGCGAATGAGTTTAACAATCAAACAGCAATTTCTTTAAAAATAAAAGCACATTTAATCTAACCCATGAGTTTCTAAATGAAATTTTATCCAAGTTCTTTTTTTCCGAATTCGCTTTGGGAAAACATGGCTTTTGTATATCTAATAGCCGAAAGGTTCTAAATTTGATAAATTAAGTACAAAATCTAACATCAATGCTGCCAAGTGTTTTATGACAAACCTGTGTACAATGATGGCAAAGTATTAAAAAACTTTATGAGAGGTTTAGAAACTCACATTTTACTGTTTTTTGCTTTGTTTTTAGGTTTGGTCCATCCCCCCTTATCTCGACGGTCAGGTACAATATAAATCAGTTGTATTTTTAATTTTCTACAGTTTTTTTGTTGTTAATTTTATTGAATCAACATAATGTTATACAAAACAGTGGTGGCTGGCCTATAACAGCTGCAGCAGCCCTAAATATTTGTGTAGCAGTTTAAATGTTATTAGCAACGCTTTAAAACTTAATAACTTTTAATTTTTCTCAAAAATTTAAGTTTAGCTGGAATTTTTTTAATTTTGAAATGGCAACTTCTTGGTCTTTTTAAAAGAGAAAAAAGTTATGATTACAGCAATTACGTAATGTATCAAAACGGAATTCCACTCAAATTAAAATCTTTAAATCTTTAAGACAGTTTATGCAGGCCAGAAAATTGTAAGACAAGTTTAGTTTTTTCAAGTCAGGCTTTTACATCTATATGTTTTGCAGATGCAATAAAAGTAGCTGGTAGCCAATCCAATCATATAAATGAGTCATAAATTTATAATTAAGTTTAATCTGCTGTCATTAGGCTCCGAGTTAAAAATTTTGGTACAATTACCGGTATGACAATTACCTAGGTGAACGGGTAATTGAAATTTTAGCTCCTCTAGGCTTTAACCGCCGGACTGCGTTCTTTTTTTATGCTGCAAATACGCTATAGATAAAGTTTCTTAAATGTTTTTTTGATGTAAAAAATGCGTCATTTCGTATTTCATGTCTATAAATATATTCAAGTTAATATTAAGACAATTAACCCTCCAAGCAAACTTGCTTTTGATTGGCCAATAGTGATAACACATACACCAGATAAATCCAAAAAATACGCCTTCAGTTTTTAGCATTCAAGTGATCATAAACGATTTTCTACTTTATTGAAAAACAAGTCTTTTAGAAAAATCACTAGCTAATTTTTTAGACTTTTTCACGACTTGCATTTAAACGAAAGATTACAATTATATCAGGTATATACAACAAATCAGTCTGCAGCGTTGCTAGTTTATTGACTTTAGAAAGTATTCATATATATACATAGATCTTAAACGTTTTAATATTTTGATGTTGATATAATTTTGAAAGCAGTATTTTATTCTACTAAGGGAATTAAAAACCTGCATGAAGCCTGATGTGAACTTTCTCTTATATAACTTTTTAAAGCACGTTGTAAATGCGATGAGCTTAGTAAACTATATATATCATTTTAGATATTTCATTAAGCAAAACAGAATTATTTTACAGAGAAATCATTTGGTTGAAAAAAAAAAAAAAAAAAGTTTTTTTCAAGCACTTTAAAAAATTAAAAGAAGCTAAAACAGTTTTGCTCTTGCAAGTTCAATTTGCGTGGCATTTATTTCTATTTTTAACACTCCAATCGGTTTTTCTTCGAATTAGACTCGACTGTTTTAAATTCAGCTCGAAAATTTCACTCGCTGAGACTCAAAATGCTGCATTCCATTAATCTTTGCATTGACGCTTTATATGGCAAGTTGAACGTACGTTTGACCTGTAATAAACCCAGATCACTGGTTCTGATCATAGGCGTGACCAGTTCAGCGCTTTGCTTTGTTTGGCTTAAAGTTTTTAGTTAAAATGCTCAGCAATAAGCTTTAATATCCTTTAAATTAACATAAATTGTGCGTTAGAGATGGCAGATACAAAAGCGCCAAAAGTGGGGAGCAAGGAGCAATGCTTTTGAAGTTCGCAGTACAGAAGCATTGTGTTAGATTTCTCTCTACAATTATATAATTTTAACCAAAATCTAATCCCGCTAAGTTTGAAAATATCGATTTAAACAAGGGGTCACATTACTTTTTTGAAAATATCCAGCTAGAATATAAAAAAAATCTAGCGAGGGAGACAAAATTTAGAAAAAATGTTATTATGTTTGTTAAAAGACACTCAACAAATGTAAACTTTAGCAAATTGAAAAATCTTTTGTTTGAAAAACTGGTAAAGACCAAAACAAGTCTTCACTTGGGTTTGAAGGTGGAAATTTTTTAAATTCATTTTGAAGATTGCGTGAAGTAAAAGATTTTTCTTCCACCAAACGTCTATACAATTAGTTCATTTTATTTTTACATTTAATTTCTTGATTTGCAGAAAAGCATCGGAAGCGCTATACATAAAAGAAGAATGATAAAAATACATAAAAAACGCTATACATAAAGAACCATACATAAAAGCGAGCAATTATCCTCGACCTGTTTCCGGAGATGCCAAAATCTTGCTGTCCGGTGAAAATTTTTTATTTGGCTTTTACTTTAAAAAAATATGACTGAAATTCGGAACTGCTTGCTAAGACTGCCAAGCAGTGGATCGTGCCGTAAAGTTTTTTTCCAAGGACACAATGGTGCAAGCAGGTTTTGAACCGAGACTATGTCGATCACAATCACGGCGCTCTAACCACTTGACCATGCTGCTGAAAAAATTGAGGCGGATGAAATAGAAAAGAATTTTATTTGCAACAGGGACATTTCACCTTTTTGAGCAAATCAAAAAGTATTTTGAGGGCCAAGTTTGAAAACACAGCCGCCGGACAGTGAAAAAATTACTTATTTAATTCTTTTAGTTTTTACTAAGTTTTTTAGTAAACCTCTTTTTTATTAAGGCTACGGTCGTCGTTTGACGTCCTCTTTTGAAGGGTATCCACTCCAGGCACCAACAGGACTGGGGCCGAAGGTTTATCTTTTTACTACCCCAGACTGCTGCACTGCCTGAATCAGATGCTGGCAGTGGTGTAATTAAGCCAGCATCGAGTTTCGTCGATAAAAATTTGCGTTTGTAAAGGGTGCTTTCCGACCACAAAAATGCCCTTTTTTTAAATTTTGTTTCGGCCGCCAAAAATTTTCCGGCACCCCTGATTGCAATAAGCCTATTTGTTCATTTTTTGCTTGTCAGCAGTCACTGATAGAGAATATGAAATATTTACGTATTATTATGAAATGTATGTAAAAGTTGATTGCATGGGCGCATTTTTAAAATGTTTCTTCTACTACTTTGTTTAAAAAAAAATTTGGATATTGTTTGCTTATATTCATTTATTTGTTTCAAAAACTTTAAAACCAAATGTTTAGAAAGCCAACTAGATGTTGTAAAGTAAATTAAATAAAGTTCAGTGCTAAATGCAGAAAATAGAAGCACGTTTCTGCAACCTTTCCTTTTAAAATCAAAAATAAATGTAAATAAAACTTGTTTTTAAAGAAAACTAAAACAGTTTACGTTGGAATACAATCATTAAATTTATACTGGTACTTAGTTGTGAAGAACTGTGAGTCTAATTTTTAAAGAGTGTGTAAATTTGTTTCTCTTTCAGAAAAATGCAATTTTTTAAAAATGTTTTTATAATTAAATATATTTTTCAAAGGCGTTGCAATTGAAGGAAATCGTGCATCTTCGGGTGAGAATACCAAAGCGATTAGGCCTATTTAGCGTTTCAATTCTTCCTATAACCCTTCGAAACTGGCCAAACTCTGCAGAAAGTGAATTAACTATAAAAGAAAAATTTCGTTTAGGGCCAAGCACCAACGTCACATGCGGGTTTTGGGAACGGGCAACTGTAGAAAAAAGAAACCTCACCTCGCCTCGCTGGCCTCGTTTTTACCCTAATGACGCCAGTTGCGAATGGACCTTGCAAGCTCGCCCGGGCCTCAGAGTTAGGGTGGATTTTCTTTTTTTCGACACGGAAGAAGCGGATTATTTATCGGTAATTTAAACGCTTAGTGTATCAACACCTTTGTATAGATCAAAATAATGTTTTGTAATTAGCGAAAAAAATTAAGGTTTTTAAGGTAATTGATCAAAGTTAAGCCTCTTCAAGTGATCGAGTTTCTTTCAGATAATTGAAGACAACAGAGAAGCTTTGAGATTGAAAGGCAATCTCAACATTTCAAACCCCGTAATATCACGTGGAAACCGTTTGGTTCTCAGGTTCTATTCTGACTCTTCCGTAATAAGACAAGGATTTCGAGCAACTTTCAAGGGTAAGGCGTGTTTCCCTGATTTATGCGTTTAAACCTTGATACACAAGATTGAATGCCAAGTTTGATGATAAATATTTGTTTTTTGAACGTCGTAGTTAGCAATTGCGTCATTTTTGTATTTAAGCTCATATCAAATTCCACATTAGAGCAGCTTTTTAAAAAATACTAAAATCTTTAATACGCGATTCTCCTATTAAAGGATCAAAGTCGTACCAATTGTTATTGATTTCTTCAATAAACTTTTTCTTTTACTACAATATGTTAAACAATAAATAAAGTATGCGTCGGCATGACAACTTAGTGTGATAACGTTCATATAGCAGTTCTTCTATCGAAGTTTTTGAAGCTATTGACATTTCTTGCATGGTGAGTTAGAAATGCTGGAATTTTAGAACTTCTTCCCCATTTTAGTTATAACTCCTATTTCTGATCCGAGCTTCATCTATGCTTTGAAAAAATGTGATTATCATTAACTTGCGAATTTAAATTTTTCAGAAACCAGCCAACCTGCTCAATTGCCATTCGGTAAGTTGTTCTTGAAATCTGAACAAGCTTCAAATTAAACTGAAAGCATATTTCTAAAACAATGTCTTAAAATTTTGATTTCGACAATTTTTTTTTTATAAATATTTAAACTTAATATTTTATTTTAATTTTTCATATCTTTTAAAATTGTTTGCTTTGTTTATTCTAATGTAATAAATGGAATCTGATCGGTACAGTTTAAAATGTTGAAAAACTTTTCCCAGTTTCATTAGACGACTGACTGGTTTTCAAGCACAGTATCATATGACCTGGCCGAGAAACGCTTCCTTGTCCTTTCGATTATTTAAGTTAGTTGCTCAACGCCTGTATTGTATTTTTCACTAAGTCACTTAATTGAAAGAAAATCAATACACGGCATATGAAGATGATGACGATGAATCGCGCACCAAAAATGTGAATAAAAATGCCTTCCACACCGATTTATACTCTTGTCTAAATTAATTAAAATATTCAATAACTTAACGAAACACGCGATATTACAAAGATCAAACAGTGCGATCGAAACAAAATGTTACGCACAACGTGAGATTGATTCGCGTAGCGATAAACTTGCAAAGCAACTTAACAGCTTAAAGATAGTAGTGTTTAATTTGAAAAAAAAACGATTGGAGTGAGAGTAAAAAGAAACGAAACTGGTTGCTCTAAGAGATAAAAAGGGAAAAAAACGTTGCAAAAATTGTTCTTGCGGGCCCAAAGTGGGCCCAAAATTTTTGGAATTTTTTTATTTTGTCAAGATATTCAAGAAGATTTTAGCTTCTTTTGAACCAACTACTTTCTCTCAAAAACTAACCCTGTATCTTACTAAAACTAACTCTCACTCCAATCGGTTTTTCTTCGAATTAGACACCACTCTTGAAAGATACATTAACTGGTTGCCGTACAAAAAGCTAAAATTCTAAACTTTTCTGTTTCGTTTTAGCGCCGTGTGGGGGCAGTTTAACAGCACGTACCTTACGCCAATATATCTACTCCCCTGGATGGCCTCGTCGTTACGAAAATGAATTGAACTGCACCTGGACCATCAGGGCCAGGGCTGGTTTTCGAATCGAACTAATCTTCGGGCTTCTGGACACAGAGAGATGTTGCGACTACTTGGCGGTAATTTTGCTTCTAATTAATTTATAAACAATTAATAATTAAATGTATAATTAATCTAATTAATAATTAATGTTTCCAACCTTCAGTTTGTAAATATACCGTGAAAAAGAAATATGCTCTGTGCATTTCCATGTAACATTCTTGCTTTTATTTGTGCATAAAGCTACAAATCCACTCTTTTATTGTAATGAGCAGCATTCATATATTAAAAAGCCACAATTAATAATTTTAATTATCACGAAATCTTTATTTATTCTCCTGACTCGCAGGAAAACGTTAGTGGCGCTATAGAGCAAGCAACCGTCAATCAATTACCCCGACCTGCTTTTGGTGACGCCAAGGTGTTGCTGGACGGTTAAAATTTTTTGTTTACTGTTTTTATTACTTATTTTAAGTTACGACTCAAATTTAAAATTGCTTACAAACGAGCCGAGCAGAGGAAAGTGCAATAAAGTTTTTTTCGAAGCACACAACTGAATGGCAAAGTAGAATTTAACGCGGCACTTTTGCTTTCATGCTTCCGGCCTTATTGACTCTGAATCAAACCAAACCTTTTATTGCAATTTTTTAACACGCCAAAGCGTGCACAAACTTACATTGTGGCACCCCTTACATTGACATTTGCACCCCTTACATTGACATCGGCACCCCTTAGACTGACATTGGCATACCCTCCACTGACATTGACACTTCTACATTGCGCCTGAGAGGCCCGGTCATGGTGTCGCCAGGGTGGGGTTCTTAGGACTTTGTCGTATTTGGAAGAACCCAAATGAAAAATTTGAACCTTCTTTGCCGAGGTCCGAAGTGATAATTACTTCACTAATCTGGTGGTTTTTAATAAACAATCCGAAAACTTCAGATCATAATATAAATTTGTATGTATTTGGTTAAACATTACAAAGAACTTTTAATTGTCAGTTTCTGCCTTCCTAAAAGCAATTTTTGTAAAAGTTAACATTTCATCAAGTTGAATATAAGTGTAACCTAACACATCATTTGACTTTTTTTTCAGGGAATGGACAGAAATGGACGAGAAGTTTTTAGAATTCGCGGAAATAGTCCTTCAATAGCAAGCTTCATTTCCAACCATAACTTTTTGCAACTTCGTTTCATTTCCGATGAAAATATTGTTAGCAGAGGATTCCGGTTAAGCTTTTTCGGTAAGCTTATAACTTTTAACAAGCCTTGTTAGTTGGTCTCAATTGCTTAAAAACTTTTTGTTTTGATATATATATAAAGAAAGAATAAAAAAAAATTGGTAGTCAATTTGATACCCAAGAACAAAATAGCTAAAAACCAGCAATAACTAGATTCGTATAATGAGTTGGTAAAGGAAAAAATATGACAATAAATCAAGATATCGCTAATTATTCAGAGAAATGCTGTCAGACTATTATTCGACTCTATCATAACAGCCATTCGGTCGAGCAGGAAAAGGTAAGAATTCCATAAAGTAACTCTTTTGGAAATTTGGAATTTTAACAAAAATTCTACAATTCTAAAGTTAAATAGTTGTAGTGAACATCAAAAAAACCGGCATTGTTAAAAACATCCAATCAGAAATCTGTAGGCTATTAGTGAAGAAAGAAAAATTTTTTGAAAATCTAGTCTTGAATGAATAACAACAAAACACATAGCATTGAATAAATTAGCATAAATTACATTAAATGTGTGGTATCAATAAACTAATCAAAAGTTAGCATTAATCAAGAGTAATCTCGAAAATTTGATTTTGAATAAATTACATTGAATAGTACCTTGAAGCACTTTAAAGTACGATTTGATTAGTCCCCCACAATAAACATTTTATTTTTTTTACTTACCTTTTCGTCTCTTTTCGCTTGTATACTTATATATATATATATTTATTTTTTATTTTTTGCAAGCTCAAACTGTCACTGACAAGACGGTCGAAACAGCCGTTTGGCGGAGGATAGTACACTACCGTGTAGACAATTTTTTGTCTATACACTTTTATTTCTAAAATTAACACTGGCGAAATCACGGAAACAAGAACAAAACTAAAATCCAACAGACTGTTTCACCCATAAAAGGGATCATCAGGGGTATCTTATTGAAATAGAATTTTAATTCAAGCTCTAACTTTGTTATCGAGCACTTTAGAAGAACTGATTTTCCAACATTGTCACTTTTATTTCTATATTTTTAACCAAAAAACTAATTTTCTAAGCTTAAGTTTTTTGCAATTTCTACATGTTGTCTCGCTTAGTCTGAAATTCAATTTTTATCAGCTGTTTTTGATTTTGCTTCAAGGTACTCTTTGATGTAATCTATTTCATCTAATTCGATGTAGTCCGAAATTCAATTTTTTTCAACTCTATTCTGATTGGTTCTTTTTCGATATTGGCTTGAGGCACTTTTCAATGTAATTTATTCGATGCTGTGTGTTTTGTTGTTATTCATTCAAGATTAAATTTTTGAAAAACTTATTCTTTGTTCACTAATAGCCTACTGATTTCTTATTTGTTCTTTTTAACAATGTCGATTCTTTCGATGTTCATTACTCCTACTTAAGTTTGGAATTGTAGATTTTTTGTTAGAATTAAATATTTCCAAAAGAGTTATTTCATGGAATTATTATCTTTTCCTGCTCTACCTTTCTCAATGACTGTCTTGATACAATCGAAGAATAGTCTGGCATCGTTATTCTGAATAATTAGCGGCTGATTTCTTGATTTATTGTGATACTTTTCCCTTACCAATTGTTTTGATATAATATGGTAGTTTGAGCTTCTAAGAATTTCTTATTCATTGGATCAAAACTTTTTCTTTTTCCTTTCTAATGTAAACTGTTTTTAGAAACCAGCCGTTTTCCGATTGGTTATGGAGGTAAGTTGAGAAAAAAATTTTTCCTGTATGTTTAAATCCAAAGTGTAATTGCATAAATTGTAAAACAGCTAAACAATTAAAAACTTCGCCATGATGTAAAAACATTGAATTGGTTTTCTATTTCCCCGCTGCTTCAAGGATATTCTACGATGCACCATCATCGTTATCACATTAACTATTAATCTTCCCGTCTTGTAGGACAACGTCGGGAACATTAACCGTTGAGAAACCGTCGCAATACAAGAGCTCCAACTTGGTTTTGAAGATGCGGAATATTAATTTAATCTGCTATGTTTTTTGGCTTTTATTTCCTTAAAAATAATGTAATTGTGATTCAAAGCTTCTTGCTAAGACATAAATGCTTTTTTGAAGTGTATATCAAGCCGATAGTAAGAACCAATCTATTAATATGTTGATTGCAATAAATCCATGAATATCAATTGTATCTTAAACAAAATAGAAAGCACCATTAAGATTTTTGCTTTTTCTATCCTCTAATTCTAAAAATCCGCCTTTACTAAAGAAAAAAATTAAAGCTTTTCTTCTCTTGTGTTTTTTGAAAATATTTTTTTGGTGATTAACTGTTAGAAAACTTTAATTGTTTAACAATATGTTTTTAAAATTACAATTCCACTTTATAATTTAGCCTCGCACTCAAAAATATGGCATTGAAAGACGGATTTTCGATGCTGTCGTTATCACGTTAAATCAGGCCTGCACAACATACGGCCCGCGGGCCGCATGCGGCCCGCGAATGCATTTTGTGCGGCCCGCGAAAGCATTTCAAAGTCGATCAACAAACGAAGTATGTCTGCCCTTTGTATTCCGTGTGCTGTGTGTAATAGAAAGCACTTTGAATAAATCTTTTCCTTCAATTGTTACTTAACAGTTATTGGTGCTATAGCGCATAATCCTACGTTTGTTAGAATTTGTTGTAGGTTTATAGCTAACGATCTTAACCTCGATGATTCAGAAAAGAGCATTAAGAACAGAAAATTTTGGAATTTTTTACTAGGCGATTGCGCAGGCAAAGAAAGAACTATCAGATACGTGTACAAACTAAAGAGAGCTAATCATACAGAAGTTCAACATGCGCATTTGCTTCTTTTTACAGTTATAGCTTTAGTGTTGTTTATTGCTTGGTAGTAGCCTGTGTTGTGTTTTTAGTTGTAGCCTGCAGTTAAATTTTGTTTTTTAGTACCGTACTTAACCATGTCTGAAGGAAAGAAAAGGAAAATAGACAGCGAGCACAGAGCGTTTAACTCTGAGTGGACGAACAAGTACTTGTTTGTAACCTATAAAGACAAAATAATCTGCCTGGTGTGCCGAGAAAGGATATCAGTTCCCAAAGAATATAATTTGAGACGACATTTGGAAACACAGCATCCTGCTATTGCTAAATTAGATCAAAATGAAAAGAGCCTTAAAGCAGCAAGCCTCATGAAAAGTCTTGGCAAGGAACAGCAATTTTTCAAAGTACTCGGCAGCGAAAGTGCAAAAGGTACGGATTTAAGCTTCAAGATTTCAAGGGAAATTGCTGTTTCTGGTAAGTGTTTTACAGAAGGGGAGTTTGTGAAAAAGTGTATGTTGCTTGCTGTATCTGAGCTTTGTCCAGAAAAGCTGCGAATGTTTCAAAACATCAGTCTCTCACGCATGACCGTACAAAGGAGGGTAAGTGACATAGCTGCCAACTTAATGAATCAGTTAAAGCAGAAAGTAAAAGAATTTTGCTTTTATTCATTGGCTATGGATGAAAGTACAGATTGTCGCGATACAGCTCAGCTTCTCATATATATTCGAGGCATTGACAAGAACTTTAATATTACTGAAGAACTTGCTGGCATGCAATCAATGAAGGGCCGTACTACCGGGAAAGACATCTGTACTGAATTAATTAACTGTGTAAACAACAAGTTGGCATACAGCTTTACTAACTTAGTGGCCATTTGTACCGACGGTGCTCCAGCTATGTGTGGAAAACATACTGGAGCAGTTTCTCTCATTCAGGAATTCATTGGAAGGCGCATAATCACACACCACTGCATTATACACCAGCAGGCCTTGTGTGGTAAGGTTTTAAAATTTGAACACGTAATGTCTGTGGTAGTTTCAATTGTAAACTACCTTCGCGCTCGCGCTCTGAAACATAGAACCTTTCGAGCATTTCTGGAAGAGGTGGATGCCAAATATGAAGACCTAGTATACCATACAGAAGTAAGATGGTTGAGCCGAGGAAGAGTGCTACAACGTTTTGTTGCTTTGAAAGAAGAAATTTCACAGTTCCTTAAAAATGATTCAAAAAAATTCGAAGAGCTTGAAAGTGAACCCTGGAATCACGATTTATTCTTCCTTTGTGATATTACTGCTCATCTGAACGATCTCAACATGCAGCTTCAGGGAAAAGAACTAATAATATTTCAGTTGGTAGGAGCAGTGAAAGCTTTCAAAATGAAACTACATCTTTTCAAAAGTCAGCTCCTAAAAGGTGAAATGAGTCACTTCCCTACATGTGCACAATATATTCCCCAATCCCAATATGTTGAGCAAGGAGAAAAATACGCACAGCAAATTGAGATACTGTTTCAAGAGTTTGACCGACGACTCACTTTCTCTCAGGAAGATAACCTCCTATTTAAACTGGTTGAAGACCCATTTTCTATGAATCCAGAAGAAGTGCCCATACAACTGCAGATGGAGGTAATCGACTTACAAACCTCGTCAGTGTACAAGATTAAACACAGAGAAAGCAGCCTGCTGAACTTCTACAGAAGTCTGAATAGTGATAGATATAAAAATCTTATCGGACTTGCAAAGAAAACGCTGAGTATTTTCGGCAGCACTTATATATGTGAGCAAACTTTTTCGCTTATGAACATGAACAAGAATAAGCAGCGCTCTTCTTTGTCTAATGAAAGTCTGGAGGACATCCTAAAAATATCCACTTCTCATATGCATCCAGATTATGACGAACTTGTTGCCGGAAAGCGGTGTAATGTTTCGCATTAGTGTCTGTGATTAAAGTGTGCATAAATTTCTAATAAATTTTTGGTATGCCTAATTGCGTTATAACTAGTAATTTAATGCAGAGATAATATTCATGCGGCCCTCGGTAAATTTTCTGTAGTCAATGTGGCCCGAGCAATTTTTGAGTTGTGCAGGCCTGCGTTAAATCATACAATTGACATCCTTTTCACTTGATTAAAAACTACCGTTTCCCACGGCGCGTTTAAAACAATAGCGTAAAGTTTAGGATAGTTTTCTAGCAAAAAACCACTTGTTAGGTTAACACGATAAAGTAGGATTGAGTTCAAAGGTTTTTGTTCATCGCTTTCTCGTAGTTTCAAAAAGATGGATAATTTTTATTTGATAAACACGGTTGAGAATGGCAGTTGGTTGGATAGCTCGCCTTTTGTCGAATCAGAGCAACATTTTAAAATGTTTAATCAAATAGGGAATTCCCTTTCATTGTAGTATCAGTTTCCAGAATCTCGCTTTCGTCAAAATAGTCGCGTGGAAAGAGCGCAGTTTCTATAGCGACAGCATTGGACATGATTTTGGTGTAACTCTCATTTTTGTGATGCTGCCCCGACATGGGAAATATAATTTACCGCATTAACTAAGCTTTCCCTTCTTGAGAAGAAGCTCTAAATATTTACAAATATCTAAGAAAAAGACTTTGCTACATCAAATTACTTTGGATAATTGCATGTGTTTTGTTAAAATCTACTTTCCTAAATCAATTTATAGTTTACTTTCAGTAATTAGAGGTGGGCACTCTGCCCCTTTCTTAACTATCAACTTTATATAAGTTGTAATTATTGCCGCAAACTGTATTTTCAATGCATTTGGTTTGCAAAAAAAACTTTGAGAAACACCGAGGTAAGTAAGCTAGGCTGTGCTTTTCGTAGGACAATCTGTGAATACCTGGTTGTTTCATTTTTTAACTAAAAATACATTAAGTCTTCATGGAGATTAAATTTTGTTTAATGATTTCGAATATGAACGTTTCTTATCGGTCGTTCTTTGGGGGCACATCAAATGGCGGAATAATTTATCGATTGTCACAGACTTTGTTTAGGAATTCTAAAGGACCAGTTGACCTAGGTAACCCGAATACCTGCGCTGAAACAAAGCTGTGTCTAATTTTATTTTATTCCAAATAATAGTCTGCTATGAGCCTGAAGCTTTTATACAGTTGGTTTAAAGGAAAGCTCGGATTGGTTTGTTAAAGACTCTTCTTCATAGACGAACGGAGACCACTATCTCTAACTAAAACGAATTTATTATATAATTTACGACTCACAACTGACGAAAATTCTCTTCCTGCTTTGCCAAACTGCAAAGCGAAATCAACACTATAACTTGATTCAACCAACACAAATAATTCTACCTCCGTAGAACACAACTCCAAAACACTGGCGCAAAATAAATTCAACACTCGCCCCGAAATTCTACTTTCTCTCAAACCGACACTTTTCGCTTTATGCGTCTCTCTCGTATTCGTCGTCTCTTTCGCCATCTCATTCGCATTCATTTATATAGATAACAAGTCACATGAAGCAAATTGGCTGGAACTGTCTGGAACGCTTCGTCACGTGCGTTAAAATGAGAACGCGTTTTCCACGGTAAGTGAGAACATTCCAGATCACCTAACTCGGTCAGGCGATACAGACAAAGCGCATTACGTCATGACCGTCTGATGAAAGAGAAAAAAAATTGCGCTCAAACAATTGCACGTAGATGAATAATTAATACAGTACAAAAGCGATTATCCCTTGCCCAAGCGATTTCTATGTTATAGCAAAACTTATAGAATTATTTTAAGGCGGAGAATAAGCTATATCGCCATGATAAAAATTATTAGGAATGCAGTGTGACATACGCCCCCCGCAAAAAAAAATATTATGCAATAATATTTTTTTATAAACACATATGGAATACAAATAATTTTACAAAACAAAAGGATGAAATTATACACACGAAAGTCTTATACAATTATGCGGCTGAGATAGTCAGCCATAACGTTCTCCTTGCCGGCAATGTCCTTTACCACGAAGTCGTATCCCTGCAATGATAGAGACCACCAGAGTATACGATCGTTCTTGTAGCGGGCCGTGATAAGGAAAGTAAGCGGCTTGTGGTCCGTTTGGAGGACAAACTTCTTTCTGGCCAGAAATAAGCGAAATTCACCAACTCCCCATATTATTGCCAAACACTCCTTCTTAAGCGTGGAGTACTTCGTCTCCGCATTCGTCAGCTTCTTGCTTGCGTACGCGACAGGGTGAAGTTTTCCTTCGTCTTTCTGCATCAAAACGGCTCCAATTCCGCTGTTGGATGCGTCCTTGCGTAAGGTGAAATCCAGCGAATGATCGGGCAGTCTCAATATAGGCCGCTTCAGGAGAGTTTCAATAGAGGCCGCTCAGGGTGTTGAAAGCTTTCTCCTGAGCCTCACCCCATTCGACAAAGTTCGGCTGCTCTTTCTTTGTCAAGTCCGTCAACGGTACTGCAATAATTGCAAAGAAAAAAATATAGTCTTGATAGAACTCGAGTAACCCACAAATGATCAAACTTTTTTCTTTGTGACTGGCCGCTTCGCTAGCGCAATCTTGTCCAGATTGTCTCATTCGGTGTAATCCAGTCATATCCGACATCGTGACCTAAAAATTCGACAGTAGACTCCCCAAAAGTACATTTAGAGGGACGGGCAGTGAGGTTGGCCTCACTTAGTCTTTTCAACAATTCTTTGAAAGTCCGCAGGTGTGTCTTCCAATCGTTGGAGAACACAATTAAATCATCGATGTAGCTTTCAACGCCGGACATGCCTGAAAGCACTTCTCTCATCCCACGAACAAGTGTCGCACCGGAGTTCTTCATGCCAAAGGGCATTTGAAGAAATTGATATGTCCCATCCGGGATCTGGTCCATAGTGGATCTGCCAGGACAAAATCAGCATTGTGCATTCTGAAGTTGAGGTTCAACTATTTCACAGCATCTTTTTTTGAGGCACTTTGCATAGACCTTTCCACGAAGACTTAGTAAAGAAATGCCCCTGTGGTTAGTGCATTTTTTCTTGGTTCCTTTTTGTGAATATGGATGATGATACCTATTCATGTTCCATATACTGTAATATTTGCTAAAAGTTGGATTATGTAGTAGCATAAATCTAATTAAAATTAAGCAGATTCTAAAGTTAATTCTTACTCAAATTTCCGAAAGATTTTTTCAACAGTGATGCAATATAGGTTGTTTGCTTTTGGAAACTTGAATAAGAACACTTCTGGGCTTTTCACCCAACACGGTTTAGAAAAAGTAGATTTAGTCCCAATCCCAATAAAAAACTTAAATAAATCGTATGTTGGATTTATATACTATGAATTAAACATTGCTGGAATAAATCTAATTAGTTAGTTCTTTTTTATGAAAAAGCCCAGCAGCATGACTTAATAAAAGAAGAGTTTAAAAAATATTACAAAACCAATCTGAATGTGCCAAAAAAGATAATTTTATTGTATTCCTGAAGCGGAGGTTTTCAACTTATGGGCCATGGCCAAGTGGTGGGCCACAGTGGCGTTTTCAGTGGGCCACAAGGCATAAATCAAAATAAAAGCAATATGTATAATGAAGTTATTACGATCGAAAAATCGTAAACAAATTCAAGCGAGGACCTTTTTTATGTTTTTGGCACTAAAATTGAGAAATTGCTGACAAATTCAAAGTGAAGACCTTTTTCTTTTTTTAGAGATCACCAAATTTTTGCGACGAAAATTAAATTTTGTTGAACGAAGTGGGTCGTTAAGTTATTTTGGGTTGAAAAGTGGGCCACGGTATGAAAAAGGTTGAAAACCACTGTCCTAAAGATACCAAATAATATGCTATATCAAGAAAATTTTGATCAGGGAAAACTTTTATGACGTTAACAATTCAGCCACAATGTCGCCTCTATCAGCTCATACCATGCACTTAAAATATCTTAAAATAGTTCAACAGTTTCCGGATTGGAAGCCGAGGGTCATTTGTTTTGAATTTAATGGACGAAATTTCTTGTGCACGTGAAAGATTTCGTTAAAACAAACGTAATAACGAAGCAGTACCAGGAAAGAAATTTTATTTTTTTATAAGCATAAGATTTAAATGTTAGCCAAAAATATGAATGATTTGCAAACTTGTATTTGATTTAAATTTGCCTATTTTTACCACCTCTGTAGTTTTCAGTTTTTATTTCTTTATCGAATGATTTTTTTGTATTGCCATGGAAGAGTCTGGCAGAAACGAATCAATTTTAAATAAAATGTTTACTTGTTTTAGTGTTTTATTACTATTAAAGCTAAATAGTAAATAATTAGTTTAGGCAATTTTTTTATTTACTTTTTAAGAACGTTACTTAGCTGAAATCAAAAAGTTTTTGCTGGCCTTATGGTTGAGAAAACCTAGACTTGCTGTTGGTAAAAACTGCTTTTAAAAAACTGCTTTTAAAAACCAAAACTTTTTTAATTGTTGACTTTACCTAATGTAAATAAAAAGATGAAACAATTCGAACCGTTTTAATTTGCTTGAAGACAACAACAAAATTTATAATTTTTTATCAAATCGACAGTAGAAAAACTTTTAATGCTGAAGGCATTTTACAAAAAAAGAAAAAATATCATCCTCATTTCACATTAGAAGAAAACTCTGTAGGTCTTTTTTAAGCTTTAAACAAGTTTTACTTACTTTTCTCAAACTTTACTAGAGTAAGGGCAACTATTGCGCGATTGCTTAGGACGGGAAAAAAATCGCAGGGCGCTGCTATTTAATTAAGATATTTTGTTTGCTTTTTGGCTATTATAAGGAGTAATGGAACTAAAGTTTACAGTTAGGGGTTTAAGACAGAGATGGGGAACCTATGTGATATCAGTGATGACCGTACAAAAGGGGGGCCCGGTTCAAAAAAAGTAGGGAGGGGGCCACTTTTTAGTGTTATGAAGCAAAGCGATCTCTATCAAAAGGTCATTTTTTTAGAGGGAGCCACTTTTCAGTGTATCAAAGCAGAGATTTTTTTTAAAAAGATCTTTATTTTACGGATACCACCGTTCTGGTTCTGAATGAAGAAATAAAGGGGGCCATTTTTTTATGTTTTTATGGGGCCCGGTTCGGCCGCTTTGTTTGCACCCTATTAAAGCCATAATTGTTTGGTACTGCGGGCCACATGAATTGCATAACATTAATGGCGGGCCACAACAAAACTTGACTTTTAAATTCCGCATAAAAACATTCAAAATACACAAATGATTTTTTTAAAACTAATGATGAGATGGCTGAATGTTCTTTCCTTTGGTGAGGCGTGCGATATCCACTGAAGCCAAAGATGTTGCAATTCGTAATTGCATTCCAAGGTTTTTATCCGTTATTTTGGAACAAAATCGACTCTTTGCGAGATACCGCTTAGAAAAAAAATTTCGTAACAGTTGGTGCTTTTACAGAGAGAAACTTATTTAAGAGTATGTTTTCGCAGAATGGGAAAAATATCAACATTTACGTAGCGTTGATAAAACTCAACTAATACTGTAACGCTAAATTATTTACTGGTTAGTTGTAAGGTTTGTTACGTCACAAATAGAAAATTATGCTATTACAAGGCTGAGTGAGCACGATGTTGATATAAATTGCAAATACTGGCAAGGTTTTCTCAAGGAAATATTTAATCCTTTACAACTTTGGAACGCAAGCCACACTAAATAGTAGGTTCCCCACATCTGGTTTAAGATAAGCAAAAAAGAAAACCGATTCGGAATGCTCCCAATATACTTACTCGGCTAACTGAATTTCAAACAAGGCAAAAAGCGTTTATCTTTTCTGTTTTAAATTTTTGAAATTGTTTATTACAGTTTTTGTTAAGTAAAAATCTTTGAATCTTTGGCGCACCGTATCGAAAGATTTTGCTGGCTGCATATGGTTTGCAGTCTGCACGTTGGGGAGCTTGTTGCATCTAATTTTTTTATAATGTAGGCTACTCCCACCACAACCACTTTAAAAATTTCTTGATTTCAGTAATTTTTGGAATTGCTTGCTTATGTGGCTATGAAAAAAACCTTCTCTAAAATACCTTTTTAATGGTGATGAAACAAATACTCTACAAATACATAACCTTTTGTGCTTGAATTTGATTTTATCATTACCCTTTGACAGCAACTGTATCATGAGCAGAAATCTGTCACGAGTAACAACAGTACAGCTTGTAAATCAATTAATCAATTTAATTTATTTCGTCCCAATTACTTCTTCTTCTTCTTTCGGCCTTTCCCTTCAGTCAGGGGTGGCCACAGCGTATCATCATTCTCCACATCTTTCTGTCTTCAACATTTGTCTCCTTCGCACCAACTTCCCCCATATCTTCTTTTACTACATCTAATAATCTTCTCTTTGGTCTCCCTCTTTTCCTCTTTCTAGTATCTTCATTTCCATCATCTTTTTTCTTACATAATCTTGGTCTCTCCTTATGACATGTCCATACCACCTCAGTCTGCCCTCCCTCATCTTCATTCCTAACTGTTCTACCTTAACGGTACCCCTGATGTACTCGTTTCTAATTTTGTCTTTTCTCGTCACTCCCATAGCAAACCTCAACATTTTCATCTCTGCAACTTCCATCTCTTCCACTTGTTTCTCTGTGACCCCCACCGTCTCAAGTCCATGCATCATTGCTGGTAAAACCACTGAACTGTACACTTTTCCTTTTACTCTAGCTGGTAACCTCCTGTCGCAGATTACTCCCGATACTTTTCTCCATCCGTTCCATCCTGCCTGTACTCTCTTCTTTACCTCCCTCTCACAACTACCACTTTCTTGCACCGTTGATCCCAAATACTTAAATTCCTTCACTCTTGGTATTTTTGTGTCTTCAATCTTCACTGTTTCGTCGTCATTTCCTCCATTTATGCACAGATATTCGGTCTTTGACCTACTTACTTTCATCCTCCCATTTATGCACAGATATTCGGTCTTTGACCTACTTACTACTTTCATCTCCCTCTTCTTTCCATTGCATACCTCCAGTATTCTAGTCTCCGCTCCACTTCTTCCCTGGTCTCTTTAAAAATCACAACATCATCAGCAAACAACATTGTCCATGGTGGTTCTCTCCTTACTTCATTCGTTAGCCTGTCCATTATCACTGCAAACAGGAACGGACTTAACGCTGATCCCTGGTGCAGTCCCACATTGAACTTGAAACTTTCTTTAGTTCCTACTGTACACCTCACCACTGTTTTGCTTCCCTCTTACATATCCTGTACTAGTCGCACATACTTTTCCACTATTCTTGATTTTATCATACAGTACCACAGCTGTTCCCGCGGAACCCTGTCGTAAGCTTTCTTTAGGTCTACGAATACACAATGTAGCTCTCTTTGACCTTCCCTGTACTTTTCCATTAACATTCTTAAGACAAACATGGCATCGGTGGTTTCCTTTCCTGGCATAAATCCATATTGCTGTTCATTAATCTCTACACAATCCCTTAGCCTGGCTTCAATAATTCTTTCCCATATCTTCATTGTATGGCTCATTAGCTTTATTCCTCTGTTGTTTCCAAAGCACTGTGCGTCCCCTTTATCTTTATAGATTGGGATAAGCACATTTCTTCTCCATTCTTCTGGCATCCGTTCACCCATTAATAGTCTGTTGAACAATCTGGTCAAAAACTTTATCCCCATCTCTCCCATGCACTTCCAAACTTCTACTGGCAACTCATCTGGCCCAACTGCTTTACCTTTTTTCATTCTTCTTAGTGCTTTCTTACAGACGCAATTTACCTCTTTGTTAACCACCTCTGCTTTTTCTATCCTAGGGTCTCTGTTATTTTCCTCATTCATCAGTTTCTCAAAGTACTCCTTCCATCTTTTTAACACAGCCTCCGAATTTACCATAACATTACCGTTTTCATCTTTTATAACCCTCACGAGCTGTACATATTTCCCTGCTCTGTCTCTCTGCCTAGCCAATCTGTACAACTTCTTTTCACCTTTTTTTGTTTACATCTAGCATACAAATCGTCATACGCACGTCCCTTCGCCATTGCAACTGCCTTCTTTGTCTTACTTTTATTTTCTTTGTATATCTTTTTAGTATTTTTATTTCTTATTTTGTCCCATGCTTTTTTTGCCTCTTCCTTTTTTTTTTATGCTCTCCTGGACTTCCTCTTTCCACCACCATGTCTCCTTTTCGTTTCCCAAATGTACAGTTGCAGCTGTTTTTCTTAGCATTTCTGCTGTTTTGTCTCACTTATCAGGTAACCCATCCTTGCCTCCTAAAATCCTGCCATCCTGGTCACCTCTTGTCTAAACGCTTCTTGACAGCTTGTCTCCTTCAGTTTCCATCATCATATATTTGGCTTTACTTTCTCTACCTTTTTCTCTTTTACCATAAGAGCCATTTTGCGTACCACCATACGGTGCTGCTTTGCAACACACTCATTCCTATTACCTTACAATCGCACATTTCCTTCAAGTTCCTCCTTCTGCACATCACATAATCTACTTGGGTACTTTTTCCTCCACTCTTATACGTCACCCTGTGTTCATCTTTCTTCTTGAAATAAGTATTGACAATCGCCAAATCCATCCTTTTTCCAAAACTCACAAACATTGATTCTTCCTTATTTCTTGTTTCAGCACTGTACCTCCTCATTATTTCCTCATCCCCTATCTTTCTTTTGCCCACATGTCCATTAAGGTCTGCACCAAGAACTATTCTCTCCTCTTTTGATATACTTTCTATCAACTCATCCAGATCTTCCCAAAAACTATTTTTCTCCTTCATGCTGTTGTTAACCTGTGGAGCATACGCGCCTACTATATTTAGGATGGACTCTTTTACCTCCAGCTTCATGGTCATTAGTCTGTCTGACACCCTCTTCGCCTCCAGGACACTTTCAGCCAGCTCCTCCTTCATCACTATACTTATCCCATTTTTTTCCATCAGCTCCGTTGTAAAATAGTTTGAATTCACTTCCAATATTCCTTGCTTTACTCTCTTTCCACTTTGTTTCCTGTAGGCACAATATGTCTACATTCCTTTGCTCCATCATATCTGCCAGCTCTCTTCCCCTTCCAGTCATTATTCCAATATTTAAGGTAGCCACCCTTATGAGTGAGCATCTCCCTTTCCACACTTCCTGCTGCCGCTTCACTCGCCTTTTTCTTCTCTTTCTCCTCTTCTTTTCACTATGTTAGCAGTAGCATAATTTTCACAGGTGCCTTGCTGTGCGACACCTGAGGCGGTTGTTGGTAACCCGGGCCGCTACCGATCCGGTATGGATTGATGATTGTAACGCATTTGTATAATCTGGTAAATAAGTTTTACGCCGGAGGCCTTTCCTGCCACAACTCTTCCCATTTATCCGGGCTTGAGATTGGCATCAAGAAACACAAAAATTTTGTCGCAATAACAAAATGGATAAATATAGTAGGCAATATCAATACTAGTATAAAGTTACAATATTTAATTTTAAAACTTAATCGTACAGAAAGGTGTGCGAATTGTACTCTGTAAAGGAATTTATTTTGCTTTAATAAAGAAAATTTAACTGCTAGAAAAATGACAAGACATTTTAAGAAAAAAATATTTTAATTGTCAGAAAATAAGACGTTATTAATAAAAAAAATTATTAACTGCTATAATATTTGAATTGTTTAATATATAAGTTACAAATAAATTATAAATATGATGTATATATGAAGGATCTAGTAAAGTGCATTAAGAGATAATGGAAAAAAGTAGCTTACCCATAATTAATCAAAAATATTTTGAAGCCATGATAAAAAAAACTGACAAATAAGTTAAGGTAAAGCAAAACTGTAACAAAAGGATTGGTGAACTTGAATTTAAAAAAGTGCTGTTGTGCAAATATTTCCGAAACGCGGCAATATGGTCCATTTGCAGCAGTTTGGTCAAGTGGTTACGAGCGTAGTGATTGTGATCGACATGGTCTAGGTTAAGAGTGCCTAATCTTTTACTCGTCGTGGGCCAAATATTTGCCTGCAAGTTTACCGGGGTCCACAGTCGGTGCAATGATTAAAATGATGTTGAATTCAAATGTTCAATGAAGTTGATTAGAAAATTTTATGTTAGAGTCAAAGTGTTGCATTTTTTTTAATGCTTGTTTGGTCACATTGTTTTTAACGATTATTTCAAATTAACTGCCACATAGGGGTGCCAGCCAAAAAAATTTGGGAGGGCGATGAAGTCTTGCCTAAATTTTGTGACATTTTCCCGAATCAGGATTTTGTAGTATTTTTCGAATAGGACAAAAAATTGTCTGAGATTCTGGGATAAATACCAAAAAAAAAGATTCTCCGTTAAAATCAGGCTCTGATTTGTCAATTTTGTCTCCAAAACAAATGTTCCAAAAAAAGTCTTTACTCTGATACAGGCTTTATTTTGTCAATTACATGTCTAAAACTTGCAAATTGGCCATCGCTGAACTAATGCTTTTCAAAAGTTTAGCAGCAAACTTAAGAATCTCTTGCGGCACACAGGTAAGACCGATTTAGAGGCAATGCGATAATTTAAGATGATTGAGCATCAGATTAAAAATTCCTTGGCCGCAGCAAAAGGTTTTGCGGGCCGCGGGTTGGGCAGCCTTGATCTAGGTTCAAAACCTACTCTCTCCATCTGTGGTGTCCTTGGGATAGACATTTTGGGGCACTTTCCATTACTTGGTGGTTTTAGCAAGTAGTTCTAAATTTTAGACATGTCTTTATAAAATTAAACAACCACAATAAAAAATTTTAACCGGACAACTATGTTTTAGCCTCTCCAGAAGCAAGCAGGTGTAATTGCTTACCCTATATGTAGTGCCTCTGACGCTTTTCTGCGAGTCAGAAGGATAGATATAAGGATGAAATAAAATTGAAGGACAAGCTGTCTGTTTACACCAGCTTTATGAAAAAATTTCTAGCTGTTGTAAAAGAACTTTTAAATTCCATGCAAAGTTAAGTCTATTACTGTTCCTAATAGGCTACATCAATTTAAGCTTCTAATACATCAAAGAATACTCGAAGGAGTACAGAAATTTAGATTTTTGTAGCAACTTGTAAGAAATTGTAAATATTACAAATCTCTTTGGTGTACGCTATCTTTCATTTTAAAAAACAGCTTTGCAGTATTTATAAATATGAATTAGACAATGCTTTAGACCAGGGGTCTTCAACCTTTTTTATGAAATCGCCCCTTTTCAAAAAATGTTGGTCCGAATCGCCCCCCATAAAAACGATTACTGTACTTTCATTTGAAAGTTTTCCCGAAATATATCTAAGAAGCTTTTAAAAGGAAAACACAAATAAAAGCAATGGCAATTTATTAAAATGCAACAGTTCATGAAACTAATGCGACCCTTGCGGCTGACGTTGCTCGGCAAGATTAGAAAAAGCTGGCATCAAGCTAGTCAGCTTCAGTCGAATTGAATCTCCCCCAGTCGCATTCATGTCGAGTCTATTGCGATATTTATTTCGCATGTAGAGTACTTCACTAAATCCTTGTTCAGCAATATATGTGGTTGGAAAGGCCAAAATAAAGAGCTCTACTTTCTCCCACAGTTGCGGAAATCGGTTTTTCTACTTAATCCAGAAGGCTGCCCATCCATGTGCCCTGAAGATTGCGCGCGCTTCTTCGTCACTTTGCAGGTCTATCAGCATTTCTTGCATGGTGGAATCGCAGTCATTGATGTTAGTGGCGAATGGTTCCACTAGCCACGGAAAAACTTCAAGGTCAAGCAGATCTTTAAAGCGAACCTTCATGTCTTCTATCACAGCTTTCAGGTGTTCAACGTAAACAAGCAAATGTTCGTCAGTGACACTATCAGACATTTTTGACAGACGAGAGAAGTGATCGAACTTTCTTCTGCTCAAACTTTGCTGGTAGAGCTCAAGTTTGTTGATTAGGCCACGTATTATAGTTTTGCTTTGAACCAAAGTAATCTTTTTACCTTGAAGTTTGTCCGTTGCTGTATTAATTTTTTCATAAAAATCAGCTAGATAACTGTTATCTTGATGGCAGGCAATTACATCTTTGGCAAGGTCAGAATCTTCACCAAGGAACTCCACCACGCTGTTTTTAAGTTTGCAATACCTTGCCAGAAATATGCCTTTTGACAGCCAACGAACTTCCGTATGGAGAAGGAGATGCTCGAACTCTTCATCGTTTACCTCGCATAGCTGTCGAAACAATCGGTCATTTTTAGCGTTGGCTTTTATCTTGTTAACTGCTTTGATAGCAACTCCCAAACATTCTTGCAGACGTAGAGAAAGACGCTTTGCTACCAAATGCTGACGGTGAAGCACACAGTGCACAGTAAATAGATTGGGTATTTTTTCTTTGAGTAATGAAGCAAACCCGCGATACCTGCCTACCATGGCTGGAGCTCCATCAGTAGCACATGCTATTATGTTGGTAAGGGGGATGGATTTGTTTCGCAAGTAGTCTGACAAAGTCTGAAATATTGTTAGACCTTTAGTGTCTGTTTCCAAACACTTGCAAAATAGAAGCTCCTCTATAATATTTCCATCAGTTATGTAACGGACGTAAACCATTAATAAAGCGTTATTGTCTGATGTGGTAGTTTCGTCTAATTGTAAGCTGAAAGAAGTGTTTCGTAAGATTTCACAGAGTTGATCTTCAATATTCGTACCCATTTCGTTAATTCGTCGGGTTACTGTGGTATCACTCAGTGGAACAGCTCGTAGTACAGGTGTGGGATCTTTCTCCATTACAGTAGAAATAATTTCTTTCACAGCAGGTGCTACCAAACTTTCCCCAACGTTGAATGGTAAACCCTTTTTCGCAATCAAAAAAGCAATCTTGTACGAGGCTATAAGTCCTTTGACATTTGGGCAAGCATTTTTTGCATAGGCCTTGTTTATAGAACTTTGAGCTTCACGCTCTTTCAATGCTTGAAAAAATTCAATAGATTTGTCTGCTTTATCAGGATGAAGCCTGGTTAGGTGATCTTTCAGCCTTGACGGTTTCATTGCCTCATTTGTAAGAATTTTCTTGCACAAGAGACACATTGGAAGTTGAATATTGGATGGGCATGGCACAAAGCCAAACCTGATATAATCCACAAGATATGTACGACACTTTTTTTTGGCATTAGAAGCCATTACTCTTTCAATACGATTAGTCGATTACCATATAAAATTTACTCTTAAAAAGAAACTGAAAGTAGCCTGCGGCACATAAAATAATATAATGACAATCCTAAATTTTTAGAAATTACGATCATTTTCTTGAAAGCCTACTGTTAAAAATTCTGTCCTTCCCTGGACTACTGAAAAAGATTGTATGAAAGCAAGTGCTATAGATCGCTATCTCTCTCTGAAGACAGAAACGTCACATGCGATGAGCAGAAAAAACTGCTCATCGCATGTGACACGTTAATTTATTAATTAATAATTATTTTACTTATTTTACATATTCTGGATTACTTATCACGCGTTACCTCGTCGCTCCTAGCCACGACCAAAGTAAGACACCGGTTTCAATTCTGGCCTTTATAGCGATGAGTCACATGAGGTCCCATGATTTTTGGTCATGTGTGCCTCGTGCGGTCTTGTGACCATCGCGCGATCCCATGACAGTGACGTAGCCAAATTTATAGGACGAATTAAGATTTGTCGTAGCGATTTCCGAAAGGCCAATCAAATTGCCAGTTCACGTAACAGTTGGTGTTTAGCGATGTGTAAAGTCTATGACTTATGATCACTTATGAAAAAAGTCTTGCTTGACTGCGCAGTCAAATAAAAATTTTGGCATATCTGGAAACTCGTGTCAACTACCATTTCATTCGTTGTTCGGTCATAACGTTTTTTTCACTTGCATAGGTGTACGTCATTGCATGTGTGTGCATGTGCATTTGTGCATACATGAGCATGAGGAGAACCCAAAACTGTTTGAAGAAGTGAAGAACAATAACAAAAGAAATAATGAAATCAGCGAGAACGTTTTCAACGTATCCATTTTTAGTTATCGTTTTATAACAATATTTGTAATTGTGAAATCGCCCCCCAATTGTTTAAAATCGCCCCCCAATTTTTCAAATTGTTTAAATCGCCCCTAATCGCCCCCGTTGAAGAACCCTGCTTTAGACAATCAGACAATCTAAAATTATTTTGTAGAACTTGACTTGGCGAGAAAATCAAAATAAAATATATATACAACTCAATATTATTTTAGGAAGAGAGGTAATTTTTAAAATTCATTTATAAATAGTCGCAAGCAAAATCCAATATTTCATTAGTTTACAAAGTTTATTAAAAAAGCTGAACGTAATTGTCATTGCTTTTAAATTGAATTAGTAATAACAGATGACAACATAAACTTGAGAGAATTATTGAGTATTTTGTAATTGATTGTATTTGTAGTTTATAGTAAATTGCTAAATTGTGCTAAATATTTTATATGCTTTGATAGCGACTGATGATGGTCGAAAACGTTCAGCTTTTTTAATAAACTTTGCAAACTCAATATTGATAACGACAAAAATTAGTATTATTTACATTACAATGGATTTTCCAAAAATTTCAAGTTTATGTTTCAAGCTTAGGGCAGCACACCTAATTATTAAGAAAAAAATCTCTTTATGTTTCTGTGTAAAATTTTGCTTTAAAGACTCTGCGTTTCCAAAAAAGTAAAAAAGTAAATTACCCGTATTTGTTTTATAACAAATTGAGCCGTATTTTGTGAAAACTTGTTTTACTGAACATTTGAGCAGTATCAGATAAAAAACAGCAGAAACGCTGTAGCAGCTGTAGCAGCAGAAACCCTGCAATCCTTTCTGTTAAATTTTTTTAGGCAAGTTTCAAAGTGTTGCGTGTTTTTGGACGCTGTTTATGAGGTGTTTTCTGCAATCAAAAGCCAAGTTTCTTAAAGTGGACACCATGCTTTTTTCTTTGCTAAAGATTTTGCGGTACTTTAATCTCGGATTGCTTTCAGTTTATTATAAATTATTCTTTACACACGCATTTAAGTGTTTCTTGATATTTTGCAATTGATTTGCAAAACTGCAACCTACATATTATCGGGAAAACCGAGTTTAATCTTTCAAAACGCTTGAACATGAAACTTTTAAAAGTTTGTTTTGCTGGACGCATTAATTCTTTTAGGCGTATAACCAAAACTGTCTGTATGCAATTTAATAAATGAAGAGCTTATTTCCAAAACCCCGTACATCCACTTTGGCTACTTTTGAGAAAAACACGAAAAACTATTACAAGACTCTGGTTTGTTAAATGTAATCTTATTTTACTTTCTGAAGATTGTCTATTGTATACTCAATAAAATTAGTGTGTTTGCTGAAATCTGCTGTTCACCAATAATTTTTTATTTCAATTTTTGTAAACTTGAATTCGTGGATATACGGGGTTTTGAAAAAAAACTTGCGAAAATCATACATCCAACAAAATTTACTCTTAATAATTTATTTTTATACAATAAAAATAAACGATAAAACCACACACGAATAAAAAAACAACACAATTTACAACAAAGGTCTACCTAGGGGGGGCAAAAAGGGGAAATCCCTCTAAATATTTCAAAAAATAAATTACATTTTGCAAAAAATTTTGTCAAAAATCTGCCAATTTTGCAAAGGTATTTAAAAAAAGGCTGTCTCCCGCCACATACGGTTTTTAGAAGTTTTTGTAAGTACTTATTTGATATTCATCCAATGTTACAAATTATTTTGGTTCGAAACAAGCAAAAAAAGTTTTTTTTCGCGGGAGAATTTAAAAAAATATCTAGTTTTTTGCTGTCTACAACTTCTTAATTGCACTTCGCCCCCCCCCCCCCCGTCAAAAGAAGCTTTTAATTTAAAAAAGAATGTTTTGAATTTTACCACAAATCTTCGTTTCTAATGATAAGAGCCTCATCATCATCGCTTTCAGCAAAATTGCTTTCAGCTTTCTCGCAAATTGGTCTATAATAGTCCATGACTTCCGCTACTCTATTTTGCCCCATTGCTTGCAAAAGTTGCAAAACATCTCGTTTTTTCACAGCTTTTACAGTGTTTATTGAAAGAAGCTCTTTGGCAACTAACGAAGTCAACCGAGTTCCTCGCTTGAGGATTGCATGCTGACACCCAGCGGCAGCATAGAAGTTTCTCTCAGTCATCTTTGATGACTCAGGCACCACTTCCAACACTTTCGCATCAATGATGCGAAATCCTGGCTGGGTTTTAACAGCGATTTTGGACAATGCTTTGAAATCGTAGACTTTCCAGTCATCGCCGTATTGAAAAACATGGCCGACTTCGTTAAAAGCTGCGAAGTATTCATGTGGCGTTAAAATTGTTTCTTTTCTTCGCAGAAGTTTTTCCACTCTCCCAAACGCTCGATCAGGAGGCATGTACGAGTGTCCCCGAACAGGAAAATAATGGAGAAACTTTACTTTATACTTTGCAGCTAGCATGTGCAAAGCAAGCAATACAGCAAAGTTTTTATTCTGCCCAATGCACGAATCGCTGAACAAACGAATGAGTTGAATTTGTTGATTAGAAGTTGCCAGTCGGCCTTCAATAAAGTGAGTGAGCGCGCTGGCAACCGAGTTTGCTCCTCTGCCTTGCTCGTGCTCACCCCAAGTATAAAACGCCACATCATCTTTGTTCTGTTTTCCAGGGTGATGCACAAGCACACCAAAAAAAAACTGCCACAACTGGCGAGAGTAGTAGGCCTCGCCTACAGGTGACTTCGGCAGAGGTTGATTTTGCATCAGATCGAAGCAAATAGTTAGCACGGAGTCATCATGCTCTTCCTTCAAGAGACTATAATACTTCTTTGCACGCATTTCGTGCACCAGCAGCTCAGTGACCAACTCCTTTTTTTTCTCAGCTTCTTGGGTAGCATTTATGGTGGATTTCAACTTCACGCACGTCGAACACACATCCGTTCTAGGGTTTCCAAACCCAAGATTAAACGATGTTACAAAAACTTTGTAATACAGTAAATACTTTACAGATAGTGTTCCTGAATATTGCTCCAAAAATGCACGATACATTTTTAAAACATTCAGAGTGCTTGGCAGGTATTTCTTGTGAGGTGTTTTATTTCTGCCATAGTGGGATGAAACACAGCGATAGCGACTAATGTGCTGCTTGATTTCTTCCTTAAGATCTTCATATCCGGGTTTTAGCCTCTTGCCTCCTCGTTGTTCACCTCTAGGATTGTCTGTTTGCCATTTATGAGCAGCAAGGGATCGAACACGTTCTGCAGTAACGCAATAAATGGATAAAAACGTTTTACTGCAGACTTCATGCTGCTTCCCATTTTCATCTTTAACCTGTACAGTAATTAGTTTCAGAAATTTTGACAGTATGCTGTAATTCTGCAATAAGTTTGTATTGCTACAATTTCTATGCTATGCACTATTACCGGGTGGTAAAATTTAAGCTATGTTTATCTTTTATTATGGAACACATAATGTGTACCATAATTGTAATTGTGACGTAATAAAAGCCCTTTTATGAAAGCGTTATAATTTTAATTTTTAGGCATTTGTGACATCATTATTAAATTATTGTCATTTTATTTTACAATCAAATTCTTATATCCCTCAAAGGGTTAATCAATAAAACTGCTAAGGCTCAGCGATTACGAGTTTAACTGGTGTTAAAAACATAACTCGTTTTTGCATTTAAACAATATCTTGCGAAGCTAATGGTACTTACATAGTAGTGTATATTGTAATAAACTTTTCTTTTGCTGTGTTCACTTAAAACTCTTCTTCTTTTAATCGGCATCAAGACAATTGAATTTAGAAGAAATTGATCCTGACGTTGCTTTTCAAAATCTGCATAAAACTCATCAAAGCGTTGGCTTACGACATCTCGATGCAGTTTTTTTGTTTGCAATAACTATACAGTTCGTGTGTGCAGATCTTGGAAGAGCATTTTCCTGCAAACAATCCAAAATTAGTTAGAGCAAAATGTTTTACTAGAATGTAGAATGATGAAGATTTTAACTTTATGCCTGAAGACTTGTGCAATCATTGGCGTACCAGACAGTTGGTGCAATCCGAAAAAACAAGGGCTCCTTCGTACGGAAGGGGGCTTTGCCTAACTCACCGTACACATTACACCCGCCATTGATCACAACTAAAATTAACCAAAATTTATTTTACTGGAAAAACGTTTAATCTTATCATTGTAGAGCTTACCTTTGCCAGAATATCGGGCACGTTTGGCTCTGTTTTTCTTCCACGCAGCTTCATTCCTTTTCCTTTTTCTAGGATTTTGCAGATTAACAACTACAAACTCATCAACTTCAACATTCATTGCTTATAACCTGTAAAAACTTTGCTTTGTTTCAATAGCTAAACTCCTCTTCTCTCCAACAAATACAGCAACTGCTAGCTCTGCAAAAGTCCAGATTACCGCTTCAACGATCAGCTGATAAGTCACGTGACAAACCAAGCATTGTTATTGGTCAATGTGGATGCAACGGGTTTTGGAAAAAAAGAGTGATGGCTTCTACGGGGTTTTGGAAATAAACGTTACTTTTGTTGTTAATTTTAAAGCATATAGAAATCGTTTTGGAAACAAAGCATTGGATGGTAGATGTATATGACGGAATACTACCCAATGCCGTGCTTAACTCATTTTTTCTAAACATGGCGCCTACGGGGTTTTGGAAATGGGCTCTTCAAATAATCATTCATCAGAGACGCAATTTTTTTTGTCTTTGCTTTCATAGAGTAAACTCACTAAATGCCAGTAAGCTAATTGTATTGATTAGGTTTATTAAACAAAACTTTACTTTCTTGCTACAGCTATCAGGTTATCATTCAAGAACTGCTCCGAATGGATAAACAGAATTTTCCAAAGCGTTTGGTGATAATTTTTGCAATTTTAATTTTAGGTAAGTTTAAACATCTAGACGTTCTGGTTTTTAGTCTAAAATATTATTAGTAGTATAGAATGATTTATTTGGCTGGTGTTGTGACATTATCGGTGGAGGGGTGGAGGTGTGGAGGTGAAGAAGTGAGGAGGTGAGGAGGTGAAAATCCTAAATCAAATACTAAGAAAAACAGTGGTCCCGAGTTTGATTCCTGCCCAAGACAGCTATAAATCCCAACCCTAACCCTAAGAAAGACAGTGGTCGTGAGTTTGACTCCCAACCAAGTTAGAAGCAAGAATCCGATTCTAACCCTAAAAAAGTCAGTGGTCCTGAGTTTGACTTCCACCCAAGACAGCAAAGCTGTAAATCCTAACCCTAAGAAAATCAGTGATCCTGAGTTTGATTTCAACCCAAGACAGAACCAAGACAGAACCAAGACTTCCAAACATGATATAAGACTATTTCAAAACATTCTGCAAGATTTTCAACAATAAAGTCAACCAGTTTCCTGTTTTTAAGCACACATAAAACAAATCTGTCAAGCCATTTCCTGCTTTTAAGCACACGCGAAACAAACCTGTTAAATCATTTTCTGTTTTTAATAACTCAATAGAAAAAACCTGTCAAAATATTTCCTGCGAAGGACAAGTTTGGACACGTCAGGATTGTTGAGTAATACCCAGTTTTTCCATGGGGAATTTCCTCAGTTTTTACAGGGATTCTTTGTATAGATTTATTTGTGGGTGCATTGCGAAACTTTATCTTGATTTGTGTTATATTTATGTTCAATTTCTCAATTTTTCCTGAGAAAGTTTAGTTTTTAGATACTTTTATTCAATTTTAAAACTTTTTTCTCTAAACAACCTTGATTTTTATTTTAACTTTGTTTAATTTTTTCTAAGCAATCTTGATTTTTTATAACTATCTTCAGATTTTTCTAAACAAATTTGATTTTTGCTATACCTTGTTTTTTGGCAACCTTGTTTTTTGTCATAACTATCTTCAATTTTTCTAATAAACCTCGATTTTTATTATACCCTTGTTTATTTTTTTCTAAACAATCTTGATTTTTGTCATACCTTTGTTTAATTTTTTCTAAGCAACCTTGGTTTTGTTACACCTATCTTCAATTTTTTCTAAACAAACTTGATCATTATTATACTTATGTTTACTTTTTCAAAAATTTTCCTAAGAAGCTTGATTTGAAGAGACCTACATTTAATTTTTTTCTAAACAAATTTGATTTTTGCTACCCTTGTTGAATTTTTCAAAATTTTTCTTTGTCAACCATGATATTTATTATACCTTTGTTGAATTTTTAAAATTTTTACTTTAGGCAACCTTAATTTTTGTCATTCCTATCTTCAATTTTCTCTTAAACAAGCTTGATTTTTGCTACACATTTGTTCAAATTTTTCAAAAACTTTCTTAGTCAACCTTGATTTTTAGATATCTATCTTTAATTTTTTTTTGACAACCTCGATTTTTGTTATACCTAACCTTAAATTTTTATTGGCAACCTGTATTTTTGTCATGCCTATGTTTAATTTTTCTTAATAATCTTGATTTTTGTCGCACTTACCTTCAGTTTTTTTCTAAACAACATTGGTTTTTGTCATAATTTTGTTTAATTTTTCTTGGTAACCTTGATTTTTCTCATACCTAACCACAATTTTTTCTGGACAAACTTGATTTTTGTTATACCTTTGCTCAATTTTTTCTAAACAATCTTGATTTTTGTCATGCCTTTGTTTAATTTTTTCTTGACAACCTTGATCTTTGTCATACATTTGTTTAAGTTTTTTCTTGGCAACCTTGATTTTTGTTGTACTTATGTTTAATTTTTCAAAAATTTCGTTTAGTCAACCTTGATTTTTAGATGCCTGCATTCAATTTTTCCCTCAGAAAGCTTGATTTTTAGGCATCTTTATTCAATTTTAAAACCTTTTTTTCTAAACAACCTTGATTTTCTCCGGTTTTGCTTTAAGCAGGTTTGCATAGTCAAAATTCTAGAACAGGGTTTCTAAACTCGTTGGAATAGGATGATCAGTAGGCTGATTTTGTAAAACTCTATGGACTCCAATTCTAAGCCTTTACAAAAGTTTTGGGAAGATCAAAAAAAAATGAACAAATAAAAGCTTCATATAACTGCTGAACTTATTCTAATCATTGATTACAAGTTTTTAGAAATACTTTGGCAAAAAGTAGATGACTAATTTTTTATGGAAAAACTTTGTGGATCCCGTGTATAGGTCTCCATTTTAGGTGGACCATTGTTTGAAAACCCTGTTGTACTTATCGATACCTTGTGTCTTGGGAATAAAACTCCTTATCTCATGACTATAGAAATACAGTTATGAAAGTATCGAGATTAAATTTTTGTAGTTTAGGTCTTGCTCTTAAACTAATGCTTGCAGCCTTGGTCTTGGTCTCGAGGTGATGCAATCTCTGTCTTAGATTTTAAAATTGATCGCGTGAATATACATTTTTGAATGTGCTTTTTCTGCTGCTTGGTATAATTGCGATGGTTTTGCAGTTTGATCAAGAACAATTATCAATTGACAAGTTTTTTTAATTTTTGAGTGTTAATGAAAGTTCTTGTTGTAACATCTTAATTGATTAATAGCTTAGCTTTGGTGGTGGTGGCGGGTTTACCCGACCCATTCCTTGGGATGGGGGCGCGGATCAACTCCGCGGAGTCCCAGTAATCGCGTGAATCCCCATGGACAGGACCAGAGGTCTAGAAATGAGAGGAATTAGCCGAATATGGCCCGACGCAGATGGTCCAGTACCGGGCAGTCTAGCACGAGATGAGAAAGGTCCAGTGATTCAGAACGACAGTTGCTGCATGAAGGAGTCCTGGCTCGACCAACTCTGTGGAGATAAGAGTTAAGGAGAGTGCTGTGCCCGTTGCAGCATAAACGGGAGAGAGCAGAGCGAGCACAGCGAGGGAGAGTAAGCTCCTCGGGAGATACTGGAGGGATTTAGTTTTGAAAGAGACCAGATTGGACACTGCGTCTCCAACTGGTGTAGACGGATAGTCTTTGTGAGGAAATAAGGGGTACGAGGGACACTGATATTTTGGAGGGATCAAGAGAGGCTCCGACTAGAGAGTCAGCTAAGTCATTACCTGGGAGGGAAATTTACCAGGTATCCATTGCAAATGGACTACCTTGGATTTAGATAAAGAGTAGAGGAGAGATTGGGTATCGGATAAGGTAAGGGAGCAGAGAGGATTGATAAGACAGATAAAGAATCAGAAAATGGGGTGATAGATTCAAAATTACATGTCTTGGAGTGAGAGATACACCACTCAAGAGCATGTAGGATAGCAAAAGTTTCGGCACTGTAGCTGGTAGCCCAAAGATTAGTCGAGAAGGAGAGCGAGGTAGCAGTGACACACTTTGTACACTTGTGTATCCCTGCACCACCCTGCCCCAGCCCGCCAGGCACCGAACCGTCAGTTTAGGCAGAGATATCACTGTGAGATAGGGAGGAAAGATGGGAGGTAACTGTGGTGTTGCGAAGGGAGGGGAGTCTTTACGAGAGCATGGGGATGACGGGTGGAGTGAAATTGTGTAAGTAGATGGTTTAGGAGGGCAGAGGATTAAAGGTTCACGAGCAAGATGTAGGTTAGGGGTAAGGTCATGAGATCAGGAGAAGGATCTCTATGAGCCTTTCTTGGGACGTGTGCGGGGGTTAGAATTTGCTAGAGAGGCTAGGAGAAAGGTTGAAGATAGTCGGAGGACTTGTTCAAAGAAGGAAAGGGATTTGTGGGTGAGGGTGACGCGTAGTGGAGGAAGAAGTGCTTCTATATGAAGTAGAGGGATAGGAGTGGACGGTAGACAGCATGTGATTACTCTACAGGAAGATCTATGCATCCTCTCCACGGAGGTGATGTGGGTAGGAGAAAGGAAACCAACCTGGGGAAGCATAGGTAAGGATGGGGAGAATGAAGGCTTTATATAAGGTACATAAGGATTCTTTCAATGGGCTGCAGGAGGCAGAGGCAATAGAGCGGAAAGTACGGAATCGGCTGTGAAGCTTTTTCCGTAAGGATGGGACATGATGTTTGAAAGAAAGAGTGCGGTCGAAGGTTACACCGAGAAAGGTTGGATAAGGGTTAAATTTAAGTGGGGTGTTAAGAATGTATAGAGAGGGTTGTATACATGTTGGTAGGGGTCTAGGCTGTAGAAGGATCTTTCGCATTTGAGGGGGTTGAGAGGAAGGCGCCACTTTGAGGACCATTCCATCAGTTTATTGAGGGCAGATTGTACTGTGAAAGTCAATAGCTTAGCTTTCGCACGTATATTTAACTGAAAATTTTTATTGTGATCTGGGCCGTCTGTTTGTCACAAATCTGTTTTGAATATAAGCTAATTTTTCATTTTTTTAAGTCGGTTAATGCAAAAAAATTGGTAGTCGGTAAATTCAGTAAATAGCTCGAAATTAATTGCTTGTAAACGAAACGATCGAGATCAATTGCTCGAAAAGTAATTTTTTGAACTATCAATTAGTCGAAAGGCAGTTTGCTCGAAAGGAATTGTTAAGTTAAATGAATAATTATATCAAAAACAAGTCATAAATTTTTTGTGTTTACAATTAAAAGGCAAAACAAAAAACATTAAAGAGTTAAAGGTTGCCGATATTTTCTTCTGCTTTTAGCTTCTTCACACAGCTTACATATTGCTTGATTTGCATCTCGCGTAAAGTAGACAAAGCGCTTTAAGCATCACAGAGCAATTGAAGCTCTGCTTTTGAGCAACTTGTCTTTCGAGCAATTGATTTCGAGCAGTTTACCTGGATTCAAAAAATGTAGTAATACTATTTTGTTTCGGTTTGAAAAAGAAGCATTATGAATGAACCAGACTTAGAAAGTTAAAAACTGCACAGCTTTAATTTAGACGCAGCGGAAGCCCATGCTAACAGAAATTTTTAAATATTGACAACTACAGTGAATTTATAATATTCTTTTAAGTGTTTAAAACAAATTAAAACACTTGTTTTGGACTTTTATTAGAATGCATAATGCCATAGAAAATAAGTTTTATGTTTAGAATTAAAAGTTTAACCGTAGCAAAAAAAAAAAAAACTTAAAGTTGACTTTGTGTAATAGCTAAAAGCTTTCAACCACCGAGTTTCAAAGCTTTTAATAAAATTTGAATTTATATTCCAAAAACGATAAAGCTATATAAAGAAAATATAATGAGAAATTTCCTAACAAAGATATGATTTAAACCGGAATGTGTACGAACGTAATCGAATGCAATAATTTATTTGAGAATTTGTGGATTCTATATATCTGCAAACGCCAATCGTCAAACCACACGATCGGGAAGTCACTTCAGCGGCAACTCTATTTTAGAGAAAACAACCGATCGCTTTAGCTAAGAATTTTTGCTAAATGTATGTAGCAAAAAGTAAGTAACAAATCAAATAACTGTCACCCAGAGAGCATAGATTAAGCAAATATTTGATTTTAATTTCAACTATAAATGTGCTTTCAAGTAATTTTGACTTTAAAAAAAAATATTATGCTCTTTTGTAAACTTTCTAAACATATCTTATATGTTTTGTTTTTTTCTGCTTTAATTAAGCGAATTTTAGCACAGGTTGTCTGGCTGGGATGGCTTTTGCGAGTAAAGATTTTAACAACTTTAAACTGTACAAACGTATGTTAGAGAATTCTCGTAGGTCCCAACTTTGACCATTGCTAATTACGGCCTCAAAAAATTGTTTCCCAGTCCCAAGTGAGCTGTCTAAACTTTGAAACTTCCGCAAGGCCGACTGGAAACTATACGGCCTCATCACAAACCAGCTGTCCCAGGAATAACCATCCCCTGACTCTAGCTCTATTGGTGAGCATACCAAGAATTCTGTAATTCTATCTTTGCAGCAGCAAAATTATCAATTCCACGAGGTGGCAGAAACAACTATAGACCGAACAGGTATTGGGATGCAGAGTGCGAACAACTCTACCAGGTTTTTCTATGTGCTCTGCAGGAAAGCAACTAGTTTAGCTGTTTTCGCCTTGCTATCTCATCTTGATGAAAACGAAAAGATTGCTAGTCCAAGGTTGTCAATAACATTGATTTTAAGCACTCCAGTCGGCTGGCATGGAACATAATTAACAACTTGACCGGCAAAACCAGACACACAAACCACCTCTGCCACGTCACCGCCAACTCAATTTCCTCGCAGTTGGTTAGAAATGGAATCTACAAAACAACAAATTGTAAGTCAGCCAGACTGGTTGTTAAAGTGGTATCCCAACTTTGTAGGATTCCAACACTGCCTGACAAATATATCTCTAGAGATTTTCCTGCTAAGAAATTGGCCACTGTTCTTCAGCTGTTTAGGTCTAGAAAAGCTCCAAGCCTAAACTTTCTATTTCTACATTTAACTCAAACTTGCAAAAATTTAGTAGTTGCCATCCCGAAGTTGAATAAGCTATTAGGGGAACTAAAAACCTATAGACCGATAATTCTAATAATCTCTTGATTAAAATAACATTTCTCTTTGTTGTTTGGCCTGAGTGCTGCTTTCTGTTTTAAGCGGAGTCATTACAAGAATGCAACTAATTTGAGACTTGGTCGTTAATTGCATTTACTCGGGACGTAGCCAGGACGTAGCCAGGACGTAGCCTGAATCACTCAAATAGACTGAGCAGCAAACTTGCTTACTTCAGCACTCAAATCAAAGAGTTGAAACACCGTAAGGTATTCCTAAACTTGAGCTATCTTTTCAAATAGTGGCTAAAGCTTCTTTTAGATGAAACCACATTCCTAGTTTTTAAATAAAATCAAGTCTGTAATTTTTTCCAGTTATGTTTCAATACGTAAAAAGATATTTTTAGAAAATAATAGCAGGGAAACTTCCCATGAAATATTTACCCAAGAGTAGCAGCCTATAATTGTCGTTTTTTGCAACAGCAATTTATTATAAAATTTTAATATTAAACAAGTTGCCTAGTAACATCAAAATTTCTTTTTCATTTAAAGATTTTTCTTGCAATTCATATGGACGATCAAATAGAAATTACTATTGGCGTGTAATAAATGGTATGAGAGCAGGAAATAAATCCTGGCCGTGGCAAGTGCTAATATCCGGAGCAACTCCGAACACGCCTTCTTACTGGGTACGTTATTCTTACGTATATTTCATAATAATTAATAATTTTTATTTCATAATAATTATTAATTTCATAATAATCTGACAATTTTGGATGACAAAACTCGATGTTGGCTTAATAACATTACTGCCAGCATCTGATTCAGGCAGTGCAGCAGTCTGGGGTAGTAAAAGGATAAACCCCCGGCCCCAGTCCTGCTTGTGTCTGACCTGGAAAGGATACCCTTCAAACGATGACTAATAATTTTTATTTTAAGACAAAAATTGTATAAAAGCAATGTTTTTAAATTGTTTTTTTTCTATTTGCTTTACTTGTTTGATTAAGAATTGTAAAATTGACAAATTACATTACCATTAAGATAAGAACACAAAGAAATTGCTATTAAGAATTGTAAAATTGACCAAATTACATTGCAATTAAGATAAGAATACAAAAAAATTACTCTTCTAAACTTTAAGAATTTTGCATCTTTAAAATTTTTAATTAGGTTTGAGTATTTCTAAGGTTTAAAATATTCATTTGAATATTTAATTTTGGTAAATGAATTATACGCATGGTTACCATTTCAAGCGTATTTTTAAAATATGTGTTTATTTTGGTTAACATAGTTTTAAATAATTTTAATCAGTTTATTCTAAAGTTAAGTAGTTAGTTTTTATCAATATTGTTTTAATTTTCAACAGCATTGTTTATTACAAAATCTTTATTTAGTATCAGAAGGAGAGGGGAGTTTTTTATGGTAAACCATTTTGCCGCTTGATCCTCCGCGCCGCATTCGCATGTTGTCGTGGAAGCCAAGCCCCGCTTTTACACAGTTGAACAGAAGCATCCAGCACCGTTTCGAAGATGATTTAGTCACACCCAGGCGTGTCTTGAAATATGATTACCCAGTGAATACTTGCTGACATTGGGGATGAAGTTGTGGAGTCGAGTGTTATCATTGCTCATTCAAAATTTCAAGAATATTCCGCCCAGTCAGCCGCATTGATCTTTAGCTGAAAAAATCTGTTAGAAGACCTTTGGAGGCAGACACAAAAGAGTGTCTCAATTTTAGGCGCCGAGACTGCACTTGTTCATCTTGGAGTAGAGCTGGTGGCTGGACTCCAAAGCTTGGCATCAAGAGACAAAGTACCTTCTAAGCTACGAAGCTGAGCTGGCGGGATGCCTTCAAGTACTGGTAGAGGTTCCATAGGTGTGGGACACAAATATCCAGTCAAAATGCGCAGTGCGTTGTCAATAATAGGATCAATCAGGCAAGTATAAGAACTGCGGTACCAAGCAGGTGCGCAATACTCAGCAGCAGAATGTATTTGATCTAGGGTTGCTGTGCACAAATTCATGACACCAGCACCTTAGCTTGTTCCTGCCCGACGCCTGATTAAGGAAACCTTTGAAATGAGTTTCTTACGCAATGACTTTAGGTTTTATCCGTACGCGAGCGATCTGTATAGTGTTACATCAAGATATTTTGGTGTTGCACAGAAAGTAGTGGGTTGTTATTCAGAAAAAACAGTAACTCACGTTTTGTCACCCTGTTATTTAGGTAGAAGGCAAAACGACACGGTTTTGCATGCGCTGAGTTTCAATTTATATTTATGGAGATACGCCTGGAGAGTTGAATTGTCTTAACAAAGGTCCCCTCCAGCGTCTGCCAGTCTCCAGCAGCTGCACAAGCGCTAAGTTGTCAGCGTAAGCATATTGCTGGAGAGAGGCGGAGACAGGTTGATTATATAAATGTTAAAAGAAAAGGGGAGCCAAGACGGACCCTGAGAGAGGCTGTTTTTCAGGCGTCGAAATCTACTTTGCTTTTCGTTACCGGTGGAGAGGGTAAGACTGGGGTTTTGGACAAGCTTCATAATGACTCGAACCGTATGTCTGTTAGGAAGCAACTGCAAAAGCTTGTAGATAATGCCGCAATGCTATACAGTATCGTGTGCTGCTGTGAGGTCGACAAATACAGCACCAGCCTTTTTATTTGCCAAAAAGCAGTTCTCGATTTCTTGGATCATTAGAGTGACCAGATCTACGGTCGATCTCCTGCGTCAAAAATCCGCTTGCTCCAAGGGAGCAATGGGTCAATGATAGGATTCGATATGGGCATAAATATATTTTCCGAGGATCTTGTAGGCAATGCAAACCAAAGAGATGGGACGATAACTTTTGGCATCTTTAAAGGTTTGATCGGCTTCGGGACTGCAACTATCAGGAAACGTCTTCACACTTCAGAAATTTTAAATTGGTGCATGCAGAGGAAAGCACAGAACCAAAATTTTGTAACAAGTCCAGCTTGGAGTACAAGCTCTGAGAACATGTGGTTTGGGTCCGGGGATTCTCCGGGCTTTACTTTCTGGAGAGCAACAGCAAATTCAGTTAAAGTAAAATCTTAAGTTAGAGAATTGTTACAAAGTTTAATCGTTCTCTAGAGTTTAGACACTTCCTGTTAGCAAGTTGTCGGACTTGCAGTATGTCGTTGTGTATGTCCCATTTCTCACCACTAGAAATACTATGGCGTTAGCAGATATAAGGTACTATGGCGTTAGCAGATACAGGGTGGGGATTTATCTGGAGTTACCAGCGAGATTGTTAATGATACCTCATGCCCTGCGACTGCAATTCGTGAAGTCAATAAAATTGACTGCCTCAGTCCATCTTATGTGTCTTTTGATCGAGTCTCTGTAGCAATGTAGAAGCAGCTCTGCTAGAATCGGGTCAATCAGGAGTGTAGGTGAAGCGAGCATCAAGGCGTTTATACTCCTCATACTAGCATGAGATACAGTTGCGTCGGCAACTGCGTCGGATAGTTTGTTTAGCCACGAGTAGCAGGATCTTGCAAAAATCCTGGTATGCCTCGTCCAATGTGCAATTGTTTGGTGATGGTAAGTCCAAACTAAGCTGGTTAGTAAGGAGGCAGTTGACGTTTTGGAAGTTCTAGCGCTTCACAGGCTTGCTGGGGATGGTATTTGCAAGTCTGGTTGGTACTATAAGCGAGGGTCGATGTTGTGACCGTGGAAATTTCTCGAGAGCACGTCTGGTGGGAAGCTGTTCTTTGTCATCCGCACTCGCGCAAGCCAAACCAGGGTAAGTTTTTGTACCTCAACGGCCAGAGAGAAAGCTGGCTGGTTTCTTAGGATCGTACCCAACGATCGTTCAACACATCTCCGAGATGGTAAAAGGATAAACGATCAAATGATGACCTTACTAACAAAATCTGCCTTTTTAAAAGTTTTTCAGTGCAGCATTGGTAATGTCAGAAAGACTTGTAGTGGTTGCGTAAAATTTGTTTTTCCTCAAACGTTGTTGAACAGTCGTAAATTCACTTTTTTAGTTGAGAAAGTGCCTTTTACTTCAGAAAAACACCATATTTAGCAAAGTTCTCGGCGTGATTGATCAGTTTTTAACATGTTTTTGCAAGGTTCTCTATAGCATTTCTTATTAGAAAACCCAATATTTTCTTTATGTTTTTAAATATGCTGCTTATAAAAGCTTAATAAAGACTTTCTATAAAATTGGATTTTTATATATTATTGCTTATGAAAATTTTTAAAACTTAAACAAACAATTTTTGCTTTTGCAAAATTTTTGAATTTAGTTTCTTCAACTTCAAAACTAAACCAGTGAATCGCAACCAAAGTGCCACAGTACCTTATCGTGTTGCTTTCAATTGCTAGGGGTGCCGCAAATTGTTAAAAATTTATTTTTGTTTAATTTGAAATTAAAATAATAAGTTTTTATTTGAAAGTAATAATAGCTAAAAAAATCATTGATATAAACAGTGTTACCAGGGATATTACTTAGTTTAAAATTCATTTCATAATTTTTCTCAGAAAGTTGGTTTGGTTAAAACATTATTGTTTCGGGCTAATTCTAAATTAATTACAATTTATCAAGATAAGACCAGTGATGTTAAATTTATTTGTAATGCTTTACGTGAGAATGATTACCCAAATTGGTTATTGAATAAAGTGAAAAAAGAAATTAAGCATAAAAAAGTTAATAAAAGTGTTTGCATGAGTAAAAAGATATCTAACTATGTCGTTTTACTCGTATTAAAGGTCTTAGTGATGAAATGTCTAGAATTTTGAGAAAATTTAATATTAATGTGTATACTTACCCATATAAAACAATTGGAAATATTTTACCAAAAATAAAAGACTCTGTGGATGATATATATAAGCGTGGTGCAATTTATAAAATTCCGTGTAAAGATTGTTCGAATGTATATGTTGGTGAAACGGGCAGATGCTTTAATACTCGCTTATCGGAACATAAACGTAATTTAAAACCGATTAATTTGGCTAAATTAAAAGAAGACGATTTAAATAAAAAAACTGCATTGGTTAAGCATTGTTTTAATTGTGAACATAGGATTGATTTTGGTAATTTTGAAATATTGAATTATAACATTGACTATGATAAACGAAAATTTTTAGAATTATTATACATTAATAATACAAAAAATTCAATAAATGATAAAGATCGAAATGTTTTTCCAAAAATATATAGCAATATAAAAAATCTCAACGAATGTGGGTTTTCAACCTGTTAAATTTGTTTCTGTTGCACGAAGTATTTACTAAATTGTTATGTATGTTCGCTTCTCACCTTGTGTTTGTTGGTTTGTGTTTTTAACTTCTTGGTTTTTAAATACGGTGCGCATTGTGTTTTGCTTTTACCTGATGAAGTCCGCCCGATATAACGGACGAAACGTCGATGAGTTTTTCTTTAATAAATATATTACGTCCTCTATATTTGTTGAAGTTTTACTTGCCTCTGATTTTACCAGAAGAACAAATGGATTTCTAAAAACTAAAAAAAATCATTTTGGGTACCGAAAAATATTTTTTTCATACCGAAAGTGAAAAAGGTTAAGAACTATTGAACTAAACGGAGAAAGTGCAGTAAGTGTATATATGCAACCATACAAGTAGCAAGGATTCAAAAATGTTAGTCTATTATTTTAAAATAAGGAACCAAATTAAGTGCAAAAATTAAAAATTTTCATTGATGTGCCTGCAAATATAATTATAAATTGATATATAAACTAATTGCAGCTTTGAAAATTACAGCAGCTTTTTAAATTATTGCAGTTTTTTAAAAAATTATGGCAGTGTTAAAATATTATTGTTAAAAATTATTGCAGCTTCTTACAAAAAGAATAATGACAGCATAAAAGTATTTAAATACTCTCATTTATTGTTTAGAGCAAGGTCTCAAACACGCGGCTCGCTAGCCGCATGCTGCTTCTGTACACATTTTTTTGCGGCCCGCAACGCATTTATATTTTCAAATAAATACGATATTGTTTTTTCAGTGTCTCATATTTTTATTTCTGAGTGTGACATTGATAATAAACATTACTGATCGTTATTTGACATATAGTTTTCTTTCTCAGAACTAACTGACAGTTAGGGGCCGCATCTACACTGTATTTTCTTCCAGCTTGCGTCGCCGCGCCATTAGTTTGTTTTGTTTTGTTTGATCTTGCACAGTCTCACACAGAGCTAGTCTGTATTGTCTTTGTTATTACTTCTTTCAGTACGTTTGTAGATTTGTGGCCTACCTCTATATACTAAACGAATTTCGTAGGCCACAGTCGAAAGGTAGGGCACATACTAAACCGGCACCCAAAAATGTACCTTGAAAAAATCTTTTAAATAAGGTTTGATGATAAATCAACAATGCTGTAGCTATAAGTAATGCGAGAAGTTTTTAGACTAAGAAAGTTTAAGAAATTTTAATGATTTATTAGAAAAACTTTTAAGCTCATTTTGATATTTACGATTTGTTTTGCATAAGTCAGAAGTAAGAATTACTTTGAAATATTTGTCTAATGAATAACCTCTCCTAATTTTGTCTTCATAAAAATAATGCAATGTTTTCTATATATAGTTTGCATTCAAAAGTTTTTGAGTTTTTTACTGTGTTATTGTTTACTATTTTATAAACCACTTTTGCTTACATAAAGTTTGTAACAATTTTAGTTAAATGCATTCACATTTCTGCCACTGTATTTTAATTTCAGGTTTGTTTAATGTATGGACAATACCTAAAGCATTTTGTTGAAACAACCATTATGCAATCACCTCCATAAAACTTCCAGTTTACTCCAACTTGCTGTCAAATTGAATTTTTAAAATCTTTTATGGACTTTTTGCATTCCTTTTTCCTTTATTAATTTAGCAGCAGCACCTTATTCAAGTTTGCTTTTTTGATAACAAATTGTATAGCTTTTTTGCATATGTTTAAGTTTATCGCATTTCTCTTCATCCTCTTCATGAAAAAAAGTTGTTTCATTCCGTCAAAACTTAACACAATATGCTCTTGAAATAAATGATGCTTTCAAATTTTTTTGCAATTAATAAAGGACCTTATCTTATTTGCATTAAACTTACTTAGCTACAAGTTGCTTTTTTATAGGTAAAGCCTCTAAATGTGATCGTTACATGCTAATTTATCAGTTTGACTTTATTCAGGACTATGTAATAATTGAACGGCCAGGAGCTCAAACAAATTTCAAATTAAGCTACTGTAATGTTGTGATTTAAGTCTAACTGACTATTTTTTCCAAAAGAAATAAATAACAAGAACCTAGAACTGGCAAGCTCTTGTCCATGTGCGATAAGATTTTTCAATCCGGTGCAAATTTTACTGTGAATTAACTATATTTATCGGTCTTGGCTCCCCTCCTATTTAACATCTATACGTACGATCTTCCTTCCATGATTTCCAAAAAGTTTGCTTATGCTGATGATTTAGCATTGTTGCACTCTTCTGGAAACTGGAAGGACTTGGAGGGGACTTTAAGCCAAGACATGTATACACTTTCAGCGTATCTCCAGACTTGGAGGTTGAAACTCAGTCACACTAAGACGGTGACGGCAGCCTTTCACTTAAATAACCGAGAGGCCAAACGTAAGCTAAGGTCTACAACAATGATAGACTTTTACCGTTCTGTCAAACTCTTACTTATCTTGGGGTAAAACTGGACAGATCGCTTACGTTTGGTTACCATCTCGTGGCATTGCGCAAAAAACTGTCCTCGCGCGTCACACTGCTGAGGCAACTCGTGGGCTCGGGGTGGGGTGCTAAAACATTACGCATAGTCACCTTATCTCTAGTCTACTCAACAGCTGATTATTGTGCGCCAGTCTGGTGTCGCAGTACTCACACTCGCCTCATTGACAGTGTCTTGAATGACGCCTTGCGCATAGTCACTGGATGCCTGCGTCCCACTCCAACGGACCACCTACCTGTACTCTCAGGCATCCAGCCAGCTGAGCTTCGCCGACTGGGAGCGACACTCTCCTTGGCTCATCATGTATCTCTGGACCCCGATCATATTTTATATGTTTTTTTAGTGGGTCCTCAGATACTTGCCGAGTGAGACTAAGATCCAGACGCCCGTTTGTGCCAGCTGCGCGAAATCGTTTGGACAACCTTGCCGGACTTGGCATCCGCGCTTCTGAATGGACAAATCACAAATGGAAAACGGAGTACTGTGACGGTGCTTCCAGGCTCTGTGCTTTTGTGCCCGGGACCGGTGCCAGGCCTGTTGGGATGGGCTTACCCCGAGCAGCATGGGTTAAGCTCAACCGCCTGCGGACTGGTGTTGGGCAATTCCATTCGTCCACGCACAAATGGGGTCTCGCTCCTTCACCGAATTGCAATTGTGGCGCCTCTGAGCAAACGGCAGACCATGTTCTAACAGCGTGCCCTATACATCGGGAACCACATGGAGCACGAGGTCTGACGGTTTTGGACGACGAAACTCGATGCTGGCTTAATAACACCACTGCCAGAATCTGATCCAGGCAGTACAGCAGTCTGGGGTAGTAAAAGGATAAACCCTCGACCCGAATCCTGTTTGTGTGTGACCTGGAGTAAATACCCTTCAAACGACGACGAACTATATTTATGGTAGCTCAAACGTATGTTCAATCACTGATTAAACCTTTAATGGATTGCGTCAATGGATTCAATTTTGCGTCACTTTGCGTGAAATTTTTGAATTACATTTAAAATAGTTTGAGACGTTGCTAATTAAAATTTTTAATGAAATAGCTTTGAAACTCCCACAAAACTTAAACTTATGTAAAAAAAATTAAAATACTTCAAAAGGATTTTTTAAAGCCTTGCTCATATTATTTAAATTTACAACTGCTGCGAAGATATTTGAGGTTGCTGCAGCTCTGCAGTTCTATGAACCATCCATCTCTGCAAATAGGCCTAGTTGCCAGAAAGATTAAAGACAGACGTTTTTTTTACAATCATCTTTTTTGCTTCTTCAGAGGCTTAGATAATTTTAGAAAACGCCTTATAAAAATGTATTAACGTTTAACCATTTAATAGATGTCATATTTAAAGAAGTGCAATAAATACAAATTAAACTTTATTTTTACGGCAGATATATCAGCCAGTATTTTTTGTTGGAGGAGGGAGCTTAATTAGCAGCAAATGGGTCTTAACGGCAGCTCATTTGTTTTCAAAACATCCGGACAGAATTGATTGGAAACAACGTTATTTTCTTACGTTTGGTTAGTAATCATTTTAAATAAAAAAGTTAAAGTTTGTAGGAATGTAGAAAATAAATTTTTTTGACTAATCCGAACAGTTTTAAATCTTTCCAATTGATGTTTATTAGGGTGATCCTTATTTTTTTATTTTTTAGGTCTGACCCTGCCAGTTTGTTTCTTTTGGTGAAAAAATGCCCTGTAAATAATTTTGTTGAAATAAATTAATGATTAGAGGTAGCTCAAACAATACGAAATTTCTTTTTTAAGAAGATTATCCTGTACAGTGTACAGCAATGCATAATGGTACGGATTTTGGCTTAACCCCTTTGTACACAAAATGTCCAATTGTACACATGCAACCTAATTGGGTTTTATCTAACTCAGCAAAGCAAGTATTTGCTTGGTAGAGCATGTAAACATTTGTTCATGTTGTTAACGTTACCAGCACTCATACAAAATTAAAAATTTGTTAATTTGTTCTTTAAAAGCTTGATTTTTAAGGTTCTGTTTGGGGTTATATTTTATACTAAAATAGGGATGCATTTGATAGCTCTAATACACCCTTTAAAAAGTTAAAAAAGTCAGATAACTTTTCGAAAATATGTCGAAAAGGATAAAATTTTCATTTGGAAGCTCCTGTTGGATAAAAAAGTGTTTTACAATTGGCAATAATTTCTTAAGTTCAAGCGTCATCATTTGTACACATGGTGTATCAACCAATGAAAAATGTTGTTGAAAAAGCAAAAAATTGCCTCAAATACATGGATTGGTACAAATTTGTGTAAAATTGTACACATCAATTAATTTGTATATGAATGACATCACATCCAAAAAAGTAATTATTTCATGTATCGGTGACCATACCCTTTTCATAAAAACAAAAAAAAAAGTTTTTTAATCATTTTCTTCAAGAGGGATGTACGAAGGTGTTAAATGCGAGCAAAGAAACTGTTAAAAAGGTGTGGAACTGCTGTATATACGTTCTGATGTGCAGAATGTAATCAGATGGGTTAGATGATGTGAACTTTGTGATTAATAAGATACTTAAAATTTAAAAACCCGTTAAATACTCTGTAACAAAGCTAATATCCTTTTACAGCAATGGTTTTGGTTAACGTATATTTGCCTATTTTTATCGAGTTGGAGTGATATCACTTTTCTTTTATTTGCCTTAATGTGCAATTTATCACCAATGTCATAACCCTACCCGCGTTTTATATTTTTCACAGTTATCAGTGTTAGGTATTAATTATGGCTTGTGTAAAACGTAACAATGTGTATCTCGTCGGCACTTATAAGGAAGATATAAAAGGTTCCAAACTCTCTTTCTACAAGCAAGTTTTATGTTTCTTTCTGCATAACCACAATAAGCTGCATAAGAATGTTTGGGAATTTGCAACTAATATGACGTCATTTTATATTTTTCACAGTTATCAGTGTTAGGTATTAATTATGGCTAGTGTAAAACGTAACAATGTGTATCTCGTCGGCACTTATGAGGAAGATATAAAAGGTTCCAAACTCTCTTTCTACAAGCAAGTTTTATGTTTCTTTCTGCATAACCACAATAAGCTGCATAAGAATGTTTGAGATTTGCAACTAAAACCGTTGAAAAGGTAGTAGAGTTTTGGAATCGGGCAAGGATTCTCATTCATCACAAGCAAGATTGCATTAAAAAAGTAATCGGAATTTTTGAAAAATGGAAAAGTATAAAAATAAATGCAGGCAGACAAACTAAAACTTAAAAAAAGAAAGAAGCAGATTTAAAAGTATGTTTGAAAATTTATTTGATATTGGCTCCGCCAATGTTCTGGACATTTCAATTGAGGAAGACCGAAAATTTTTGATTGCCCAACGTGAACCTGGACGTCGTGGAACAATGGAATTACTTCATATCAATTTTACGAAGAAAGAAAACAGAAAAAAATGAAAAACAGCAGGTTGAAAAACGGTAATGCACATCTACTGAGAGTCGGCACCTTCTGCAGTCTCTGGCAGTATTAGAAACCAGTTTAAGCTGCAGTACTACTGAAGAGTAAGAAGATTTATTTATAGACCCCTGTTCTAGCTACATGATACCAACCACCTCAAGATGAGGACGTCATGAAGTGCTAAGAACAAATCTTGTGGCAACTTTGGACCGAAATAAGGTGTCACAAAGAGCTGCTGTGATGATAATCGGAGAAATTGTCTGCAGTCTGGGACAAGAAATCAAACCACTAGTGCTGAGCCGATCTAGCATCAGGCTGAAACAACAGTAGCATCATAAAACTATGCGGAAAGAATCAAACATCAGTTCAACACACATTTTGCAGTCAGTGTGCGCTGGGTTGGCAAGCTAATTCCAGATATAACTGGCACTAAGAGTGTGATTGCCTATGCTAGTGACAACTAATGGATAAGCACAGATTCTTGCAGTGCCAAAGCTATCATCTGGGACAGGAGAAGCTTGGACAGGAGAAGACTGGAGTTTGGAGGATAAGGTCCAGGAGATGTGTTTTGACACAACCAGCTGTAATACTGGTCGGCACAAAAGAGCCTGTATTTTTTTGGAACAATTTTTTAGACAGCCGTCCAGACATTGAGTGTCACCATCATGTCTCGGAGCTGATTGAAGCAGCAGACTTTTCTGAATCCATGGGATCTTCATCTGCATTTTATGTGATTTAAAACAAGATGGCAGTATACTGATAAAACCGCATTTGAAGATTTGTCAACTGATGAATACACTTACAACGCTGTTGCTGATATTAAAGATGAGATCGTGGAGATCTTGCAGACAGTTGTAAAAGTCACTCAGCCCAGAGATGACTAAAAAGAGCTTCTGAAGCTGGCTATTGTCTTCCTAGGATCTATTCCTCCTCGTGGCATTCACTTTGTAGCTCACGGAGCCCTGCACCAAGCCCGATGGATAGCAAAGGCAATTTAAATATTCAAAATATAGATGTTTCGCTTGCGGTTCCAGTTAACAACCTGCCAGCGTCAAGGATTACGGGAACTCTGGATCTTTTTTTCCTGCATTTACGTTAAAACCTGGGCAACATCCAGCATTGCTGCAAATGCTCCAACCAATGACTTGAAGCTTCTAAAACAATTGCATCTGTACCGTACAATTAAAACCAACATATCCAACAACATAGTGAAAAAGATGACAGGCCAAATCTGGTTTCTGTCAGAGCAATTGGTCGGTTGGCATTGTTCGAAGACGATTTAGACAATGGCACCAAGGACGGGATGTTTACGGCTATGAAAGAGAAAGAAGGGGAAAAAAAGCCACTGAAGCGTGCAACTATCGACTTAAAATTTATTTAAGAGAAGACTGTGGTTGACTTCACGACTAAGAACTCCACACACATCTTTTCAAAAAATTGGGTCTTCCATAAGATTTTCTCAAATATCCGGCAGCTCAATGGAAACACCAGCCTGGCTTTAATGCTGCAAAAAGCTTCATCAGCACGTCGGCTATTACTAATTCCATGCTCAACGTAATGTTGCACTAATCGAGGATTTCTCCAGCCGACTCACAAAAGATGAGGATCAACTGCAGTTCGCTCTAAATGTTGTTTCTGACCACCGCAAGAAGTTTACTACACTCTCAAGCGGACCTACTGGGCAACAATAAGTGATATTGGTCATCACCATACCCCTGACGATGAGCAGCTAATAACCACTGGGAAAGAAGACATGGGGGACCAGGCTTGCAAATGTTAGGCAGAAAGCAATCCAGCAAATTCGTGCATCTTCTGTTCTATAGTAAAAGCTTATGATTTACTTAAATTGAAATTCAGGTCCACTGAGCCACCTCTAAACATTACTATATATTTTAATAAAATTTTACACTCGGTATTTTTTTTTATCAAAAGGAGCAGTTTTGCCGGGTCGGACCAACACTTTTCAAAAAAAACTTTCGGGTACAAATAAGGACCACCCTACTGTTTATTTATCTAAAAATTTCGTATTAATATTAATACTTTTTTATACGCTGCAAAACAATCACAGTATGTGCGTACAATCGCAAAAGTGCCCAATGCAGTGTCTATCAAGACTAAATAAGTTATAGAATTGTTTTATTTTACGCTTTTTTTACGTTCGACTAAAAAATTAAAAGGGCTTTTGAAACAAGTATCATAATCTAAATAAGGGATGTGCAATATTTTTTAATGGCGGGCCAAATACCAATAAGCACAATATTCTGCGGGTTGCACCTTTAAATAGGATAATATTTTATCGACTATTGATATTTCCATCGATAAAAATAAAACTGCAATAATATCAAAAACAGTAATACCAGTATTATTCGAAAAAAAATCGTTTAGTTAAAAAACAAAAAGACGTAACTGTATAATCAAAGCATAGCAATACGATTTAATCTTTGTAGAAACAATTCAGTGAGAAACTGCAGCTGGATTTTTTTCTGAACCACTCTATTCAAATTCGAGGTGCTGGCAACTCTAAGTCCATTTTCTAAGTGTTCGTCTGTCATTACTGATCGATAAGGAGATTTCATGAAACCTATTTTAGAAAAAAATTGTTCACACAAATATGTTGAGCCAAAAAGTGCCATTTTAGAAGCCATAAACTTTCTTAAATTTGGGAACTTATCTTGGTCAAGATATTTCCGGTAAAAATCACCAAGATTTATTTCCACATACTTGGCCTTTAAGTCAGTCCTCTCCTGAAGATTAATCATTTCCATTTGGGTATCAGTAGGAGCTTTCTCAATGTCTGTGTGAAATGGTAAAAAAATATTTCAAATAAATGTTCATGGGATTTAAAATCTTTGAAGCGAGCCGAAAATTTATTAAACAATTTTTCAAGTTGATCTGCAAATTCGTTCTTCTTCTCTGGGCGCATTCCCGTTTTTTTGAAAGTTGGAAAGTGAGAGAGATTTACATTCTGTATGTGCGCGTGCCAAAGTCTCAACTTGTTCATAAAGCCTTTTATGTGCCCGTACATTTCACTCGTATACTGGGCTTTTCGTTGCAGCCTTGTATTGAGTTCATTCATGCGAGTAGTAATATTGACCAAAAAAGCTAGATCATACAACCAACTTTCGTCTTCCATTTCAGCCATTGGTCGCCCTTTATTTTTTAAAAATAGTGCGACTTCTTCTCGCAGTTCGTAAAATCGTCGCAACATACTACCCTTGCTTAGCCAGTGCACCTCGGAAAAGTAAGCTAGATCTTTATGTTCGGTTTCAAGATTATCCAGAAACTTCTGGAACTGCCGGTGGTTAAGTCCTCGAGCTCGAATAAAATTTACTGTCTCAATGACCGGGCCCATGACATGTTTGAATTTCAAGGATTTTGCGCATGATTTTTTTTGATGAATAATACAGTGAAAAATTGCTATATTGTCACTGATATTTTTCTCTTTCAAAGCAGATTTCAAGAGACCTAGATATCCAATGCCAGTTCCGGACATGGCTCGAGCACCATCAGTTGCGATTCCGCATAAAGTGGATAGGTCCAACCAAACTTATCAAAAGCATTAAGAACTTTAGAAAAGATATTAGCACCACTTGTAGTATCCTTCATACACTGTAGTGACGGAAGTTCTTCGGTTTCGTTTAATTCCTTGTGCACTCCTTTTATAAATATAGCCAACTGTGCCGCGTCCTTCACATCGGTGCTTTTATCGATTGCGAAGCTCCATGATACAAAGTTTTTCACTTTGTTTTTAAGAGTGTCACAAATATCACTAGCAACTTCATCGATGCGCCTTGCTATCGTCCAACGCGATAAACTTATTTTCTCAAACTTCTGTACCATTTTAGGACACATTTCTTCTGCGACATCAGTAAGGCACTTTTTCACAAAATCACCTTCAGAATACGACTTCATAGTTTGACCTATTCTCTGGCCAATTAAGAAACTGCATTGAACTATTTTTTCATTATCAATACGCATTTTTTGAAACATAAAATGCTGGATCTTCAATTGTTCCTTCAATTGCTTAACTTTCAGCTCTCTGTCACGTCCTTTTAGCTTTCGATAAACACCGTCAGCATGTTTTGAGTCATAATGTTATTTAATGTTGTACTCTTTATAAACATTTACAGTTTGATTGCAAATCAAATACAAGGGTCTACTGTCTGCATTTTCGCTGAAAAAATATTTAAAAGTCCATTTTTCATTAAATTTTCGCATCTCTTCCTCTACTTTCCTCTTTCTTGTCTCTTTCGAATTCGCGGTACTTGCCATTGCGGAGTGATGAATTAATTGAAACCAAAGTTTAAATTTGCTAAACTCTTGTATATAGGTTGATTAGAATTAGACAAAAGCAAGCAACAGATATGCTGAAACAAAATTCACGAAGTTAAAAAATTAGCTACCATTTGATTCGCTAGCACAACTATCAACCACAAATTAGCTACGCGTTAATTCCTCAAGCCACGAACGAATGAATCTAAACTAAAGATTAGCAAATCGTCAAAAGGACGAATCTCTCCGATTAACTAATAATTTTTTCGTCGTATTTATACAAATCTCACTAGATTCTGGAATTATTCCCAAGAGGCGAGAAGAACAAAAATAAAGCAAAATTAATCAATTACAATACATGGAACGTTCTGGCAAAAACACACGCAATAGTATTTGTCTACAACGTCACAATCGCACAATATTTAGCTAAAAAACTTGTTTCTTTATTATTGTTGCTGCGCAGCGAGCAGCATTCAATTGAAATATATTCTTGCAAAGCGGTTAACTTTTAAATTATTTATTGATTTACGACTTGCTCATCAAATTATAAGGGCTATATTAATTGCAATGACTTAAAGATATCTTAAATAATACTCAATTTATTGAATTATCAAATGAAGAGCGCTGTATTTATAACATTAATTTATAAAATAGTTATAATATTAATTTTAATCCAAACCAAAACTTTTATTTGTGACATTGATTTTATCAAGCACCTCAAAAAAACCTGTGAAACGTTCGCGGGTCGCACTCTATTCAAAATCCGCAACCCTCCGCGGGCCGCAGTTTGCACACTAGGGGTACAACTTTTTTAGAACATCATATCCCTGTATCATAAATCAATAAAATTTTATAAAAGATTAAATAAAATCGAATTTTTAACTTTATTTTATGTAAAAACCTCAGGCACAAAATGATTTTAAATAATTTAATTAGTCTATCAAATTTTTAACCACTTTTTGAAGTATTCCATAAGCATTCCACAAAGCCATTTCCGGTTTTTGAATAAAAACTGCCAAGAATCACATTTATAGCAATTTTAAGGTTCAGAAAACAAATAAAGAAGTCAATTGTTGAAATTAATGTCAATAGATAGGAAAAATCTCAGGGAGATTGTCCTAGTTTCTGCAGGACGCCTGCAACTCTTGGATTACTTTTATTGCACGCTCACAGCATTAGTTGCTTCTGGCAATATTGATGGGTAATTTATCTCTTTTCCAGTGGCTTTTTAAGCATTTGAAACCTTTCGGGTGTCCATCCAGAACAGTTGATAGTTTATCGGCAGCGTGGTTGAGTGGTTAAAGCGCCGGGCTCGTGACCAACACGGTCTCGGTTCAAAACCCACTGGCGCAATTCTGTTGTGTCCTTAGGAAAGACACTTTACGGCACATTCATCTGCTTGGTGGTCCTGGCAAGCAGTTCTTAATTAAAGTCATGTCTCTATTAAATTACAAGGGGACAACAATATCTTGGCATCTCCGGAAGCAGGTCGGGGTAATTGCTTGCTCTATGTATAGCGCCTCTGTCGCTTTCCTGCGAGTCAGGAGGATAAATATAGCGATAAAATAATTCAAAAAAATAAATGAAAATCCTCATCGCGGAACAATTGGTTGTTAAACCAATGGTCATTCCATGGGTAAGAAATAAATAAACAGATTTTACCAAGCGTGATTTGAGTTTTAGTAATCAGAATGAATGCAAGGAGAGCTAGGATAGCACGAGAGTTCCAGCGTGCGTAGCTGAAATTGGAAATCTTTTGAAAATTTACAAAGGGGACTTCATCTTTCTCAATAAAACGACGGAAGACACGTATAAGGTGATACAGAAATTTCATGTCGTCTCACCGACCGCCTATTTTCTTGATCTTAGCTTTTCCATTGCTAAAAGCTTCCTTAAGATGATCATACTTGCTTCTTCAATCCTTCACAAAGAAGTAATCAATATCAGGGGATTTGGTTGTGCCGTGCAGCTCATCGTCCATGACTAGGCGAAGAATGCAAGTACATGGCGCTGGCAACTGATAACGTGGGTCTGGGGCTCCCATTCTTTTCGAACATCTACTGCAGCCAAATGACCACTCCGGTTTTCTTTCCAGTATTGACGCTTGTCGTGTCATCAATGAGCATCAAAACTTTTCTCCACAAGTTGAACTCATCCAAGACACCCTGGATTCCTTTTGCAATGGTTGCAGCTGTACCATCCTTCAATTGAAGCACAGTCAACTTGATTTGCTTTGCTTCATTTTTTAGGACCACAGCTTGATTTTCAATGCTTTGTATTTGTTTCCTATTGAAGTGTAAACTCCACTTCTCGCGATAAAGTGTGCTAACTAAGTGTTGTTTTGCTTCGGTCGCTCTCTTGGAGAGAGCCTTATGGATTCCTTACTGAATTGAGGTTGGTATTTCAACGCTTTCACCAGAAAGCTGACGGCATAGCCTTGCTGTTCTCTAGGTCGATAGCTTTGAGTTTGCAACAAGCCGCCTTGCGGCACCGGTGGGGTTATGCTTTCTTGTGCTTGTTGATGATGCAGCCTCGTCTTCCCAAGAACTGTCTTTACTGGTATCACATAAGTTTGTGCTGCTTTCAAAAGAATATGGTGCTACTGAGCTGCTCGCAGTTGCCAAATTTGATACATTTGCTTAAAGTGTCTTCCTTCGCTTGGATGGGTGGATAGTCTGAGCACTAGCACGTTTGCCAGTGGAATAACCAATCTGGCTTTTGCTATGGATTTCTCGTTTGTATAGGTTCTTATTCTCTTTGCAAAGCCATTTGCCTTTCACCTTGGTCACGTCAAACAGTTCATTCAATGACTCAAAATCATGTTTCCCTCTACAATAGTCGTACTTTAGCAAGAGCTTTTCAAACACAAAAAATCCTCTATTTTCAAAATCTATAAATTAAGGTAGCTACAGGAACAAACATCAGCCATGATTGCAAATTTTTTATAAATGAGGTTTTTAATATTGGCGAGACAAAGGACCGTATTCTAAAAAAACTTGTACGCTTGTCTCAAGTTAATAATACCGGTTTATGATGTCACTATTACATCATAAACCAGTATCATTAAATTATCCAATTAGCTCTGATATATGATAGGGCCTAATGGCAAATTTTTAAAATACTTTTTTCGTGACTTTTTTGTTAGCTCAACAGAATAAACATTATTTTGGGCAGGTATAAGCAAAAGTTTATTGATTCGTTTTGGAAATCAGTTTTGGAAAAAAAGTCAAAAAGTTGTAACCTTATTGCACACTCTTGATCTAAATGACTCAATTTACTCTAATAATCAGTTTAGAAGAGTAGTTTTGATTAAAACTTAATTTATTTTATAATTATTAAAAAAGTCAAATTTCTTTTGGTAATTTTTTTAAAGATTTCCATATAGATTCAAAACATTTTATCTATCCCTTTCTTAAGCATCAACCTTCAAATTTTTTTCTTTTTATTCCCCTTACACATAGCAATATCAATTGCTTTTTTTAATTTTTTTCTTTGTTGCAGCATGCCTAGCAACTTTGGTTTTCATTTCCTTTTGCCACTATGTTCACAGGCTTTCCTGTGCACCAATAGATTTTTCGAAGGGTTCAATTCAAACTCCCTTAACTTTGTTTCATAACCTCTCAATTAGTGCTGTTCCTCAACCAGATAACACTATTCTAGCATTTCCAAAAGAACTTTCAAGTTATCACTTGACGGTTTTTGGAATTGAAGACGTTCGACTTGCTGCTGCAATTAGAAAACTAAAGAGATAGATTGATGATGAGTTGATAGGATAGAAATTGTTTGAGGGTTTTAACTATTGGTAGAACATCTTGCATATATCGTGGTACAATTCTACTAAATAAGTGCAAGCTACAGTATGCAAAGGTTTACAAGTAGCAGGCAAAAAGGAAGTTTTAGAAATCAAGCAATAAAATTCTCTTCATGAAAGGGCCAACAGCGAAATGAAAGATAAGATGTTTGTTGCTGTTGCAAGCACTATCGCGGAAATAAAAACAATGATAACAAAGCCAGAGACCACCTTAATAGTGCTACTATACCAGTATAGCCAGCACCACAGCCTTTTCCCTGATGATTTTTTGTTCCAATAAATTGCATAATGTTTAATAACGCGACCAATCGGTTTAAGACTGCAATCAACTTTTCGGATGTTTAGCCTAACCCTTTGACGACCAATGTAACACATGTCCTACATAAGTGTTTTTGGTATTTTTGACCTCGTACTTGAAATATTTTAAACCTTTTTTTTTATTATAAACTAGTTTAAAGACTGTTAATCAAAAAATAACTTTCTCTGACAACGTAGCTGAAAAAAAAATTGGGAGCATGTAAAAGTGCAAAAAATCTGTTGAATTTCGTGGTCAGCATTAGTCCTCAATAATTTACAAATAAAGGATTTATTTTGTTTATAAGGGCTGTTTATTTATTTTTTACAGTCATAGCTAAAATTGTACATAAAAATCATTATTTTTTCAAGTTTATATTATAAAATTTTTGATTAACTTTGATATAACATATGTGCTACATTGGTCCTTTGTGGTAAATTAATGAGTCATGTTGATGCAAATGAAAAAAAGATAAAAATATAGGAAAATATATTTAATCAATGTAATAAGAGCATTTTTGCTTATTTGTTTTCTTGCAATTGCAAATTTTATATTAGCCAACATACAGATATTATAAGATCTGCCATAATGATTATAAAATCAAAGTATGATCCTGATGTGATAGTAAGATATGCTGCAGCAGATCAGATTTTTACTTAGGCTTTTTTCTTTAAGTACAATTTTAAATTTTCTTGTGATAGAAAATTTAGTTTGCTACCTTTATGCGTTTACTTTTTCACCAAGTGCATGATGATATAATGTTTTAGGTGAGTGAGTGTAAACTTACCTAGTTGTTTATGTGAATGAGAGAAAATTTATTTGGTGCAGAAAAAAATGAGTACGTTTTCACTCATTACCTTCAAGAGTTTTCGAAACCTTTAAGAGCTTGGGTCACCATTAACATGAGAAATTGGTCGCATGTCAGAAAGCAAATTAGGATCGTAAACTTTATGCTTCTTCTTCGTTTGAGGGAGAACGACGGAAGCTGGATGTTCCACTAATTGGCCAAACATGTTTCCATCAGCAAGGTCGCCAGGTTCTTGTTGACATCTGAGAGAGCACGGGCTCTATTTAGATAGTGATAAAAGATTTTTCTTCCCAAAGCTTTTCATCTGACACTCTTCAGGGGAAATCGTCAGAATGAAGCAGAATTGAAACCGAACTAATTTATAAAGGAAGAAAGTAGAGTTCTCATTGGCTGAAAGAGTCAACCAATGAGAGAAAAGGTTAAGAAATTTTCAAAGAGTATACGAATTCTTTTTGCTTACACAGAAGGGGATTGAGAGATTTAATGAAAGTCGCTTCAAGAGCAGAAAGGTGAAAGGAAGAGCGACCTCGAGCGAGAATAGAAAATTTTTCGTTGCTGTAATGGAGGGCACATTGGGCGTTATCAAGAAGATGTTGACCAATGGCGGATTCGTGAAATTGTTGTGGGCGAATGTTGTTCTTGCAAGAGCGGGAAATACTTTGGCGGTTGGCCGAGGTACGAGGATTGGTGATGGATTTAGGAACGTGTTGTTTAATTCGCTCTTCTAGCCGTTGAGACGTGCGACCAACGTACCGACTATCGCAGCGGCACAAAAACTGGTAAATAACATTGCTGTGATGATGGGAAGGTAGCACGTCTTTCTTAATCGCTGGAAGGAGCTGTCGGGTGTTGAAAATAACACGTGGTTCGACGGAGAAAAAGCAGCGTTTCACAGCAGACGTAATCTGCTTTTCAAACCTCATCGAGACGTTTCCAATCCATGGAATGTGTAGGTAGACAGGGCACTTTTTTACTGTGTGGACCGGGTTAGAATTTATTTGTTGAAGTTTTCGCTTGAAAGCCGAATTGATTGCACGTTCCGGGTAGCCATTTTCCAAAAGAATTGAACGAATTTTGCCAAGCTCTTGGTCCAGTTTGCTTTTAGAACAAATCATAAAAGCTCTGTGAACGAGAGTACCAATTAGATTGATTTTCCGTTTCTGGGGACTGAAAGAGTTCCAACGTAGATATTGGCCAGTGAAGGTAGGTTTCCTATATACTGAAGTTAGAAATTCTGAATCATGCCTTTCTACTAACACGTCAAGGAAAGGGAGAGAGTGATTAGATTCCTTTTCATAGGTGAAGCGAAGTGAGGGATGAAGAGAGTTGAGCTGGACGAAGAAATTGTTGCAGTCTTCTTCATTGTTGAATACGGCGAAAGTATCATCAACGTACCGGAAGTACACCAACGGTCTTTTAGTGGTGTGTAAAAGTTTCGCTTCTTGGTAGCCAACAAAAATGTTTGCTAAAGCTGGACCAAGCGGTGAGCCCATAGCGACGCCGTCGATTTGTCGATGCATGTTGTTATTGAAGCTAAATTCCACAGAGGAGGTGGCTAACTGCATTAATTCGACAAAGATGTTGCGTGGAAAGGATGGCGCCATTGAGTCGTCATTGTAAAGGGCATCAGCACAGATTTCTATGGTTTCAGCAAGCGGGACATTAGTGAAGAGACTGGAAATATCAAAAGAACAAAGAAACACAGAGGAAGGAGAAAAGGTAAATTTTCTGACTTCTTTTACAAAGGTGAAAGAATCAGACAAACAATTAGAGGAAAGGTTTTGGAGAACAGGTTGAAGAAGAGAAGTAAGCCATTTAGCTAGCTGATGTTGGGCCGATCCGGTCATAGACAAAATCGGACGTAAGGGTACGTCCTTTTTGTGTATTTTCGGAAGACCGTACATGCGTGGTCGCTGAGAGCCAGTGGGTCGGATTGCTTCATAAACTTGCTTCGAAATTAGGTACTCTTTCCTCAGCTGAAGTAACCGTCGTTGTATCCGTGATTCAATTTTAGCAGTGTTGTCGTTGTTCGTGACTGGTCCAAGATCAAGAAATTTGGTCGTGTCATTAAGAATCGTCTTCATCTTGTCGTTGTAATCGTTTTTGTTAAGGATGACAACGCCAGCACCTTTATCAGGCTTTGTTATAAGAATTAGTTCGGTTTCAATTCTGCTTCATTCTGACGATTTCCCCTGAAGAGTGTCAGATGAAAAGCTTTGGGAAGAAAAATCTTTTACTTCAAGCAATCTTCAAATTCTGTACCACCAAATGTTTATTCAAATAGTGATAAAAGGGGAAAAAATGTTATTACGTGCTCAGCTGTCTGCTTCTTTGCGCCACACTCACAGGCAGCCGTAGAAGCCACATTTCATTTGTGCGCTTCTGAACGGAAGAGACCAACGCCGTTTTGAAGGCGATTAAGCTCGACCCATGCAGGTCTGGTAAAGTTAAATCCCGGTGGCATTGGGCTAACATCTTTAACAAATATATTTAACATTATAGCCAGAAGCATTGCAGCTGCCGAAGTAACATTTTTTTGGATGACTATTCGGCTCCCTCCAAATTATTGCAACACTAAATGTTATAGATTTCTGTTTTTCAATGCTCCAACGCCGTAAAGATTCCACACAACTGTAACAAACTTTTTGTGGGGCCCATGTTTAGTCTTGATTACCTATTTTTATTTCCAAATATGCATAATAAATATTCTTAACAAAATATGTTATATTCTGCCGTTGACCAGAAGGCATAAAGCTTCTACATATGTAACAAAATATATTTGGGACATTTAAACAACCCTCACTGCTTGCTTTTTACTATCAAAATCCTAAAGCAGTACCTACACAAACATCTGTAAAACTGAAAATAAAACAATAATGCGAATGGTTTTAAACGGCACGGATAAAACTTATACACAATCAAATACTTTATGACGTCACAATGAATTCTAATAATTTTGACAATAATAATGATGTTAGAATAAAATGGAATATTTTTAACATAGTCTAATTTAATTGATGTAATCCGGAAATTTATATAGTAAATAAAAAAATCCTGACGCGATGAAACAATAATGTCTGCAAATCAACGTAAAAAACCTGTCCTAAAAATGACGTTATTTGTCAGACAACAAAACCATGTCCGCCAGTGTTATCAATTGTAAATTGACTCCAAAAAAGTGCAGTGTACAAAACAGAATTTCAAAAGATTAAATGACAACCTAACGTTTTTCTGATTTCTTTAACGTCGAATATATGGCATTCTAGTGAGAGTGTATTTAGTCAGGTAATTACAAAACAAAAAACAGTTTTAACCCATATACGCAACTTCGAAATGCTATCAGATGTTTAACCACGGTTACACAGACGCCAACGCAATTTTACTGTCAGAATCAAAAGAGTTTTCATTATTACTCTTTCCATCGTTATTGTCCAGCAATTTAATATCTACACTTATATTTTGGCTATTCACAATAGAAGCGACTTTATACTTTTGAGGCGATGGTTGCTCATCTTCACAATCTTTGAGCAATGCCTTGATTGCCAGAGTTATCCTCCAAATCCACCAAGCTTCCATCGTTTCAGCGGCTATTTTTCCATCCATTGGACTTCTTGCCATTATTCTTGTTTCTCTTTATCTTTGTTCTAGATCAGGGTTTCTTAAAGGGGCCGTGGGGCGTTTTCCGGGGGCCACGAGACGGAATCCTCATTTTGGAGTTCGATTTTACTTTTGAGACAAAATTGGAAAAATCAGAGACGGTTTCAAAGTGATAACCTTTTTTTTTTTTTCGGTCTTCACTTGCTTATAGGACAATATTGTTAGCAGGGGCCACTGGTGTTTAAGAATCTCAGAAAGGGGGCCACGGACACCAACGTTTAAAAACCACTGTTCTTGATCTGTAACTCATTTTCTTGCTTTTATTTTTTGACTTTGCTTCAAACAGTATGAAAAAAGATGGGATTAACTACTTTTTTTATGTTTTTTAATTCAATTTAATGTTTGTTGTATTTTAAAAATTACTGCGGACAAAATAAATAACTATTCTAAAAAAAGTTGCACTATGTACCTGTCTGGGTCGCCAAAGACCCAATACTTGTTTTTGTCAGTGAAATATTTTCAAGATTGTAAATATGAAACGGGAGAAGAAGAAATGCACTGAGAATATTGAACGTCACATAATACGCCGCTCCAAGAGATATGAGGGAAGATCAAACAGTTTGGGTCAGAAAATGTGGAAAACCCGTTGTTTCAAATTGTTTATCAAAAATTTTTTTTTTGTTTCTTGATAGCAAAACAAAAAAATATCAAAAAATAGCCACTGAAATTCATTGAAGAAACCTTCAGAATATCAATAAAAAGTTTTAAAGAAAAATCATAAATTTCTACTCTTAGTGGATACCACCATGTCATTTAAAAAACGTAAAAGTTTCAAACATAAAAAATGTGTTTTTACCTATCAATGCAGAGAATAAAGTTTTAACTGCTGGACCAGAAGACAATTGAGACTTCAAAAAGCAGCTATTGAAAACGAATTCAACAATCTGCACAAGCAAAAATTTAGAAAAATAATTACGAGAAATTATATTCAAAACGCGTGTCTGTTTTCGATGCTGAACACTTTGTTGGCGCATAGGAATATGGAAACTCTGCTGCTCTGTGAAAAATGCTTTCTAATTAGGTGCCGGATAGAATGCTTATCAATTTGCTTCTGAAAACTATAAATACAAAATTTTTTAATAGAATTTCATTATGTTTCCAATTTCCATGCAGGATTATCTCGACCTGTTGCTCAACCTTGTCACAAGCTTTACTTGGAAATCCAAAAGCACCAGTTGAACAAGGTAACCCGAATACCAGCGCTGAAGTAAAATTGTGTCTATTTTTGTTTTATTTATTCCGGCTTAAGAAAAAGCTTGCCGCGAGACTGAAGTTCTTAATACAGATGGACCTTACAGAATTGTTCAGCCTTGTCCGTATTAACAAATCTCGTTGTTAGCTAGCGAGATTCAACTTCACACTAACTTTTAGCTCGTTTAGATTTAATACAGTTAAAGGTCGCTTTCCTGCGAGGCAGGAGGATAAATACAGAGATAAAAAAAAAGAAAAATACCACGCTTTTCCAAGCACGTGCGCTGAATAAAGGACTAAAGGTAATCACCAAACAGCCACGAAAGAAAAAGGGCGATGACGTCACAATCGTATCACACATAAACAATGCTGCAAATTGACCGTCCGGAACAACAGATAGTTCTGGCTAAGTACGAATTGATTCTTCAGAAAACTTCTCTCCTCAGACAGACAGAAACAACTGTCTCAAACTATAAAGAATTCTATATTTACAAAATTTACAAAACTTGCTTGATTCACAAAAACGTGGCTTAACACTTCTATCTCTCTTTAGAATTATTGGGGTCACACAGTCACAGAAACATGACTGACTAGGCTGCAATGCAACAACTCAAATCGGTCTGAAATGATTGACTCGACTGGAATTTAAAGAAGAATAAAATGAAAACAAAGTGTGCGCGATCACGTCATGTGACGCTAAATTATGATGGAACATACGCGAATGTGACCGACTTCCCCAATTGAGGATTAAAATAGAGATTACTGTTGGTCATATTTCGCATTTACTGAAAACAGCCCATGAGAATATCGCGACAGTGAACGGATTAAGTAATCAGAAGTCCTTGTGTTAAATGAAAAAATTATACTAATAATTTCATCTTCATTGAAGATGAAGTTGTGAGTGAAGTGTAACAAACCTGCATTTGACTATGTTTCCTGTAAATAACATTTAAAAATATTGATAAAACAATTAACAATTTTCAAAATCAAATTCTGGACGAGCACCTTAGAAACTGACAGAATTTACGTTAAAGTTGCTTAAAAGTGATGCTAAAAAAGAATTTCTTTCAAAATTAGTTTTATTTTCTTACTTCAAGGTTCAAAGTTAGAATAAGATAAATTTGTTTCGAGAAATAATTGATAGAATAAAACAGTAATCGATATAATTTCAGGTACCCGTTTTTTATGTTTTTAAAAGTTGGCCGAGGATGATTTAAAAAGAATAAAAAATAAAAGTTACTACTGATGTTATAGGTAGGATTTGTAATACCAGTCTGGTGTGTTTAAGGTTTTCAAATCTTTTGTTACATAACCTTTATAATTAGCAGTGTAGACCCATTAAAAGTGGTAAGAATTTAGGTATAGGATCAAGACAATTTTTTTGCTTTTATAAATGTGAAAAACTAACCTTTTTATTTTTTATATTTCAGGAATGCATAAAAGACCAACCAAGTTTGCAGAGCGGGTTTCCTCTTCCATCAAAGTGTTTCAATCTTATGAGATATTCATGCATCCGTATTTTGGCTTATTTGACGACTATGACTACGATATTGCTCTGGTGAATAGTGCATTTTGCAAATAGTAAATAGTCTTAATTTTTTTCTCTGTACTCAAGTGGTTAACAGCGCCATGATTGTGGTCGACATGATCTCAGTTCAAAATCTACTCCCGCCTTACTATTATGTCCTTGGGAAAGACACTTTACGGCACTTTGCCCTGCTTGGTGGTCTTGGCAAACAGTTCTTAATTTTATTCATATCTTTATAAAACTAAAATAAAAATTTTTAACCGGACAACAATATCTTGGGATCTCTGGAAGCAGGTCGGGTTATTTTCTTCCCCTATGTGTAGCGCCTCCAATGCTTTACTCCGAGTTAGGAGGATAAATATAGAGACGAATTAAAATGAAATGGAATGAAATTCCACAGTTAAAACAACTAAATCCTGATGAAGTCGGACAATAACTAGCTATGTGTCACAAGCTATACTTGGAAATCCAAAAGGACTAGTTGAACTAGGTAACCCGAATACCAGCGCTGAAGTAAAGTTGTGTCTATTTTTTATTTATTCCGGCTCAAGAAAAAACTTGCCGCGAGACTGAAGTTCTTAATACAGATAGTTCCGGCTAAGTACGAATTGATTTTTCAGAAAACTTCTCTCCTCAAACAGACAGAAACCACGGTTTCAAACTATAAAAAATTCTATATTTACAAAATTTACAAAATTTGATCGATTCACAAAAACGTGGCTTCCAAGCTTTACCAAAACTTCAAAACGATTCCAGCGTGGCAGCTGCAAATAATAACTTCAACAACTTTGCACTAGCGAGCTATAAGAACGAATTAGCGCTCCGATAGCTAATATTAATCTTAATGTTTTATCCGCTGTACAAGCTTAACATTTCTATCTCTCTTCTTCTTCTTCTCCTTTCGGCCTTTCCCGTTAGTCAGGGGTGGCCACAGCGTATCATCATTCTCCACATCTTTCTGTCTTCAATGTCCATCTCCTTCACACCAACTTCCTCCATATCTTCTTTTACTACATCTGAAAATCTTCTCTTTGGTCTCCCTCTTTTCCTCTTTCCTGATAACTCCATTTCCATCATCTTTCTTCCTAAATATTCTTGGTCTCTCCTCATGACATGTCCATACCACCTCAGCCTGTTCTTCCTCATCTTCATTCCTAACCGTTCTACCTTAACAGTACTCCTGATGTACTCGTTTCCAATCTTGTCTTTTCTTGTCACTCCCATAGCAAACCACAGCATTTTCATCTCTGCGACTTCCACCTATTCTACTTGTTTCTTTGTGACTGCTACTGTCTCAAGTCCATACACCATTGCTGGTCTTACTACTGAACTGTAGACTTTTCCTTTTACTCTAGCTGGTAACCTCTTGTCGCAGATTACTCCTGATACTTTTCTCCATCCGTTCCATCCTGCCTGTACTCTCTTCTTTACCTCCCTCTCACAACCACCATTTTCTTGCACCGTTGATCCCAAATACTTAAATTCCTTTACTCTTGGCACTTTTGTATCCTCCATCTTCACTGTTTCGTTGTCATTTTCTCCATTTATGCACAGATATTCGGTCTCCGACCTATTTACTTTCATCCCTCTTCTTTCCAATGCATACTTCCAGGATTCTAATCTCTGCTCCACTTCTTCCCTGGTCTGTTCGCAAATCACAATATCATCAGCAAACAGCATCGTCCATGGTGATTCTCTCCTTACTTCATCTGTTAGCCTGTCCATTATCACTGCAAACAGGAACGGACTTAACGCTGATCCCTGGTGGAGTCCAACATTGACCTTGAAACTTTCTTTAGTTTCTACTGCACACCTCACCACTGTTTTGCTTCCCTCATACATATTCTGTACAAGTCGCACATACTTTTCCACCATTCCGGATTTGCTCATGCAGTACCACAGCTCTTCCCGTGGAACCCTGTCGTAAGCCTTCTCTAGGTCTACAAATACACAATGTAGCTCTCTTTGACCTTCCCTGTATTTTTACATCAACATTCTTGAAGCAAACATGGCATCAACGGTTCCCTTTCCTGGCATAAATCCGTATTGTTGTTTGCTGATCTCCACTCTATCCCTTAACCTGGTTTCAATAATTCTTTCCCATACTTTCATTGTGTGGCTCATTAGCTTTATTCCTCTGTAGTTTCCACAGCACTGTGCGTCCCCTTTGTCTTTATAGATTAAGATAAGCACACTTCTTCTCCATTCTTCTGGCATCCGTTCACTCATTAATAGTCTTTTGAACAGTCTGGTCAAAAACTTTATCCCCATCTCTCCCATGCACTTTCAAACTTATACTGGCAACTCATCTGGCCCAACTGCTTTGCCTTTTTTCATTCTTCTTAGTGCGTTCTTTACTTCTTCTCTACTGACACAATTTACCTCTTTGTTAACCACCTCTGCTTTCTCTGTCCTAGGTTCTCTGTTATTTTCCTCGTTCATCAGTTTCTCAAAGTACTCCTTCCATCTCTTTAACACTGCCTCTGAATTTACCATAACATTACCATTTTCATCCTTTATAACCCTCACGAGCTGTACATATTTCCCTACTCTGTTTCTCTGCCTAGCCAATCTGTACAACTCCTTTTCACCTTCTTTTGTTTCCAATTTAGCATACAAATCATCATACGCACGTTCCTTTGCCATTGCAACTGCCTTCTTTGCCTTACTCTTCTTTTCTTTGTATACCTTTTTGGTATTTTCATCTCTTAATTTGTCCCATGCTTTCTTTGCCTCTTTCTTTTCGTTTATGCTCTTTTGAACTTCCTCATTCCACCACCATGTCTCCTTGTCTCCTTTTCGTTTCCAAAATGTCACTTCCAGTACAGTTTCAGCTGTTTTTCTTAGCATTTCTTCCGTTTTGTCCCACTCATCAGGTAAACCATCCTTGCCTCCCAAAATCCTGGTCACCTCTTGTCTAAACGCTTCTTGATAGCTTGTCTCTTTTAGTTTCCATCATCGTATATTTGGCTTTACTTTCTCTGCCTTTTTCTCTTTCACCATAAGAGCCATTTTGCATACCAACATATGGTGCTGCTTTGCGACACACTCATTCAATATTACCTTACAATCGCACATTTTCTTCAGGTTCCTCCTTCTGCACATCACGTATTCTACTTGGGTACTTTTTCCTCCACTCTTATATGTCACCCTGTGTTCATCTTTTTTCTTGAAATAAGTATTGACAATCGCCAAATCCATTCTTTTCCCAAAATCCACAACCATTGATCCTTCCTTATTTTTTGTTCCAGCACCGTACCTCCCCATTATTTCCTCATTCCCTATGTTTCCTTCGCCCACATGTCCATTAAGGTCTGCACCAAGAACTATCCTCTATTCTTTTGATATATGAATTGAATTGAATTGACTTGAATTGACTTCGTTTATTTTGCTAGTTTGTAAGATCAAATCAAAAACAAACACACACTACAAGATCAAATAAATGGTAAACGATTACATAACACGTACAAAAAATAAATATAAAAAAAAAACCAGCATGGAGACTGCGAAGTGACCAAAAGCAATTGGTCTTCAAGTCAAGCAGCCACCGATATACTTTCTATCAATCCATCCAGGTCTTCCCAAAAATCATTTTTCTCTTCCATGCTGTTGTTAACCTGTGGAGCATATGCGCTTACTATATTTAGGATGGACTCTTTTACCTCCAGCTTCATGGCCATTAGTCTGTCCGACACCCTCTTTACCTCCAGAACACTTTCAGCCAGCTCCTCCCTCAGCACTATTCCTATTTCTATCTCTCTATAGAATTAATTTCCAATCAAACTGGCACAAATCGATTCCAACATTTGTCAATTAACTGGATTTAATATTCGACTGGAATAAATGGAATCTAAACAGGAATAAAATGAAAAAAAGTGCTCGCGTATATAAAATCACGTCACATGACTTTAAATTGTAAGCCGATTTTCTGGAATAACATAGATTTCTCCGAATAGTGATTAAAATAAGGTCACAGTTTACAATAGCCAAATGGATACTTGCGACAAAGAACGGATTAAGTACTGTAATTAGAAGTCTTTGCCTTAAATGAAAAAATTCAATTAATCGTCGTCGTCGTTTGAAGGGCATCCACTCCAGGTCAGACACAAACAGAACTGAGGCCGACGGTTTAGCTTTTTACTACCCCAGACTGCTGCACTGCCTGGATCAGATGCCTTCAAACGACTATTCAATTAATGATTTTCAATTAATTAATGATTTTGGAACACTCGCGAGAGCTTAAGCTTTGACACGTGCTTAAGATTACAATTGATAAAATGAACAATTAAAACAATCACAAAACAGGTTGCAAATAAATTAAGTAAATTAAATTAAGTGAGGGTTTTAGCGACTATGCAATTGTTACTTGGCCATGAAACTATTACGTCATAATAAAAATTAAAACTACAGAAAAAGAGAGAAAATTAACAATGGATTTGCGAAGTTAAGATTATACTGCGAATGAAGTGCGACCCTATGTAAAATTGTAATTATGCTTTAGATCTCGTGCTTGAGAGAAAAATTAGGCTTATTTAACAATGACTAGCAGACGGATTAATTGATAAACTTTGCAAAATAATAATTCAGATCAAACCAATGTATCATCTTAACCTTTTCACTACCAAAAGTTTTAAGAATTTGTGATAAAAGTATTATCAGTCTCACTATCGCTTGTTTTGCTGTAGTCCTCACTATCAGGTGCATCATTACCGCTACTTTACCGCTACTCTCAAGCAAAAAATTTTGAGGATGCATCATTACCGCTACTCTAAAGCAAAAAATTATTAGGTTCAAATTTGTGTTAGTTAAATGTGTGTTCATCCCAATGGTTGCTTTAAAAAAATTTTGGGACGTATTGTCCCAGTGGTAGTGAAAGGGTGTCCAACTATTTAAGTTTAACATGCAGCAATATAAACGAAGGAAGAGATGCTTTAGAGACTGTAAAAGAGTCCAAAAATACGGATTACTATATACAATCCATTGATTTTATAAATTTATCAACGAAACTTCTTAAAATCCTTGCTTTGCTTGACAACGGCTATTTATACCTTTATTGATCAAAATTATAATTTGGAATGTTTTGCCCTTCAAAATACCATTGTACAATATCAAATAAAAGAGACTTCAATGCCTTTCACATCCAGAGCTTTAATCATCTTCGAAACCTTTTTGGGTTTACAAAAAGCCCCGCAGCAATTATTCAGTTGATAAAAACGTTTTATTGATATGCCAATCATTAAAAAGTGAGAAAAAACATTGATTGAACGGTAAGAAACGTGAGAAAAACTTGAAAATGTAGTTACAACTCTAAAAAACACAACTTGGTAATTTAGTTTTTTTTGTCATTATTTATCTCTTTTTGTGCATTCAAGAAAATTTATTGGTGATTTGTCTTTGGAATAAAATAATCTATGATTTTATAAATATTTGCCATCAGTTTTCTTAATCTTCGATCTTTTGCATCAATTAAAAATTAACAATATCATAAAAATTAAAATTGAAATTGTTTGTTATTAACAAAGTCTATGTTTGGACTCTTCCAACGTTCTTTTGAAGAGTCGTGGCTTCGGCGTAAGTTTTAATTTTACACATTACTGGTTAGGTTTGTCAATTCTGGCTTTGCCGTAGCTTTTGATTGTACAAGTCGCTGCTGAAGTTTTTCGAGTTAAACGACATGCATTTGGTTTGCAATGTTTTGTATTTAACTTAAAAACAGAACGTAAATCAAAATCTTTTTAAGTGTTTTTAACGATCTACTCGCGCCATTCCTTTTCGTCCTTGGGAAAGACGGATCATGTAAGGAGAAAGACGCTTACGAAACTCAAACCAGACCGAGTGCAACAAAAAATTTTGTTTAGTGTTATTGCGTCTGATATACAGCTTCGCCAAAGATAAACAACCTTTATTAAAAATAGCAATTGAAAATCATCAAATATGATAAATGCTTGGTATGACTAAAGTAGTTTGTGTAAAAAGTAATAGCCTCCTAATTTTTTAAAGGTAGACTTCACGGCCATGTTAAATAAAATAAACCTTAAAAAAAACTGCAATATTGCCTTAGATCAGTGGTTCTCAAACTTTTTAATTTCATGGACCCCTTTAACCCATATTCAAAACTAAATTCCGACCAAAAATTTAGTTTGTAATTAATATGTTCATATCAATATTTCAAGAACTTTACGGATACGAAAAAAAAAATTGTCTAAATTTAGGGTGAAAACTAGGGCCGTAACTATCGCCGTTGCAGCCGGTGCAATGCACCGGGGGCCCCAGCACGAAGGGGCTCCACATTGCTACATTTTATTGTAAAATATTTTCTTTAAAGCTCAAGTAAATTTATTATTGTGAAATGTCACACTTCATTAATAATAAATCAAACGACGACGACGAATAATTTTAATTTATATTTAACCATCCAATTTATTAAAAGTGTTTCTTAATATATTTAAAGTTCCAATTGTGACGTAGTCATAACGTAATCGGTACGCTACTCCCACTCAAGTCTACTTAGTAAAATAAGTTTAAGCTATAATGATCATATAGCATCATATTTATCTGCTTTATTTTACGTAATTGTTAATAAGTTTTGCTTTATGATGTACGTAGTCATATAGGTAATGTGATGTGATGGTTTTAAAATTATTGTACAATTTTCCACCATAGTCCAGTAACTTAATAGTATCACATGCTAAATAACTTCTTTACCAGCCTTTTAACTTGGTGCTTTGTGACATAACAGTAACCGTCTGGCTGGCTTGTATCATTGTAAAAAAATTAATTAAAAAAATATAGTATTTTCTCGAAGTTGCTAATTTTTTATGGTAAATATTGTCCGCTTCATACAAATACGTAAATTGGTAATTTGTGCTGTGACAGTCAGCGTTTTGTTGTGTTAATGTTTTGCCTTTATAACAGGAGTTAGAGCTTTAAGGGTTAGTGAGATCTAACGCCTTAGTTTGTGAGAATAGTGATTATTCTATTTAAATAAGCTACCTAGATTTAATTTAGCCATCTGGGTACTAGACGTAATTCTATTAGTTAGTGATTAGATTAGTGATTTTAGTTAATAAAGTTCTTTGTGATTTGAGTGGTTGAAAAGTCAGGTTTGAGTTTTCTATTTAAATCCTTTTTGCTGGACATACCGTAGTCCTTGCGCTTGCAGCAATACTATTCGTGAGCCGGAAAAACAATGACAAAGAGAGTTTGTTACATTAAACTTTACTAACCGTTGTCTAAATTTTATTAAACTTTTTAGGTTTTGAGCAACAACATTGTAAAACTCTAGTTGACTTCAATTTAATATGAATAGAAATTATCAAAGCGGAGCACAAACGAGACAAGCTAAGAGGAGAAAAATAGCTGAGGCAGCCAGAAACTCTCAGCGACCGAGTTTGTGACTAATTCGACCAGAAACATCCAAAGCGGATGAGCAAGACGTAAGTATTCGTAAGACAGGCTCTAATCTCCAACTTGTTGACGTTAACAGTTTCAACAATACTGAAGAAAATTCCGATACTACTAAAGATAGATTAGATGCATGCAAGAATGACGACTTTCCCACCATTATTGTAAACTCATAGGTCAAGAAAACAATTATTACAGTAGGTCCCAAACTACTTGAAGGACTTTTCCCTAAAGATCCGCTCCAAAGCGGTCATTTATTTTCAACAAATTATTATCCTTATGTAACACAATCAGGTCTAAAACTATGAAGATATTGGCTATGTTATTCATCAAGCATGGACCGTGTTTACTACCAGCCCTGCTGGTTATTTTCTCATGAAAATGACTCTCCAAAGACTTCTTACGCACATCAAAACTCTTGGGGTAAAACAGTTTTAAATGACTGGAGGAATTTATTACAGCGAATTCGAAGCCATGAAAGCTACACACATCATGAGGAGACGTGTGTCATATATGAGCAATGGAGAAACAGGGGGACAATAGAAAAAACGTTGCACGAGTCTTTGCTGGAAAAAAACAGACTTTTGGAAAAATGTTTTGGAAAGACTAGTGAATGTTACGTTGATGTTAGCAAAGTGCAACTTACCTTTTCGCGGATCCAGTGAAGATCTTTCGAAGGATAACAAGGGCAATTTTCTTTCTACCGCACAGGTTCTTGCCAAATACGACACTGTTTTAGACAAAGTTCTACAACTACCTAAAGGTTCTCCAAAATATATAAGTCCTTTGATACAAAATGAACTAATATCAGTACTAGCTGAAAAAGTTCTCCGTGATTCAAAAAGCAAACTACAAAGCGCTCCTTTTTTTGCCATTATTCTTGATACCACTCAAGATGTCATTAAAAAAGATTAGTTAAATGAAATATTTGTTACGTCAAAATCGATTACCACGATGATGAAACGCCATCAGAACTAAAAGTTGTCGAAGCGTTTACTTTATTTATTGAAGTTAAGGATTCATCTGCTATTGGATTGCACAAGCTGATAACGAATTCCATTCAGCAGAAGGGGCTTGACATAAAAAACTGCCGTGGACAAGGATATGATGGCGCTGCAGTAATGAGCGGGAAGTACTAAGCCTTCCATAAGAAATTCCAAGATGTGGCTCGACATGCTTACTACATGCATTGTGCTTTGCACAATTTAAATTTGCTGTTAAAAGCTTCCATAAGAAATTCCAAGATGTGGCTCGACATGCTTACTACATGCATTGTGCTTTGCACAATTTAAATTTGCTGTTAAAAGATGCCATGGAAGCCGTGACTGAGACCCGTCAATTTTACGACACTATTGAGTCGGTATATAATCTATTCGGACAAAGTATTATGCCGTGAAAAAAGCTTCAGAATGTCCATGATCGTTATTGCTCAAATCTTACTTTCAAAGCGTTAAATCCAACTCGGTGGTCTTTTCGATATGATGCTGTCTATGCTTTGAAGGAAAGATTTTGTGAAGTTATGAAATGCTTGAATCACATAATACTTACCAGCACGAAGCCAAAGGAAAGAGATCAACCTATGGCAATAACGAAACAGATAGAAAGCTTTGACTTTATATGCATGCTGGTTGTGCAATGCAAGGTTTTGCAGATCGTCAACATTCCTTCGAAAGCTATGAAGTGTAAAACAATTGACTTAATTTATGCCTATAAGCTTCTGCAAACTGCTGCTGAAGACATTGCTCAACTTTGAAGGAGTTTGGACGCAGTACTAAACGAAGCTTCCACTATTGCTTCTTCACGAGTGTAACGGAGTCGCAGACTGCCTCGTCCTTCCTCCAACTCCTCACAAACGCGCTTCACGACCAGCACCAGATTTATGATTTTATTTCACAAAACAAAACAATAATGGCGGCGCTAGTCCGAAACGTTTTTCAACGATGTTGGGCGGACGAGCAAAGGAAATCAAACACCAAATTCTCTACCCTAAGTAGACAACGTCCAAAGGGACAAAAAATACAGCAGCCAAATCAATCTAAAGGCTCTGTTTAAATGCCAAGTTACAGCCAACTCAAGTCAAAGGACTCACTAAACAACGTGGCATCACTTTATGCCCACAGCCACGCGAGAACGCATTAAAGGTAGCGCTGATTATTCAGCACCGATACAAAAGGCGCACTGGCTCAAAACCCGCACCCAGCATCTACTTTTCAAATAATTTACGCGAACGACGTAACAATGAGGTTTTCCAAGATTTTCCAAGATTTTTCAAGATTCCAAGATTCATGAGGTTTTCCAAGACATTTTTTAACCCTTATTTACCTAGGCTGTTTTTTTCTGTTGACTACCTAAGGGGGGGTCCTCGGAGGACCCTAAGTTTACATGTCCAATACTCTTAACAGACAGTAGCTGCGCAGTTGATTTTTTGATATGTTATTCTTGTTTAGTCAAATATTTTTACTTTTAATATATTTTCTATTAGTCTCTTCTTGTTTTGCATAAAGTTAAAGGTCCTCAAATTTTCGTTGATTACTTTGTTTTGCGACATAGTCGGATTTGTCACAGTCTGTTGCAAAAACAAATAACTACTACGTGACGCAATAATCTTGACAAACACAATAAGACGTTCAAAACGTTTTTTGACTTATCTCATAATTTTTGTACATAAAAGTGTACAAAAATCACGAGGTAAGTCAAAAAAATAGCCTGCTACACTAAAACTACCTATCGTATTTACTCAAGTAAAATACTAAAATATTCAGGAATAAATTTTAGGAAAAGTCATAAAATTTTAGGTTTTTATCATTCGAACTGTACGAGTTATATTTGCGAGTTATAAAGGGGGGGTCCTTTGAGGACCCCCCTTAGGTAAATTAGGGTTAAACAAAAGAGCAAAGAAAGCAAAAGCCTACTTTGATCAAATATTTAAACGAATAACGTTAAGCAATCCTAAGAAGCAATTTTGCGTAACTGTATTACTTCCGATGATGGCAATACTTTCTTGCCAACTAATTAATTGCTTTAAAGGAATGAAATCAGTGATGACGTCATATTAAGTTTTGCAAACAAGTTTTCTATCAAATGCATTTCATCTGGATCTTGAGGTTGAAGCAAAAAAAATTTGTAACAAATTTTTTGATAACGTCTCTCCGTTGTTTCCTAGCCAAATGCTTTTCATTAAAACGTCGTTAAAAGAAAAGATGGCCCACTTAAAATCTGCTAAAGAAGTGGCCTCTTTTTTGATTGTTGAAAATGCATCACTTGTCACAACTTATCCTGACGTTTGTACGGCATATATGATGTATATCACAGTATCTATAACAGTTGTTACGGGAAAGAGGTTGTTTTCTGAACTCAAACTAATCAAAAACTTTCTTCGAAGCTTCATGTCTTAAAACAGACTTAGCGGTTTAGCTCTGCTATCGATAGAAAATGAACGAGCTAAAAAGTTCGATTTTAGAAAAGTTATCCAGCAGTTCGACAAAGCCCGTAGGAGACCCCAAAAATTATCGACCTATATCTCTGCTTTGTTTCTCCCAAAAGATCCTCGAAAAGATTATTTACGCTCGCATCAAACCAATTATTGATCCATTGCTTTCTAGAGAGTAAGCTGGGTTTGGACGCGCAAGGTAAACTGTCAAACAAGTTATTTTATTGACAGAAAACATCAAGGATTTTTTGTCGATATGACTGCGGCACATGAACTCTGTGCGTGGTACCGTGGCCTTACATGCAAGTTACTTGAAACTTCTGCCAGAGAAAGCGCAGGGTCAGAATGATCATGGAGCTTATCGGAACAGACGTTTCAACCTTACTACAAGTGAAAACAAACAAAGCAGGCTACGCCGCCTGAAAAACAGCGTTTCTTAGAGATTGGTCTTGGCTTCCCTCTTTTTCAATCCGTATTGTACGTCTACGTCTCCCCTCCAAGATTTCCAAAAAGTTTACTACGCAGATGATTTAGCATTGTTGCAGTGCTCTGAAAACAGGTAGGCTTTTGCGGGGACTTCAAGTTAAGACATGACCAAACAGTTAATATATTTCCAGACTTGGAAACTGAAGCTCAGTCACACTAAAACATTGCCGAGAGCGTTTCATTTAAGTAACCAAGAGTCCCGCCCAATGTGAGCTAAATGTTTACAGCGGCGATAGACTTTTACCATTTTGTCCAAGTCCTATTTGTTTTGTGGTAAAACTGGACAGATCGCTCACGTTCTGTCACCATCTCGTGGCATTGCGCGAAAAACCAACTTCGCGCGTCATACTGCTGAGGCAACTTGTAGGCTCAGGATGAGGTGCTGGTGCCAAAATACTGCGCCTAGCTACCCTATCTCTGGTCTGCACAACAGCTGAATACTGCGCACCAGTCTGGTGTCGCAGCCTTCATACTCACCTCGCAGACAGTGTTTTTTATGACACCTTGCGCATTGTCTGGATGCCTGCGTCTCACCTCAACGGACTACCTGCCCATACTTTTAGGCATCCAGCCAGCTGAGCTTCGTCAACTAGGAGCGACACTATCCTTGGCTAAGCGTGCAACCCTGGACCCTGGCCATATGTTAATTTCCTAGATTGGACGTAGAATTTCTAAAAATGCCTGATTCTCTTTTAACCTTTCTTATAAATTCATATGTTTCTTTTTTTTATCACTGGCAGCGTCACTGCTATTACTGTTATCTTATTCTAAATTACTTCACATTGATTCAAGTTAATATCTTTACTACCACTTAAGTCATTAACAACTATCACTTGATATTGTAAAAAATGTTTGGAAATAACACAATTAATTTTAATTTAATCGAAAAACAATGTGAGTACTAAAAATGATGCTTGGGGTAAGCGACTTTATGAGAAACTCCGCCCACAAAAGTTTTCATAGATCAGTTAATTGGACTTCACTCAACGTAGCAATCAACTAACGTGCTCACTTCGCTTCCCCATACGTTACTATAAAAACAGTGGCATCGAATTGCAAACAGTTATAAAAACGTAACTAAAAAATTTAAGTAAGCAGTGGGCCGCAGGTTGGACATCCTTTATTTAATCGTTTAGTCGTTGGCAACGCTGTTTAAGTCAAACCGTAATTTGAAAATGATAATGGATACACTAAACGGGTAATCAAAAACTTGAAAGAAGGTTTGTAAACTTGCTTTCTGTAGATAAAAATCGGTTGGAGATACTCGATAGAGTCTTATTTTCAACCGCTTGTCAAGAGTGGACCTGAGAACTTTGGTGCTGTGACTTTTACGGAACACATCAAGCCTGTTTGTCTGCCTTGTTCAACAACCAACTGTGCTACAAAGAAATCGAAAACGAATAGGAATATATTTAATTTGAATAGGAAAGAAGAACAATGTTGGCGAGAAAGTAAGAATAGAATTTAAACAAAAAACTTTTTTTATATTCGCTTCATCTTTACTGTCATATGCTCGGGTTTAACATTTTGCTACAAAGCGCTCCAGAAAATGATTTATTTTTTTGTCACAGTGACGCCAAACGCCTTGATAGATTTGGCTTGTCCAGCAATCAAACTTAACTTTGAAAAACACATGAAGCAGAAAAATAAATCTCGATTTTTTTGTCAAAACAAAATAATTTTTAAATAATGTAACTGAAGTTTTAATGAAAGCAAAGGCTTTTATTGGCTTACCAGTTGATGATTTTAAATGTTTTTAAGTTAAAAAAATTCTTTGCCTGCAGCAGCTTAACAAGATTAGAAATTACAAAACTATTTAGCTTGTCCAATCTTGTAGTACCGGAATATAAACAATGTTACTGTTTTCCGTTTGGTTGGTCAAAATATTTATTTTTTCTCTTCTTTTTATGAATAAAAAACAATGCAAAAATTACAGTTGTTATCAAATTTTTATTTAACTTATTACAATTAATTATATTGCTTTTCTTCGATCAATAATTTTATAATGGCATCATAAATTTTTCTTACGCTTTAAAGGTACTTTTTAGCAACTAATTTTTAGTTGAAATCTTTACTTTTTGATCTTTGGTTGACTTTACGGGTAGTCAAAAGTCGGGCTTCCACTTTGTTAGATTTTGATATTGCACCTTTTTACTTGGGTCAGCTTATCTTTCACAGTATTCTCGAAGATCACAAGTCATTTTTCACAATATAGTAGATGAGCCTTTTTTTCACAATATACATTGTTTTGCACTTTAATTTAATTAATTAAACAATCATACCTGTACTTCTTTACGTCCAACATCAAATCAAACGGTTAATGGCAATGCTTGCGGTTCCTACAAACAGAATATGTAGCTCATTTTTCAATTATTTTTTCTAATGAATGTTGAGCAAAACGTGCTTCAAGAACAGAGTTTTTCAAGACTAACTTACAACAAAAAAGCAAAAATTTTCACTTTATAAATGTCTTCAGTTTACTGGATTGGTCAATGATATTTAAACTCAAGACGACAATGAAATAGGAGTTTAACTTTATAAAATGGGGCCAAGTTCTAACCACTTACCCGGCCAATAATGCTATGCAAGGCCTGCAAAAATTTTTTCCAGCAACTGTAGTTGCCCTGTGGGAAGCTTGCTCTTGACTTATAGTGATTAGGCCGCGTAGAAGCCCTGAGTAGAAGCCCCTGTAAAAACCCCAAATGGGTTTACCCATTAAGTTTGATAATGGTTTAATGCAATATCCTGTACAGGTTTGGTGATGGTTAATGCCGACATCCTGTTTGGGTTTCATGGTGGTTTAAAATCAATATCCTTATGAATTTTATGGTGGTTTGATATTGGCTTCCTGTACAGGTTTGACAATGTTTTAATACCGATATCCTGTACGGATTTTACGATGGTTTAATCCCAATATCCTGTATGGATTTCATGGTCGTTTGATGCTGGCCTTTCGTACAGGATTTATGGTGGTTACATGCAATAATTTTATTGTTTGATTTAAGTAATTTTGCAAACAATTAAACCATTCTGAACAAACATATGACCAAAAAAACTTTTACATTCTTAAATAATTACATTTTCTTTGTTAAAATTACTTCTTTCTAATATCAAATTTTTATAATCCAAACAAATAAATGTTGTTTCTTCAACCCTCTGTGGAAAGAGCTTTTTTTAAAAATAATTTGAAAAAATTTACTATAGGAAGATGAGTATAGGAAATCACTCTTAACTCTGCCACTGCTTTAATGAATATGAACAAAATCACTTTTGGGCTGCAATATATTCAACTGATCGAAAAAATGCACACAAAGGGGTAATTTGACCTCTTACCATCGCGGCAAATGAAACACATTACTGTGCAAAAGTACAAACACTCATTAAATTTTGACCAATATCACCTTGGTACTTCGCTGTTTACAACCACATTGCGCTAATTTTCAGCGGGCAGGACAATTATTTATGAAAATTGACTTGGTAAATTTTAAAAAATGTTTACAACAGTGACTGCTTTGAGATTAAAGTAGTTAAAGGTTGCTATTAAAAAAACTTTATTCAGTTAATGTTGCAAAAGTGCAACAATCGTCATTTGAGCGAAAAAACCAAACAATAGTTAAATTTAAAACTTTTTTTCAAACGTTTCAAATTTGTAACGTTTGTCCTTATAGGTGAAGCAATCAAACCATCAATAAAAAATAAATGCAATCAATCCATTCCGGCTCTTCAATGTTCATTTTAAAAGGTTTCAATTGCGGTTACTGCTACCTCAAAGTGACTTTGCAATTAGTTTTTCAACATTTTTTCTTATTCGTAATTTTTTGCAAGATGCATCTTGAACAGCTTATGAAAAAAATCAAAACTGAAACCAAAAGTTATCTTTTTTTTTTATATTTTAGAAATTTTTTGATCAAATTACCAAACAGTTATAAGTCAGTAAAAAATGATCTAAAATTTAGAACTGTCGAAGAATCGTAAAATCTTTTGTTACGTAGTAGTAAGCGTTATTTTTTTCGATGGATGAATCAATGACGATATCAACAGGGGCGCCGGAAAATTATTTGGCGAAAGGAGCAAAATTTTTAAAAAAAGCACTTGCAACAAACGCTAATTTTTGCGTATTGCAGAAAAAGTTTACTAGAAAACCTAATGAAGGCTAAAGTAAAATTGAAAAGAAAATTTTTTTGCAGAATTTAAAAATAGCAAGTAAAATTAAAATCATTTCTACAGCTTTTTGTCTGACACTCATAAGGAGAAATCATTAGAATAAGGACGAAAAAGCCAAAGTGAATTATAAAGTAAGAAAGAGAGCTCTGATTGCTTAAAAATCTTTGAAGATTTAAAGAATTCTAGCGTATTCACTGCCTGCTAAAAGTAAGCCCATGGTTTTTCGTGTACCAATGTAACAAATTTGAATTTTTGCCTTTCTAACAAAACGTTTAAAAAGTAAATATGTCCTTAGTTTTTTCATGAGCATAGTGTAGGCAAAGATGGAAAGATTGGCAAATGTTTTCTCATAGCCTTGGCCGTAAGTACGTCTGTTCATTGGTGTTAAAGATGACAGATCAAAACCAAACCGGCCAAAACGGAAAGGTATCCACCCATTCCGATGTTCAGCGTGGGTCTGCTAATCGGCAAACGTCCTTTTCAGGACGGGGCAATGTCTAAAAACTGCCCTTTTCAGGGCACATTGTCAACAAGTTCCGAAGACTCACTATTCTTCATCTGAACATCGAAGGCCTCACTGCAAGCAAAATAAACGTTCTTCATCACCTAGCTCTGCAGTCTGAGGCACTCGTCATCCTACTACAGGAGACCCACTGCACTGATGCACAGCAGTTGGTACTTCCAAAACTATCAACTAGCTGGGTCTTCTTTAAGCAGGAAGCATAGCCTTGCCACGTTTGTCCACGAGCAACTAAGATACAAGCTTTTGGACCAATCTCCACCGACATCGGAGATCGAGTGGTTGTGTGTGGACGTTGATGTTTATAAAATAGTCAACGTCTACAAACCACCGCCAACGCGATTGCGATCTCTGGATCTCCCAGTGTATCCTCACCCCTGTCTCTATGGTGGCGATTTTAACTGTCGTCATGCTGACTGGGATTCCAATGATAACAGTCCGGACGGTGAGTGCTTGGCTGGCTGGGCAAGTATTAATTGTTTTTCTCTCCTATAGAATGTCAAGGACGATGCCAGTTTTTACTCCGGACGCTGGAACACTGGCACCAATCCAGACCTCGCTTTCGCTAGCATAGATCCAAACAGTCGCTTACCGGATACACGTGTTCTTGAAAAGTTTCCCAGGTTACAACATCAACTTCGCTTATTACACCACCAAGGTGTGCTATGGCAGTGCCAAGCATGCCTGTTAAGCGATGGAACTTCCGCAAGGCCAAATAGAGTTACTACATTGCTTTGACGAATAAATTCGCAAAGACTTTGTTGCCGCCTGATTCACTTGATATGGATGCGGCTTACCAGGACTTCTGCAACACCATTAAGAAAACAGCCAAAAAGACTATCCCACGCGGGTATCGAAACAAATATGTTCCTTGTTGGGATACGGAGTGTGAATCCCTCTATAAAATCTTTCTGCAGTCTCCTCAGGGAGACGACTCAAGTTTGGCTGCTACAGCTCTGCTTGCCAAGCTTGACAGGAAGCGGAGGGATTGATGGTCCGAGGCAGTTCGGAGCATTGACTTCTCACACTGTAGTCGAAAAGCGTGGAGTATTTTGAACAACTTTACTTGTGGATCACGACACTCTCCTCGTTACTGTCCCGTTTCAGCCGATGCTATTGCATCTCAGCTGGTTAGAAATGGGAGATACGAGGCTGCTGACCGCAAGTCATCTCTCAAGAAAGATCAGACATCTCCAAAGATCAGACATCTCCAAAGATCAGACACTTGTCTCTCAAGAAGTGTCTGATCTTTGGAGGGCCACAACACCAGACGCAGTAAATATCTCTGAAAATTTTTCAATGAGAGAATTTACTGCTGCTTTCCAACATTTAAAACCAGGTAAAGCTCCAGGCCCTGATTCCATCTGCCTAGAGCTTATAATCCATGATGGAGCTGCTTTGAAGCCCTGGTTAGGTGACTTCCTCTCTTCCTGTTTGCGCCGACTCAAAATTTCCAAGATCTGGAGACGAGTGCTTGTAGTCGGAATCCCAAAGCCAATGAAGCCCGTGGGGGACTCAAAAAGTTATTGACCAATATTACTGATCTATGTTTCCTACAAGATCCTCGAGAGGCTTATCTACGCCCGCGTTGAGCCATTAATCGATCCACTGCTCCCTAGAGAGCAGGCTGGGTTCCGACGCGGGATGTCAACTGCAGATCAAGTTGTTCTGCTAACCCAGAACACCGATGATTCTTTTGAGGCTAAAAAGAAGGCCGGTGCCGTATTTTTCGATATGACAGCTGCTTATGACACTGTCTGGCACCGTGGCCTTATCTGCAAACTGCTGAGGCTTTTTCCGGATAAGCATATGATGAGAATGGTTATGAAGCTTGTCCAAAATTGAAATTTCACCCTTACTACCGGTGACAGCAAGCAAAGCAGGCTACGTCGTCTTAAAAACGGCGTTCTTCAGGGTTTGGTCTTGGCTACCCTCCTATTTAACATCTATACGTACGATCTTCCTTCCATGATTTCCAGAAAGTTTGCTTATGCTGATGATTTAGCATTGTTGCACTTTTCTGGAAACTGAAAGAACTTGGAGGAGACATTAATCCAAGACATGTCTACACTTTCATCGTATCTCCAGACTTGGAGGTTGTAGCTAAGACGGTGACGGCAGTTTTTCACTTAAATCGCCGAGAGGCAAAACATGAGCTAAAGGTCTACAACAAAGACAGACTTTTACCGTTCTGTCCAACTCCTACTTATCTTGGGGTAAGACTGGACAGATCGCTCACGTTTTGTCACCATCTAGTGGCATTGCGCAAAAACTATTCTCGCGCGTCACACTGCTGAGGCGACTCGTGGGCTCGGGATGGAGTACTGGTGCAAAAACACTATACATGGCCATCTTATCTCTAGTCTACTCAACAGCTGAGTACTGTGCACCAGTCTGGTGTAACAATGCTCACACTCGCCTCATTGACAGTGTCTTGAACGACGCCTTAAGCATAGTTACTGGATGCCTGCCTCCCACTTTCACGGACCACTTACCCGTACTCTCAGGCATCCAGCCAGCTGAGCTTCGCCGAATGGGAGCGACACTCTCCTTGGCTCACCGTGTATCTCTGGACCCTGATCATACGGTCTTTTTAGTGGGCCTTCAGATACTCGCCAAGTGAGACTAAGATCCAGACGCCCGTTTGTGCCAGGTGCGCGGAATCTTTTGGACAACTTTGCCAGACTTGGTATCCGCGCTTCTGAATGGACAAATCATAAATGGAACGCGGAGTACTGTGAAAATGCTTCCAGGCTCCGTGCTTTTGTGCCCGGGACCGGTGCCAGGCCTGTTTGGATGGGCTTACCCAGAGCAGCTTGTGTTAAGCTCAACCGCCTGTGGGCTGATGTTGGCGATTTCATTTGTCCATGCCCAGATAGGATTTCGCTCCTTCACCGCATTGCGAGTGTGGCGCCTCTGAACAAACCAAAGACCATGTTTTAACAACGTGCCCTATACATCGGGCACCACAAGGAGCACGAGGTCTGACGGTTTTGGATGACGAAACTCGATACTGTTTTAACAACATCACTGTCAGCATCTGATCCAGCCAGTACAGCAGCGTGGAGTAGTAAAAAATAAACCCTCGGCCCCAGTCCTGTTTGTGTCTGACCTGGAGTGGATACATTTCCAAGCGACGACGACGACGATGGAAAGACTTGAAGATTGACGCGGGTGGGGAAAGAATTGAGGATTGAGGCGGGTGAAGAAAGAATTGAAGATTGAGGCAAGACGCAAAATTAATTATATTGGTGCTTTAGTTTGCAAGGCGATCATGATTTTCTTGAAAAATAAATCGCAAATTGAATTTAAAAAATTCAACTATTTTAATCACCGAAGACTTTTTTAAAACTCATAATTAATTCTACTTAAGTAATATCAAAGTAAATATTTTTGATGAACTAAAATAGTCTTTGACTGAAAAAAGTTAAACGCTTCTAATGTAATTTTTTTCCCTCTTTGCACTAAACAAGATTTTTACCCTTAAAATCCTTTTTGTGTGTTCGTATTTACTAAATTTTTAGTAAAAATTTTTTCGACTGCGCAAAAACTTACGTTTATTGAGACTGCCTTTTAAACAAAAAAAGCCTTTTTTCTAAATTTTGCTTACTTCTGAAGTTACTGTTACTTGCTGTGTGGCCCTTTTCAAAAAAAGTTTGGCAACTTGTTGTCTAAATATACGTGTATATACAAACTATGTGGGATTTAATTTTGGTCAAAATTATATAATTGTAGTGACAGGTATAGCTAAATGCAAATTTAAACGGCACTTTCTGCCCCTACGCAAATCAAAAATATTGCAGGGCAGTAGGGGAAATTGCTCACTGCTTCGGCGCCTTTGGATGTCAACAAACGCCATTGGACTGCCATAACTAACAATTTCAGATTGCTTTTCTAAAAAATGGAACACCGTGAATCATCGCTGTAGAAAATTTTTAATCTAAATATAATTTGCTTAATGTTCTAATTCTTACCATGTTAAATAAATTGCGTTAGCTTTTCACGGAGCCCTCTTTTTATGGTTATTAGTCTTTAACTGCAATGTTTGCTTTATGTAAATATATTTGCAAAGAAGACTGTTCCAGTTTTTATGAGTTTTATCAAGGGCAGTACGTACCAGAGTTGTAAACGGGCCTGGAGTATTCGGCCAGTTTACAACTCTGGTACATACTGTTGTACAACAGCGCTTTTTTAAAATTCCATATTTATTAAGAAATGAACAGCTGTAACTGTAACAGTAAAAGTTAAGTACATTAAATATAGAGTGCGTAGAAATTGTTGTAGATAGTAAATTTTTATAAACTGAAATAAATTTAAAATTAAATCAAAGTATTTAAAACTCAAACTAATCGTGATTTATTTCAAACTCTAAAGATTGACGTATCATAATGTTGGGTTTTTAAAAATCAGATCGAAGAGATTTTTTCGGCTGTCAAAATTTTATTAACAATTTATGATTATAAATATTTTGATTTTATTACACATTTTAATTCCTTGTGCAAAAAATTAAAAAATCTAGTAATTTTTCGAAGTGTTTCATATAAAAATACAAATTTTCTTCAGTTATCTTTTGAATATCTATTTGGTGAAGAAAAAGTATGAAAATAAATCAAGTAAAGAACTGCTAATTATTCAGAGGAATCGTGCCAGACTATCCTTCTACTGTATAAAGAACACTTCTACGGGAATTGGGAAAGGTCAAGCAGGGAGAGACAGGAATTCCATTGAGTAACTCTTTGGAAATTTCGAATTCTAACCGAATATCTATAATTCCAAATTTAAATAGGAGCAGTGATAATAAAAAAAAGACCAATCAGTAAAGATTTGAAAATTTATTGAGTGTTCGATTGACTACCAATTCGTTTTTTATTTTTTCTTGATTTGAATATCTATTGAAAGAAAATACTAATTACTCTCTAATGTATTGCTGACCTGTAGCTAAAAAGGTTGATTTCACTTTTTCATTACACAAACACAAAAACCTTACACATTTTGTTGTTATCTCTATTAGGTACTCGCAATGACAAAAAATATTATTATCTTTTTTTTACTGTGATTCATTTTCCTAATATGAAATAATAAATCGAGAAGTCTTCGCTTTACTGATACTCCTCGTAGTTCTTATTTAAATAAACAAAAATTTCACTCTCCTGTACAAGTCTTTGCCGTGAGTGCCATCTCATCTTAGGTATTGCTGTAATACAGAAAGGCATGTTTATCTTTTTCATCTTTTTTTCTAAGCCTCTACTTCGAACCATGTGCGTCAAATTTTTGTCACTGGATTTGGACATATAAAAACAAAAAAACATAAATCTGATGTGGGATATCAACTTTCCAGTTTTCTTCAACAAGCAGCTTTAACAATCAAAAATCAAACTTAGTAAGTTAAAATGATTTTGCAGTAGATAATGTTAATCTTGGAAGTGTATCCACCTTTATTCTGGTAAAAATAATCATATAATCAATTGTGAACATCCAGCAATTCATTCTTTTTTGAATAATTATTTTACTATTTGAAAAGTGTGTCGTACAAATTTTGAAACAAAAATTTGTGAGTCGTTTTTGAATAAAACAATTAAAACTGAGTAAATTGAAATTTGTTTGCTTGCAAAATATGTTTAAACTTCTAATTTAAATTTTTATTTTATTTTATACCAAATAAATTTTTTAATCTTTTAACTGCAGCTCAGCCCCAGCCAAAATTTTGATATTAGCAAAATCTAAAATTACACGACTTCTTAGCTTTGTTTTTTATAACTTAGATTTTCTTGGAGGTCTGGTGTTTTGGGGCAGCTTCAGAAAAGTTTTAAAAGAAAACTTAAGAAAAAAAGCAAAATTGTTTTATTTTTAGAAAAGAATATATAAGCTTAAATATAGTTTTCTAGAATTCATTTAAAAAATTTAAAACGATTTTTTTCTAAACTTTGGAAGTGCTGCAGTTTGGCAGTTCCTTTATACGAGTCGCCACTTCAAGCAATCCTGTGCATTTTTGAGCAAAACAATTAGATTACCAAAGGTGGATACCTCGAGACGCGTTTTTTGAAGTCTCGATCTCGTCTCAGTCTCGTAAACCCAAAGTCTCGTCTCGGTCTCGGAGCACTATGTCTCGAATCCAGTTTGAGACATTCCAGCGAAGTTGGCAATGCTCAGAGGTGTTGTAAATATGCCGTGATTTTTAGTAAAAATAGATTTTTGTACGTTTTTCAGTCACTCGGCGTCATGATCCTTTTTAAATTTGCCATTAGTCACAGTAGAATTAAACCATGGCAATAAAAACGCCTGGACATCGTTTAAGGTGCTGGAGAAGTTACAAATCTGTTTTTATCAACATTTAAACGTCTTGCATTTCATATTTTAATAACAAAATTTGGTATCCCGAAAACTGGCTATATTACGATGCTTTTAATTGTAGTGGATACTGTTCTATGACATTATAATAACTTGCATGTGTGAGCATTAAGCAATTGATACGATTGCAGTTCTAATTCTATTAGCTTGGTTCTGCTGTGTCCTTGTGCTGTGTCCATTTTTAGTTTTCACTTCAAATTAAAGTCAAAAGGTCATCTATCGAAATACTCGCCCTATTTTTGCTAGCTTATTTTTGAGTCATTCAGATGATAAATATGAATAAAGCTTCCACAGCAATTTACCAAAAATTGGAGTTGGAGTGACCAAAGAAAAACAGGAATCCCATACCAACTCCAGCACATCTAAAAAAGCGACTCCAGTTGCAGCATATTTAAAAAACTACTTTGGTTCCGACTTCAACCAAAAATATACGACACCGACTTCCGACACGGACTCCACAACCCTGGATTAAACCAAAACAATTTATGTAAAGTCTCGTGTCTCGTCTCGGTTTCGATACTCCAGAGTCTCGTCTCGTCTCGGTCTCGAAGCACCGTGTCTCGACTCCAGTTCTGTAGATTACTAATCATTTAAAAATAATTTTCTTCAATTAGTTTACCAAATCGCCTATTTTAAACTTTCGATTTAAAGTAAAAACGTTTTAACTGTGCTGTTTACTATATCACGGATATAGTGAAATATGGAAGAAACTTTTCCAGGAATAATTTTTAAATTTAAATTTTCATCATCCAATGTGGGCGGCTATTGGGTCAGACATCTCTCTACTATACTGAAAATGCAAATTATAGATAATAAAGTTTTCAGTTGAAGGCATTTTTCACATCATGGATTGTTCCTTGATGAATACTCACATTTTAAAATAAAAAATGAATAAAGGTCTATTTCCAAAAAGGTAATTCTCGGGAACTGCCGAAACTACTTAATTTTTTCACATGATTTGTTGAAACATATAAAAAAACTTTAATTGTTACAACAATTAAAAAAAATTAAAGTTTTTGAAGTATTCCTAAAAGAACTACATTAAAATGATATGTTTATGAAGAAAATTTAGTTGATGAGTCAAAAGTGACTGTTTTGTTTTATGTTGGGGAAAAATGGAAGTTTTGATATCAGCAATTTTGTTAACCTTAATTACAGGACACTAATATTTTATGCAGCTGCAAAAATTTTTGCGACAAGCGTATTCCTTGGGGTAACGACACAAAAATCAATTTCACTGAACGCATGATCTGTGCAACGGCAATCGGAAGAGAAAGTTTAATCGCTGATGCGTGTCAAGGTGATAGCGGAGGAGCGGTGGTACAAAAAGTGGTAAGAAAAAATGATTGTTTCAAATAAAATCGCTCATTTTTCAAGTATTTTTTTGATAAATCAAACTTACCTGTTTTTTGTACACATTAAAAAAACTAGCGGTTTTGAAATGGTTTATTTAAGACGTCTCCATTCGCTATACATTTCCGATAATTTCCAAAAAATTGTTGAAATAATGATTTCCTAAGTAAAACAGTATTCTTGCTGAAAGTATTTTAATACAAATACTGTTACCAGGGATATTACTTAATTTAAAATTCATTTGTTCTTCTGGTAGACTCAGCAAGTTAAACTTTCACAAACAACAGAAGGCGTAATATATTTATCAAAGAAAAACTTAACACGACGTTTCGTTTGTTACATTGGGCGGACTTCATCAGGTAAAAACAACACACAATGCACAACACATTTAAAAAAAACCAAAAACCTAAAAAAACAACTAATAAAAACAAGGTGAGAGGCGAACATACATAACAATTTAATAACTACTTCGTGCAACAGAAACAAATTTAACAGGTTGAAAACCCACATTCATTATGAGATTTTTATATTGCTATATATTTTTGGAAAAACATTCCAATCTTTGTCATTTATTGAATTTTTTGTACTATTTATATATATAGATTTCAAAAATTTTCATTTATCATAATCAATGTTGTAATTCAATATTTCAAAATTCCCAAAATCAATCCTATGTTCACATTTAAAAAAATTAAATATTAAATATATGTTAAAAAATTTTGTTAAATATTTTTTTAAATTAAAATTAAAATTTTTATTAAGTTTTTGTTAAACATTTTGTTAATATAAATGAAAATATTTTGTTAAAAAAATCGATGAAGAGAAATCATTTTAAAGGTTGCTGTTTTGACGCGTTGGTTTTGCTTGAAAATTCATTATACTTTACTGAATAAACAGTGTTTCTAATGACACCTTGCGGATTGTCACTGAATGCTTGCGTCCCACTACAACAAACAACTTATCAATTTTTTTAAACATCCAGCTCTGCGAACTAAGTTTCATCAACAAAAAGCAACACTCACTTTGTGTAACCGTCTTAACTTTTATTATTCACTAGGTTGGTCTAATCAGAGACTTCTAAATAGTAATACCTGGACTGGAAACTGAATTCGCTTTGCGTACAACATGAGGCCGTAGAGAAAAACAGAAACAATAGTTCAGACGAAGCGATTTTGTCTTAGCTCACTAATCGCGGTTAGCTAAAGAAAGAAATTAAATGGAAAAGTGCTTTAAAAATATTATAAATCGTCACTGCAGTTAGAAAAATATTTTCTTATTGTTTATTTCAGAAAAGGCTTGTACATATTCACCAGCGCAAATGCGTCCACAATACAAAAGATAATGATATTCATTCGAAAAATTCTGAAAAATATTACATTAGCATATACAATAAATGGTCACTGTAGTTATAAAAGTACATTATTTTTGTTTGTTTCAGACAAAGGTTTGTCCGTATGAAACACCGCAACAGAGAAAATGCATCAACAATGCAAATTACAATGATAAATATTCGAAGAATTTTGTAAAATAGTAGCACAGCATATACAATATGAAACCGCGTATTATTAGTATTAATCTCACAAATTTATAATAACGTGGATCATACATGATCCAATGCAAAGCCGAAAATAAAAAGTTGTAGGGAATCGATGTTTTGCATTAGTGATTTTATACATATCGCTTTCAATAATCAATCAATCCAAAAAAAAAGAAATAGGCTACAGACAATTCAGTGAAAATGACAACTCTATACCATATAAATATGCAAATTAACACTTTGACTGCCAAGCTGGTTTTCTAGAAATACCTCAGTGGGGCCACAAAAAATTTTCTTAGATTTGCATAATACTGAAAATATACATGCAAAAAAACTATTTCCACTTAACTTTAACCCGTTTTTACCCGAATTTAATTTGTTTCAAAGTAATGAAATAGAAATTATACCAGACACGGCCTCATTAAAAATAAACAATATTTGTTGACATGGCAGTGAAAGTGTTGATTCGAACTATATTGAAAATATTTAGTTGTTAATAGTGCAGGCCCTATTTTTAGTTCTTTCAGTTTGTTTTACGGGTGAGCTTTCAAATTTTTCTTTCTCCAGTACCGGAAGAACGTTCGCTTATGTTCTTCATCACGTTTTTGCACATGCAATTAAAAAACGCATTGCCACTCCTTCCACAATCTCGTGTCCTTTGTGGCATAGTGCTGGAAGAGACCATGGCGAAACTACGGATCCTTCAAAAATGGCTATTGATACTATTTTTTAAAATATATTCCTTTGATCATGCCCATTCAAAAAAAAGTGTTTTAAATTTGTGTATGCTATCTCGGCAAATATCTTCCAGCACAATATCCCACGTCAAAAAATGCCGTTGTTGGTTTCTAAAGGCCACCGCGATTTATTTCATTAAAAAAATTCAACACATCTGGGGGTATGTCTGCTTCAACAAAAGCGTCATGCACAGTATCAATTGTTGCATCTTTGCACGCTTTACACGTGTTACATTTAATCATGGATCTGCAGCAGTAGCCAGTGATGTAATATATAATAGCAAAGTCATTCTCTGTGAGTATAATATTAAAAAGTAATTCAGCATGAAGAGATTCTGCCTTTGTTACAATTGCTGAGATCCAAACATATTAGAATGTAAAACTAATGCAGAACTAAAAAAAATTAAAGACTGGATGAAAACAAATAAATTGACAATAAACTATAAAAAAAACAAATTATATGATAATTACAAAACAAAATGAAACAAATTTTTGCTTAAAATCAAAATTGGACAAAATACAGTAAAATTATCCAAAAAGATAGTGTTAAATACTTGGGCATAATGATTGATAACAAAATGAATTGGACACAACACATCAACTATCTAAATGCCAAACTTTGAAAAGGATCATGGGCCATTTCGAAGCTAAAAAAATATGTTAATATCCATACTTTAAAAGCTATTTATTATAGTTTGATATATTCCCATCTAAAATACTCTATAACTAGTTGGGGAAAAGCTGCTAAAACTATTATCCAGCCTATTATAAATACGCAAAAACGCATTATTAAAATAATGACAGGGAGTAATTGCCAAACTAATTCAAGTCCCCTTTTTACAAAACTAAAAATTGTCAAGTGACTGGTAGGTCAATTACTAATTATTTCTTAAAACAGTGCTCTATGAACTATCTTGTCATTCATATGGATTTTTTTGTGTGTCTCACTTTTAATTTTGAATGATACACTAGAACTACTTGACAAATAATAAACTGAACTGAACTGGACTGAACTAACTGAGCGTGCTTGTCCCATTATCTGTTTTCCACTTCAAGATGCAAAAATCTTGTAAAAAATCTTTCCAAGATTATACAACCAGGGATACAGGTAAACTTTCCGGTCTTTTCTCTGCACCACCCCTGTAAAAGCTGCTAACTTTATTTTTGCTGTTCTTTTACTAAGTACAAACATGGTTGACTAAGCTTTATATTTACTTTTTCTGAATGTGAATCTAAGTGCTTTCACTTATACTAACCACAATTGCTTTTAAATTGCAGGAAAATTAGTTTTTTAAAAGTATTTAGGCTACATGAAAAATGTTTGAAACAGTACCAACATTAATCCTAGCAATTTCTTAGAGACTTTTAGTTAGTATTTTTGACAAAGTACAGTAATTCAAAAATTAACGTATACCTGAAAAAACTTACTGCAATGAGTTTAGATAAGAACACAAAAACTAAGACAGACTCTCTAGATATAACTTACTGTATAATTTATATTTTAAAAAAGACTGCAGCAAAGCTTTTAAAATTAGAACTTTCAATATAACTGTCGCTTGATTCTGAAATGTCGAAATTCGCTTTCCAGCAGCTCGATTCGTTTGTCGCTTTTGTCTGGCCTCATTATGTACGCGAAAGCTTTCATTAGCGATTCAGTTTCCAGTCCAGGTATTACTATTTAGAAGTCTCTGGTCTAATAAATGAGACTAAGAAACGTCTGCCAAATGAGACTAGAATTTAAATGTTTGCTTGTAACAACTACGATGAAACTGCTAAGCAGCTTTGCCAAATTAAACATCCGCGCTGCAGACTGAACAAATAATACTAAGTACAGAGCACATCCAGGCATTGTACTTTCATTCCCAGTATCAGTACCTGGCCCTTTGAATTGGGTTTTCCCAGACCAGCTGGGTTTAGCTCAATCGCTTGCGAACTGGTGTTGAGCGGTTTGATTCGTCCATGTACAAATAGGGTTTTACTCTTACGTCGAATTACATGTGCGGCGCCACCGAGCAAATTGCAGACCACGCTATCGCGGGCCCAATACATTAAGCGCAACATGAAGCAGGAAATCTCTCGGTCTCACACTTCGCTTCTCTCGCTATCACGACAATTCTATTTATATTAAGATCTCTCGGACCTCTCCTTCTCTGTGTCACGACAATCTCTCGGTGTCACGACAATTTTATTCATATTAAGAATGAAGAAATCTGATTGTGGTCAATGTCACACTTCATTCTTAATATAAATTTAACTAGATAAATCTATAATTAATTTTCTTTTTCAGTAGTTTCAAATTTTAATATGTCATAATCTTTTTCATATCCATAGTGATTGCGTAGTCGGTAAATCCCGACTAAATTTATTTTGTTTACAAGTTGTTTAGAAATACAATTGTTCGTTTAATTTTAATCGCATTTGCTCCTTTTTCTCTTTTTCTCATTTGTCTCTTTTATTTCAAACGCTCTTTTGTCTTTTGGAATGTTCTAGTTAATTTGACGTTATGTAATCGTTTGCTGGCGCGTGTCTGATAAACTGTAATAAACTGTGACCTTAATTTAATTGCTATTCAAGAAAATTTGCTTATAATCTGGCGCCACGTGACGTGATCTTATATAAGCGTGCGTTTTGTTTTCATTTTATTCGAGATTTCAAGTGAAATTTGCCTTAGTAATTTGAGTTGTATCGCAGTTAAGTCGTTGGTGTTTTTGTGGCTGTCTAAACGCAGTTAATTCTATAGAGAGATAGAATTGTCAGGTTTTATTTATTTATTTTAGTTTATCTCTATGTTTATCCTCCCGACTCGCAGGAAAGCGACGGTAATACATAGGGTAAGCAATTACCCCGACCTGCTTCCGGAGGTACCAAGATATTGCTGTCCGCTAGTAATTTAGTAGAGATGTTACTGTAATTTAGAACTGCTTGTCGTTGACCACCAAGCAGGGGAAAGTGCCGTAAAATGTCCCTTCCAAGAACACAACAGAATGGCGCGAGTGGATTTTGAACCGAGACCATGTTGATCATAAGCACGGCCCCCTAACCACTCGACCAGGCTGAAGTTTGTGTAGCGGACAAAATATTAAAATTAATTAGCCATCGGGGCGCTGAATCATTCTTATAGCTTGCTCGTACAAAGTTTTTAAAGCAATTATTCAAAGTTGTGCGCTGGAATCGTTTTGAAGTTTGATGCAGGTTGGTAGCCAAGTTTTCGTGAATCGATCAAATTTTCTTAAATTTGCAAATATATTTTTTATACTTAGAGACAGTGGTTTCTGTCTGTCTGCGAAGAGACGTTTTTAAGGAATTGATTCGAACTTAGCCGGAACTTACTGTACTAAGAACTTCAGTCTCGCGGAAAACTATTTCTTGAGCCGGAATAAATATAAAAATAGATACAGCTTTATAAATTCTTATGTCGGAGCATAAAATTTAAAACTTAAATATTTTTAGAATACAGTAAAAAGCAGGGTTGCGGAGTGGGAAGGTTATGATCCGACTCCGACTCCCAGAATTTAGAAAAGAGGCTGTTTAGGGTGGTAATTGATTATGCACCTGACATTTGCTCCCTGTCAATGGATTGAAGAAAGGGAAGCAATTAAATTGGCTGCCCAAGCATAGAATTACGCAAAACACTATTTGCTTAAAATCTAAATGTAAACTTTTTATAAGTTGCACGCTGTGTAGCGCGATACGCGGCAAGGGTCTCTTAAAAAGATTAATGCACTGCACTCCACTGCCGCGCGCGGCCTCGCAAGCCGCGCGATTAACATCACTAATATATAAAGAAATTGGACATCAGGAGTCGGAGTCGGATAAAATATTCCGACTCCGACTCTTAGTACTCTTAACAGTCCGACTCCGACTCCTTCCAAAAACCTCTGACTGCAACCAACTCCGACTTCACAATCCTGGTAAAAAGTAATAGGCGATATACTAAAAAACAAATTAGAAGACATTCCAAAATTGTAACTCGTTCCATTATCAACTTCATTAAACTAATTAATTATTTTAAAATTTGAATATTAGATTTAAATAGATTATGAGGTAATTAAGAAAAATATTGCCAAATTGCTCGTCGTATTGAATAAAACGAAGGTATCTGAGCGTATAGAAAATAATTATGGTCATCATCATCATTTTCGGAGAAAACATTCAGTGTATTTCCATATTCGGAGAAAACATTCAGTTATTTCCCTTTGCTCGGTTGTCCTTTTGGAGTTGCGGGGCAGCAGCTTGAGTTGGGATTTTCAAGCATCCTGATCTCCTGCAACTAGCAGCAATTCCGGCGATGAAATTTCAAGACGTGACCAGGCCTGTTCTTCCGCATACTTCTTCCAACAAGTTTTGACGCGTTCTCTAGACATTTTTCCACTGGGAAAAGCATCCATTAGTTGCTTTGCCATTTGTTTGTGGAAGATTCGTGTCACATGACCATACCAGCGCAGTTGAGATCGTTCTATGCGGAGTAGCAGCGGTTCTATATTAAGAGATTGACAAATGTATGTGCTTTTAACCTTGTCAAAGAGGAATAAACCTCTAGCATTTTGCAAAAAAAAACATTTCAGTCGCCTATACTCAGCATTTCACTCTTTCTGTCAATGCCCAACACTCATCACCATAGATAAAGATAGGAACAAATACTGATTTGAAAGCAAAAAGCTTTGCTCTGGTACACAGCTCTCGTTTCAGTACAGCCAATCGGCAAAGCTGTCGCATTACTGCACATGCTTTTCCAATTCGGTAGTTCAGCTCGTTGTCCTGTCTTTCATCATTTGAGGATATGACTCCAAGATTCTTAAACTTCTCCATCTGCTGCATAGTTACTCCATTTGTTTGGAAAGAAAACTGGACAGAGTGCTTGACATACGCATAACCACAGTTTTAGCCGTACTAATTTTCATCCCAGCATCCGAGCATGCGTCAGAAAATTAATCAAATAATATTCGAGATCACTTTGGCTCGAGCTTAATAATGCAAGGTTATCTGTAAACATCAGGTGCCAAACATTACACTCCCCAAATGTGACCCCACTACTGGAGCAACTGTCTCTGTCTATCTTGTCCATGTATATAATGAACATTAGAGGAAAAAGAAAACAGCCCTGTAGTATTCCAACACTGACACTAAATTTGCACCTGACAAAGTGCATAGCATTCCATTGCACCTGACGAAGTGCGCGGCAGCCCACAAAAGCTTGTGCCGTTAATAAAAACCAAGTCAACTTTAGTGCAAAATTTTTTGTTCTTCTAAATCGTTTCTTGAACACTCTCGAAAAAATTACATCATCGCCGCAAAAACCTCGCACTGGCTTAAAACTTCAAATAGTCATTGGTCAAAGTGCTTTGAATAAAACAGTAAAACAACTCTTTATAATCACTTAGTAGAATAACTTGCCGACAAAATAAATTAATGTGGGTTGTGTACCAATTTCAGAATCACTACGCAGCAATGAAAAAAATAACGTAACAATCAAAAGCTTAAAAGTTATTGAAAAAGACTGAAAATTAACTACAACTTTATGAGGTTAAGATTACAATTATGAATGAAGTGTGTTACAAAATTAATTTGCAAGATAAGTGTAAAAATTAATTTGCAAGATAAGCGTAAAAATTAATTTGCATGATAAGATTTTATAGATTAACATTTTAATTATTTTGTATACGCTTGAATTGCAATTGCATTATTTCATATTTTTTAAATACTTTATTACATCATGAATTATCTAAATGTAAATATTGAAACTTACGACTAAATAATTAGATAATGAAAATTTACGATTGAATGATGGAATAAATTAGATTAATTCCGAAATGTCCTCAATTAACTATGTTTAGCAGTTTATTAGCTTTACTTTTTATTCTAAAATGCTAATGTCATATTGTTTTTTTGTCACGTCACTATTTGTCCCATATAATATTTTTTTAGAATTTTAATGAGAACAACAATTCTTGGGTACAGATTGGAATAGTAAGCTGGGGATGGGGCTGTGGTCAATTTGTTGAAAACCCCAAAGAGCAGGTTCCAGGGTTTTATACTAATGTATTAAAATTTACTTCATGGATATCAGCAACACTCAACAAAAATTGTAAGAATTTAAAAAATTAACGTTAGTTTATCGAGTTGAATGGCAATAACTCAGTCTTTTACCATTATTCATTTAAAAGATTAAAGCATATCTTTTGATCTTGTTTTTTAAAAATTAAGTGCGTTTCTTAAAAACGAAAATAACTATGTTTCTTAAAAAAAGTGTAAAAAATTTTTATCTTGTTATAATGCGTAAAATGACACTTTATTTATATCCAGGGCTGGGGAGCCAGCCTAATTTAGGTTAGGCTTTAAGAAAATTATTTGGAAACCGTCGGTCCAGCTCTGGAGTCAATGCTAGTCTGTAGCTTAGCTCCGGCTCTGGCTCCAAATTGATAGTAAATAGAAAAATATTGGCCAATAAGGATTATCCCTAGGCCAACAAGAATAGTATATCGATCATCAAAAATTTACTAACTTGCACTTCGCAACAACTTAAAGATCAATTATATATTATCCACGGGTTCAATGTTACCCAAGGCTCACATTTGTAGGGTAGAGGGTTCAATGCTATACTATATATCATCTATGCTATATTCATAACCAGCACATTCACATTGATAACAACCCTTCTAAGCACAATCGTTACCAAAGATGTCAATGCTCACTGTTATTGGAGCAAAATGATACCGTCATTAAAGCAAAATGAACGCTTAACATTCTGAAACACTCACTTCAACTAAATGAGGTAAACAAAAAGAATTAATCATCTCTACATTTAAAGTTATTATTCGCCCATATAGAAATATATATGCATAGAGCCTTATCGTTTCAAATACCAACATCAAGAAACTGCAAACCATTCAGAAAAGCTTTGCGTATTGCTACTGGCTGCACACGAGACACAAACACTCAACGCCTACATGACAAAACTAGTGTTTTATCAATGGGAACCCATCTCAAACTCCAAGCTACTGAACTTAAAAAAATGACTCAAACACAAACATACCCTTTGCGATACCTTAATGCACATTTCGATCCACAAATTAATAAAGTGACTTTCAATTGTAACAAATATATTGCTTTGAGCTGGAGCCAGCAAAAATTTTGATGGCTTCAGCTTGGGCTTTGACTTCACAAAATATGAGAATTTGGCTCCGGTTCCCTAAAAATTGGTCGGCTGGATGGCTCGGGCTCCGGATCCGGCTCCCTAGCCCCAGTAATATCAAAGTTTTTTAAGCACATTGATGTTTATAATTTTTAATTTCATTGAGCTCACGCAAATTTTTTATAACTGTTTAAGTCGGTAAAAGCAATAAAAGTTTGTAATTCACTTTGTGCCAATTATGACTAAGGTGGTCCCGAAACGTGGAGAGCAAAGGACAATTGTCCTCTGACTTGTAGTATTTTCAAAATGTGGGACACAGGGCGGTAGATAACGCCCTCTAAAATTTGCAAAACAGGAACATGGAGTTAGACATGTTTCTAAAATTTTGAAATTTCAACCAAAGTTAAATTCAACACAGTGTGTAAAATGCATGCATACAAATGCATGCGATAAACCAAAAGCTTCAATGTTTCATAAAATCTAAGCCTGATACGAAAAAACCAACCTCAGATTCATGTTCAGCAACACAAATTACTCTAAAATGCACCAAATTGTTTTGAATTTTTTTTGTTGTTGGACAGTGACTTTAAACAGCAAACTGTTGTTACTAAAAATACATAAATACTTTATTTATTTCTTAATTCCAACATATTTTGATAAAAATGTTTTTTGCGTTTTAGTTGCCTGGTGTCAAAGCAATCCTTGTCAAAACGGAGGCACTTGCATTAATCGTATTGGAGGGTTTACTTGCAACTGCATTGAAGGTTATTCTGATGACCTTTGTTCAACAGGTAAAAAAATAAGTGATTTTGAGACTTTAGAGAATGGAGACACTTTCTTGTAAGTAAATTACCATTTGTTATGGCTGCAACATGTGAAATTCCAAATCCTCCAATGAATGGAGCCGTCAAACTGATGAAATTTAAAAGAAATCTTTTTAATTCAATTATACAATTTGATTGTAATGTTGGATACAAAAAAATTGGTCATTCCTTATCTCGCTGTCAAACTGATGGATCCTGGACAAACTCAGTGCCAAGTTGCTATAGAGAGTCAACATTAAAACAACTGAAGTCAAATTTAACAATTGATTATTGGTTTACAAGTTTCCAGCTTTCTGCTGACTTATTCGAGAAATAAATAACATTTTTAGAAAAAATGAGAAAAAAAGCGAGAATTTCACTGTAAATTTACAACAGGAAAAGAAAGGGTTAGGTCGAGCTAGTTCGGCTTCAGTGATGGGCAAGCTTTAGTAACGTATGCGCTTAGGAAAAACGGAGCTGTAATTTTACTTAAAATTATGCTCAATCATAACAAAATTGATCAAGGTACAGATTTTCCTGAAACAATACCAGATTATAATGCTAATAAAGCACTTGCTGACTGAGTAGACCAATTTTGTCATAATTACAGTGTGTGAAAAAGAACAAAGTGCTTGCCATTTGCCTACTTCTTCAACTGCCTCAAATATTGCTGGTATCAATAGCAGGATGATCTTTTGAGCAAAATTTTCACAAAGGAAAAAGAAGCCAGTCATCGACGTCAAACAATTTCCAAAATTTAGGCATGAGGTTTCTTTATCCATGGATACAGCGACAAGTGCAAGTCCAACAAATTTCAAGAGCTACTAAACTATAAAAATAATCCAAAACTGTCGAAAACTAAAACAGGTTCAAACTTGCAATAAACGGTAGATCCATTGTAGGATACATAGACTGAGAAAATTATTTTTAAAAAATCATTCGTAACAAAAATTTCTGCTGAACACCACTCAACAGTATAAGCTTTCGTTTGTTCAGCTTCTTCAAATAATTTTAATAAAAAAGAAACAGATGATGATCAAACAGAAAATTGTTTTTGTGATTAGAAGATATTATGAAGAATGAAAAGAATAAAACATGTTCTTTATCAGCTGTTTAATCAGGTGATAAAATTGTATAATAACTATCACACATACCAAATCTATGACGTTTTATGATTCACAAGAATAACGTAAAGTAACAATGACCGTAAAGTGGCAATAACTTGTACAACTTTTCTCACTTGATAAATTAATTAAACTGTTTTAAGATTGGACAATTTAAATACATTGCATAAAAAACGTAACGGGTAAAAATAAACAATAAGGTAATCAAAATAATGTTTGTAGGAAAACGGCATTAAAGAATAATACTCAATAACAATCTTTAACGTCAGATGGGGCAGATGGAGGAAGAAAAACACAGATCTAAGTCAAAAAACCCAGGATTAGCAGCCCTGCTTTCAAAAGGTTTAAAGTTAATAAGTAATTTTACGAAAAACGTTTGTGCGTAAGATTAAAATGTTATATCAGCCAATTCTCATTGCTACATAGCTGACCCAAAAATTGTCGAGACTAAGTATGAACAATAAAGCGATAATCAATTTTACAAATATATAAGCAGTGAGATCAAACAAAACAAATACAGAACGAGCAAGCTTGCAGCGAAGTACAACAGCTACACGCATGGCTCGCTCCGATATCCCACACAGTCGTAATGTTTTTGTAACGCGTTTAACATCTCGAAGTTCATCTTGCCTTTTATTGTGACCTGCTGAACGCCGTACAGTCCCTGCCAACATCACATCGTCCGTTTATCAAATGGTTGAATCAATCTTGCTCTTGAAAAGGTACAGTTTTTGTACGCCTCTCGTAACTGTTTTTTACTTGCCGGTACGGATTCTAACACGACAAACCATACCGTCTCGGTCGGGAAAAATCAGTACGATGATTTTTTTGTCCCATACATTACAATGCACATTTTCATCGGCCAGTAAAACAAAGTTGCCAAACAAAGATTACGTTGTGGCGTAAGCTATTTCTGTCTGTGCTGCAACTAGTGAAAATACTCGGACCACCAGCGGTATCGAAAAACGTCGGCTTGTATATGCACGCCAAGATGACCTCATATTATCTGAATTTAGGAAAACATCGAATGGGTAACCAGGATCCACACAATCAGACAAAAGCATCATCGGCGTGAGAGCCATCGTAGTATTGACCTCATCTGTCAGCTTCGTCAAAGGTCGACAGTTCAAAATTGATTCATTCATTTTTTTATTCTCGATCATTAGTAAACAGTTTAAATTTCTTTGATCAAGATTTGTAATCCTTCATCTGTTAACTTTCTAAGCTGTTTATCATCCATGATCAAGTTGATATTCGTACTAAGTAATTGTGTCATAGTTTCATGGACCCCACTCTGGTGGCTTGCCAGTAGAGAAGTATGTTTCGATTCGACATTTGTGAACACCAGTTCGTGTACAATCTGACGTTAATTTATCCGTTTTAAATATTTCTGCATCTTTGAGTTGGCGTTTATCAAGAAAACATTGCTCTAGTCGTGTGCCCACTTGCTAATAAAAACCCTTGGAAGGCCACAAGGAAAGAATCGGTGCTGAAATTATAAGTTATCTCTTGATGAACAGTTCTTGAAGCGAAACTCGTAAAGACGCAGTAACAACTCGACAAACGATCGCAACCTTGCTTAGTTTCAAATGGTGTCACCGCAATGTTCGAAGGCGCCTCACTAAATCTAACTCTACCGACTGGAAGGAAAACTATAATCTGTGACTCCGGAACAGCCTTTTGATTTTGCCAAACCATAGCGTTTGGTTTGATATACTGTTCTACAGCTTGCCCCTGGCTAACAACATGATAGCATTTGTGGAGATCATTTATAACGTACGTAGCCGAATTATAAACAGCCCGGCAGTGAGCATGCATGATGATAAGTCTGGGGCATATGATGTTCTTTAACAAGAACAACCGGTAGTTTAGAATTATGTGGAAACCCGAGCGCCAAAGCCGTCTGCACCCCTAATAACTTTGTTTACGACAAATGAAGTGTATTAACTAATAGATTCCAGTCTTTTCATTTCTCTGTCACTACATCTTCCAGCTATTTCAAGTACTTTGACAAGACCGGCAAAGGCTTGTTGTTGACACAGACGAATCAAGGCAGGAAAGCTGCATCAAACTCTTTAGTATCAAAAGGTTCATTTATGATATTTGGCAGCATACGCCCTTTTGCTCAACATCTAAGCAACTGTTTCAGCCTTAACAAATGTGCTAAAGTTTCAACTTTAGAAAAAAGTGCGATATATGGTTTAATAATACGGTAAAATACATCTTGTCTAACATTAACAGAAGTTGGATTTCTTGTTATAGGGAGACTGAAACAGTCATTGCTGAGTTTCTCGTCATGCTGAATGAATGTCAGTCTTAGTATTATTGGAGGATGCAACTATGGTCAAACTATAAACCTTTTCCGTAGAACACCGATTGGCTTTGGTTGGGCTAGTTTGACTCAAGTTGAAGAAGAAAGTAGATAGTTTAAGCCAGATTACATCCTTTTGCAGTTGCTTTGGTGACAGCCCATGGGAGAAAGCATCACCAGAGTTACTACTCGTATCTACCTATTGCCCATGACTTGCTTCTAAATGTCTCCAAACCAGACTTGTAATCTGGTCCAATTTTTAGACCCGAACTCGAAAATACAAGCCCGATTTTAGCCCAAACCCAAATCGGGCCCGAATCTACTTTTAAGTTTAATATTTAGCAAATAAATTATTTAAACAAACAGTTTTAATGATTACTTTTGGAGAATCTAATCTGACCAAACGCGCAACAACTAAAAAACGATAACGTATTTAAAACCAATCCTTTTTTAATGAAGAGTTAATTATTTCAATGGATTCAATAGTAGAAAAGGTGACAATAAAGCTTGGCGTTGCGATATTGTTAGTCCGCACGTGAAAAAGTCTCCGATAAAGTTGCAGCAAATCCGGGATATTAACCAAATAAGAAAATATTAATTTATTTTATATGGTAACATTTTTTAGTTTTATTATAAAAAACAATAGATTATACCTCGTTGATAAGCACAAATAATGCAAAACTTAAACTTGTTGCTTCCAAAGTTTTTTGCTAATTGACTTTTGATATTGTTTTAGTTCTTATTTTCACTTTTTTTTCTTCTCTTCTATTGTTCACTTGGACTATTTTAAAATCAAAAAATAAATTTTGGGTATGGTTTTATCTTTCTAATTTAAAAATAGCTTTACTATAGCACCTTCAATACTGCCAGACGTTACAAAACTTTTGATTGTGGTAAAAGAGTAAGTTTGACTTAGTCTTCGCGCTTAATTTTTTTTTAACCGCGTGACGAAACTGCACAAATTTGATTATTAAACAATATTTTCTTCTCTCTCATTTAGCACTATAAAAGGAGTTATCGTGTTAAAACGTGAGAAAATTTGAAATCAACACGTTTGCCTTAATGCAATCAAAAGTTTCTAATGTAAACAATAGACTGTAAGACGAAGTTTAAATTTTATTGTTTCCAGCAGCTGCTGTGTAAAGTTTCCAGCAGCTGCTGTGTAAAGTCGGTCTTTCGTTCTTACTTTTCTTATTATGAAACCAGAGAAAGCAAAAAAAATGTGACTTTTATTTTTTCAATTTTAAACATGACGATATAAACAAGTCTTTGTTTTACCCATTAACGCCCAGCGTCCCATTTATAGTACAGTAATTTAAGTTTGGATAATACAGGATTAAAATCTAAACTCGCATTTCTCACCTATCTATTGGCTGATAAGACCCTTGTAGCTGTCACAACAACAAAGTTTAGCCATTTTTGTAATTTTGAAATGTGGTTGTGTGGATATGAAAGTAGCAGTTTTTTTGTTTGCTGACCTTTAGTTCCTTTCGGGATTACTTTCAAAATTTGAAAAGTTAAATTCACAGCATTTCTTTACAAATGACTTTTTTATAAATTGGTTTAGACTACTGACAAGTAAGCTTTTAAAAAATTATTACTGTTACCAAGTAATATAAAAGCTAACATCACTGTACTATAAATAGGACGCTGGACGGTTATCAGCAATTTTTTCGTAAATGATAAGCCGCATTTGTTCTGTCTGGCTCGATAGCCGAAAACTTAGCCAATGATGATTATAGACAAAACTATAATAAATTATACAAATGTAAAAACAAACTTTTTGTAGTATTGGGATTTAGGTCTGGACATCGTCCGCAACGCATTTAGTTGTAATGCTTACCTGACCCTAAAATCTGTAATGTAATCTTCATTCATGTAATCATGTAATCCACTTTCAAGACAATTCCAATTCACATTCTGAAACCTAAAATCATGTAATCCCTTTTCAAGACAATTCGAAGGCTCAGGAGAATAAGGACGACAAAGCTTTCAAGATCAAGCCTTTGATGAATCTGATCAATAAACATTTTCAGCCGTGGGGTATCTTTGAGAAATACTTATTTATCGATGAAATAATTGTGCAATATTATAGACATGACTCGTTGAAGCAGTTTATCGGAGCTAAACCAGTAAGATTTGGTTGCAAACTTTGGCCTATGTGCGGTGAAAGCGGGTACTGCTTCAACTTTTCTCTGTATTGTGGAAAAAAACAATGATTCTGAAACCACCGGACCTCTGGGATTTCGAGTGGTTATGAAGATGTTATCTGCGGTGGACAATCTCTCGTTTCATGTTGTGTATTTTAATAATTTTTTCACCAGCCACTCGTTTCTTGTTTAAATGAGAGGAAAAGATTTCAGAACAACAGAAACTATTAGAGATGCGAGAACAACAAACTGTCCTTTGAAACCAGCCAAAGAAATGGATAAAGTGAAGAGAAGAACGTACGACTACAGATTCGACACAAAAAACGAAATCATCACAATTAGATAAAAGATAACAAATCAGTTGCGTTGGCTTCCAATTTTTCTAGAATAGAAACTTTTGCCACAAGAAGCAATGGAGTAAAGAAGTAAAAAAAAAGTGTCAACCCCAGCTTCTTATAATCAAAAATTACAAATACATCGGAGGGGTGGATCATCGTAACTGGCTTTTAGAAAAACGTAGTTGCAATAAGAAGGAAAAAGTGGTATTGGTGCTTGGTGACGAGAATGATTGGTATGGCTGTGGTAAACGCTTGCATTATTTACCGACTGATTCACGGACCTAATTCTATTTCTACAAAAGGTTTTTAAAGAGCTGCAGAAAGGTCATAGAAAGCGTGTCATCTAAGACCAACCACTTAGTTATCTATTCAATTCCAAAATCCCATAAACGCCGATAATCGAAACGATGGACAAGACTATGTCGTTACTAGAAAAGAAAAACAAAACGGTACCAACTAAAAGGCTGTAACGGAAGACCACTTACTTATTGCATGAAATTTAACATCACTTTGTGTACCGGTTGTTTCCCCAGCTACCACAAGAAAGTTTGAGAGTAACAATCTTAAAAATCAAATGCTTGGTCCTTGCCAAACTACTCTAAGAACTCTAAGAAATAATCAAGAACATAATTTAATCATTTGGTGTTTCATTTGAACTGTTTTCAGTTTTTGCTATTCACATCTTTTTGATGCTTAATAGGTCGATCCCAGTGTAAAGCATTTGCAAAAAACGCTACCTAATCCGCGAAAATACTATTAATAGGACAGTTGATTACGATTATTAATAGGATTTCATCTTTAAAGCCATACTGCAGATATCTTTGCTATACTTCCTCTTTTTTACACTCATGTTATGCTAATAAACAGATTTAATTATAGGCAATATAAAGTCTGTAAACAGAAATATTTTGCAAACTTTAGCTATATCCATATTCAGAAACACATAGAATTAACATTGTTTCTAACAATGTTTTTAACTTATATTAAAACACACCTAATTTTTGAAAACCATGCATTCTGCAACCTTGTAGGCCTATAACTGCAGCTTACGTTGGGTCAAACGTAAACTGAAAAAGTAGGCAGTTTTGCTAGAACTTTACACTTTTAATCATTGTCACATTTCATTCGTAATAATTTTAAGTTATGGTGATACAGTTTGTTCTCCGTCTTAAAGCAATTTAAAGTTTTATTACGACGTAGAAATTGCTCACGATTGTTCGAACGCATCTTCTTTTTTCTTTCTTTCACCAGACAGTAATGACGCAATCCGCTTTGTCAAGATATTTTTCTTTAACGCATAACAGAGTATGAACTTTGTTATCAAACGTTCTCGTATACTATGGAACAAACGTTTTGATTCTGGCGCATTCGAGCGTAGCGTTTTCCCCAAAGAATTTGAGTTAAGTCCAGCGTTCTTTAGTCGATTTGTCGTCATGTGACATTTGTCTATATATATACGCTCGCTCAATCGCATTGAGAGTGAGAGAGAGAGAGAGAGAGAGAGAGAGAGAGAGAGAGAGAGAGAGAGAGAGATGGCTCGAGAAAAAAGACTCCGAGAAAAAGTAATTTCAGGGAGTGATAATTTGAGACTATCTTGGACTTTTTTGTAGCAAACGAAAAACAATAGTTCTGACTGTTAAAAGAACAAAAATGACATACAGCTCCGAATGCAATGGCGCTATCATCAGCAAAGCAATGTAGCTCAAGAGATTGAGGTATCAAAAAATTGACAAGTACTGAAAAAATTGATAAGCCGTCCAAACAAAGTTGTACGCGAGATTATTTTTACTAATCACGGCAATCTGTGTCTGCAATAACTGTGTCCCAATCCAAACCCTGTTTTGACAACCTTTATAAAAGCAACTTTGCTGGTATTAAAAACGGACCAGTTCTTTATGGGTTGTAGACTCTGGCTAATGTTGAAAATAAACTAAGCCAAGTCTCCGATAATAATAATAATAATAATAATAATAATAATATTTATTTGCCAAACGCACAAGCATAAATTTTATAATACACACACACGGTAATGTTATAAGAAAATCGAAATATGTGTGAAGGCAGGGGGCACCGAAGAACATACATTATCAAGTCAAGTGCCCCACATCCAATACAGTCAAAAAAAAATTTACATATACTGTATTGTCGGCAGCGTGGTCGAGTGGTTAAAGCACCGGACTGATGATCAACATAGTCTCGGTTCAAAACCCACTTGCGCCATTCTGTTGTGTTCTTGGGAAAGACACTTTACGGCACTTTCCCCTGCTTGGTGGTCTTGACAAGCAGTTCTAAATTACAGTAATATCTGTACTAAATTACTAGCGGACAGCAATATCTTGGCATCTCCGGAAGCAGGTCGGGGTAATTGCTTACCCTATGTATAGCGCCTCCGTCGCTTTCCTGCGAGTGAGGAGGATAAATATAGAGATAAAAATAAAAATAAAATAAAGTATATTAATTACAATGTTGCAAAATCAGTGCTTCAAAAGTGCTCAATAACAAAGTTAGAGTTCGAAATTACAAACTAAAAATTAGCAAAATCACAAAAATTAAACACAGCTAAAACCCGACAGACTGTTTCATCCATAAAAGGGATCATCAGAGGTTTCTGAATAAAGTAAGATAAAATAAAATAAAATAAAGTAAGATAAAATAAGGGGTTTAAAATAAGAGCAGTTTTAACTTTATTTTATCTTACTTTATTCAGAAACCCCTGATGATCCCTTTTATGGGTGAAACAGTCTGTCGGGTTCTAGCTGAGTTTTAATTTCTGTGATTTGGCTAATTTTTAGTTTATAAATTAATAACGTATTTTAACACATATACTGACACAAATCTTTTTGATGTAAAACCAATGCAATAAAAAAACAAATTATTGAAAAATAACGAGAAAGAAAAAGAACAAATCAGAAAAAGGCGACAATGAAAAGAGTAAAATTTAATGCTGATGAATTAGGTGCTGTTTATACGTTTTTTTTAAAAGAAACCCAATGCCTGTCTTTTATTGTGTCGTCAATCGAATACCAAAGTTTAACTCCACGGAAAGTAAAGAGCTGCTGTCCAATTGTTTTAGATACACGTGGAAGAAAATAAGTTAATTTTTCTGTTTGTCTAGTGTTGTGAGAGTGTATTTCTTTTATTTTTTTGAATAGCTGAGCAAAAACAGCAGGTAATCTGTCAGAATATAGATGATACATAAATTTCCCTAATTCAAGATAATAAATATCTGAGATTTCCAAAATATTTAATTGCTTGTACATCGTGTTGATTGGTGTGTAGATAGAGCTGAATGTTGCAATTCTAACAATGCGATTTAGACGGACTTCTATTTTTTTGTTAACTGTTTTGTAGCAGTACCCCAAGTTAATATGCATATTGAATTCGTGAATAAACTAAGTCATAATAGAGCAGGCAAAGAGTTTTTCTCGGAACAAAATTGCGCAATCTGCAGAACAGACCAGAGCATCTGGCAAGTTGACTAGATAAATTGTCAATGTGGTTTGCCCAACACAATTTGTCATTAAAAATTACACCTAAATACTTAATGGAATTTTCTCTTTGCAAGCGGGTTTTGTTCATAACTATAGTAAACTCATCTTTACAGGTATCACTGACTTTGTTCGGGAATCCCAAAGGACCAGTTGAGCTATTTAACCCGAATACCTGCGCTGAAACAAAACTGTGTCTAATTTTAGTTTATTCCGGCTCAAGAAGTAGTCTTGCTATGGGCCTGAAGCTTTTATACAGTTGATTTAAACGAAAGCTCAGATTGGTTCGTTGAAGACTCTTCTTCACAGCAAACAGAGACCGCTGTCTCTAATAAGAACGAATGTATTGCAAAAATCACAACCGACAAAATTTCTATTCCACGCTTTGCCAAACTGCAAAGCGAAATCAACGCTATAACTTGATTCAATCAACAAAATAATTCTACCTCTGTAGAACACAACTCCCAACCACTGGCACAAAATAAATTCAACAATCGTCAAACGATACAAAATCTAACGGGCCACCTCCTGCGCCCAAAATCACTTTTACTCGAGCCGTCTCTTGAGCCATCTCAAATTACCTAATAATGCCGTCTCGCTACGCATCGCCTTTATATAGAAAAAAGATCAAGTGACGCAAATTTACTAGTATATATTCCCTGGAGAAAGCGCTACTCTCGAATGCGCCAGAATATTCTACAATTAGCGAGCTCTAGCCAAGCTTGGGCAAAAACATATTACGTCTTTACTGACGGCGACAAGAGAAAAAAGATATATGCATCGCGCAATAGAAAGTGAATCGGACGTTATATCACATAATACGAGAGCAGCGCTCCAAGGCGACGCGATTATTATCTTATAATAAAACTACGAATTACTTTTAACGGGAATAAACTACATCGTTATGATTAAAATTATTATGAATGAAGTATGACAACAGGTTTTGTGTGGTTGGTTATTGTAGATGATGTAGTTAGTTTTAGAATAATTTAGATACAATTTATTTATTCAAAGCCAAAAATTAACTTTATTTAATTCATTATTAACTTTTTATTTAAACGAGTTTAAGTCCCTATCCGATAGCATTTGGCCCGGATGGTAGGTGCTTTCACGCAGCCTGGGCCGTGAGTAAGTCTGCTCATTGTTTTTAAAATGACAGACCGAAACCGAACCTAACAAAATGGAAGGGTATCCACCCATTCCGATGTTCAGTGTGGGTCTGCTAATTGGCAAACGTCCTTTTCAGGACGGGGCAATGTCAGGATAAAACTGCCCTTTTCAGGGCACATTGTCAACAAGTTCCGAAGACTCACTATTCTTCAGCTGAACATCGAAGGCCTCACTGCAAGCAAGATGAATGTTCTTCATCACCTCGCTATGCAGTCTGAGGCACTCGTCATCCTACTGCAGGAGACCCACTGCACTGATGCAGAGAAGTTGGTGCTACCAAACTACCAACTAGCTGGGTCTTCTTTAAGCAGGAAGCATGGCCTTGCCACGTTTGTCCACGAGCGACTGAGATACAAGCTTTTTGACCAATCTCCACCGACATCGGAGATCGAGTGGCTGTGTGTGGACGTTGATGGCTATAAAATAATCAACGTCTACAAACCACCGCCAATGCGATTGCGAACCCTGGATCTCCCAGTGTTTCCTCATCCCTGTCTGTACGCTGGCGATTTTAACTGTCGTCATGCTGACTGGGGTTATGATGACAACAGTCTGGACGGTGAGTGCTTGGCTGGCTGGGCAAGCATTAATTGTCTTGCCCTGCTATATAATGCCAAGGACGCTGCCAGTTTTTATTCCGGCCGCTTGGAACACTGGCACCAATCCAGATCTAGCTTTCGCTAGCATAGGTCCAAACAGTTGCTTACCGGATACACGTGTCCTTGAGAAGTTTCCCAGGTCACAACATCGACCTTCTCTTATTACACCACCAAGGTGTGCTATGGCAGTGCCAAGCATACCTGTTAAGTGATGGAATTTCCGCAAGGCCAAATAGAGTCACTACATTGCTTTGACGAATAAATTTACAAAGACTTTGTTGCCGCCTGATTCACTTGATGTGGACGCGGCTTACCAGGACTTCTGTAACACCATTAAGAAAGCAACCAAAAAGACTATCCCACGCGGGTATCGAAATAACTATATTCCGTGTTGGGATGCAGAGTGTGAATCCCTCTATAAAATCTTTCTGCAGTCTCCTCAGGGAGACGAATCAAGTTTGGCTGCTAAAGCTCTGCTTGCCAAGCTTGACAGAAAGCGGAGGGATTGATGGTCCGAGGCAGTTCGGAGCATTGACTTCTTATACTCTAGTCGAAAAGCGTGGAGTATTTTGAACAACCTTACTGGTAGGTCACGACACTCTCCTCGTCACTGTCCCGTTTCAGCCGATGCTATTGCATCTCAGCTGGTTAGAAATGGGAAATACGAGGCTGTTGATCGCAAGTCATTTCGACTTGTCTTTCAAGAAGTGTCTGACCTTTGGAGGGCCACAACAGTAACCCAATAAAGATCTCTGACAGTTTTTCACAGAGAGAATTTACTGCTGCCCTTCAACATTTAAAACCAGGTAAAGCTCCGGGTCCCGATTTCATCTGCCTAGAGCTTATACTCCATGCCGGAGCTGCTTTGAATTCCTGGTTACGTGACTTTCTTTCTTCCTGTATGCGCCGACTCAAAATGTTCAAGATCTGGAGAAGAGCGCTTGTGGTCGCGATCCCAAAACCAGGAAAGCCGGTAGGGGACCCAAAGAGTTATCGACCGATATCTCTGCTCTGTGTCCCCTACAAGATACTCGAGAGGCTTATCTACGCCCGCGTTGAGCCATTAATCGATCCACTGTTCCCTAAAGAGCAGGCTGGGTTCCGACGCGGGAAGTTAACCGTAGATCAAGTTGTTCTGCTAACCCAGAACATCGAGGATTCTTTCGAGGCTAAAGAGAAGGCCGGTGCCGTATTTATCGATCTGACAGCTGCCTATGACACTGTCTAGCACCGTGGCCTTACCTGCAAGCTGCTGAGACTACTTCCGGATAAGCACATGGTCAAAATAATCATGGAGCTTATCCGAAATCGACGTTTCACCCTTACCACCGGTGACAACAAGCAAAGCAGGCTACGCCATCTTAAAAACGGTGTTCCTCAGGGATCGGTCTTGGCTCCCCTCCTATTTAACATCTATACGTACGATCTTCCTTCCATGATTTCCAAAAAGTTTGCTTATGCTGATGATTTAGCATTGTTGCATTCTTTTGGAAACTGGAAGGACTTGGAGGGGACATTAATCCAAGACATGTCCACACTTTCAGCGTATCTCCAGACTTGGAGGTTGAAGCTCAGTCACACTAAGACGGTGACGGCAGCCTTTCATTTAAATAACCGAGAGGCTAAACGTGAGCTAAAGGTCTACAACAACGGTAGACGTTTACCGTTCTGTCCAACCCCTACATACCTTGGGGTAAAACTGGACAGATCGCTCACGTTTCGTCACCATTTAGTGGCATTGCGCAAAAAACTATCATCGCGCGTCACACTGTTGAGGCGACTCGTGGGCTCGGGATGGGGTGCTGGTGCTAAAACACTACGCATAGCCACCTTGTCTCTAGTCTACTCAACAGCTGAGTACTGTGCGCCTGTCTGGTGTCGCAGTGCTTACACTCGCCTCATTGACAGTGTCTTGAATGACGCCTTGGGCATAGTTACTGGATGCCTGCGTCCCACTCCAACGGACCACCTACCTGTACTCTCAGGCATCCAGCCAGCTGAGCTTCGCCGACTGGGAGCGACACTCTCCTTGGCTCACCGTGGATCTCTGGACCCCGATCATATCTTGCATGGTCTATTAAGTGGGTCCTCAGACACTGGCAAAGTGAGACTAAGATCCAGACGCCCGTTTGTGCCAGGTGCGCGGAATCTCTTGGACAATTTTGCCAGACTTGGCATCCGTGCCTCTGAATGGACGAATCACAAATGGAACGCGGAGTACTGTGAAAGTGCTTCCAGGCTTCGTGCTTTTGTGCCCGGGACCAGTGCCAGGCCTGTTAGGATGGGCTTACCCCGAGCAGCTTGGGTTAAGCTCAACCGCCTGCGGACTGGTGTTGGGCGATTCCATTCGTCCACGCACAAATGGGGTCTCGCTCCTACACCGAATTGCGAGTGTGGCGCCTCAGAGCAAACCGCAGACCATGTATTAACAATGTGCCCTATACATCGGGCACCACATGGAACATGAGGTCTGACGGTTTTGGATGACGAAACTCGATGCTGGCTTAATGACATCACTGCCAGCATCTGATCCAGGCAGTACAGCAGTCTGGGGTAGTAAAAGGATAAACCCTCGGCCCCAGTTCTGTTTGTGTCTGGTTTGGAGTGGATGCCCTTCAAACGACGACGATGACGAAGAGTAGTATCATCTGCATAAAGTTTGGAATCAAATTCGGAGGCAAGAGGTAAGTCATTGATATAAAGCAAAAACAATAGAGGTCCAAGACAAGATCCTTGAGGAACCCCTGTTGTTATTTTTAATTTATTCGAGTAATGACCTTGGACGTTTGTGTATTGATAACGATTGCTCAGATAACTTTCTATAAGATGAAGAGCTGTGCCTCGAATACCAAAATAGTGATACAATTTCCATAACAGAACCGTATGATTAACAGTATCAAACGCTTTTGATAGGTCTAAAAATATGCAGCAAGTAATCAATGTTTTTGATTAGTTTATCATGTATTGTGCTTATAGCAAATTGTGTTGAAGAGTTAGGTCGAAAGCCAAATTGATTTTTACTGAGAAGTTGATTATTATCAAGATACGAAAACAGTATGGAAAATAACATTTTGTCAAATTGAGATAATAATGAAATGGGTCTATAATTGGTAGGCATATTTTTATCACCTTTTTTATAAATGGAAATAACCTCAGCTATTTTTAAGCAGTTCGGAAATACACCTATTTCTATACACAAGTTAAATAAGTTACTTATTATCGGACAAATAATCAACTTGCAATATTTAATAAATTTAGTTTCGACATCAGTGTACCTTTGAGCTTTCTTAGTTTTTAGTCGATCAAATATTGAACATACTTCGACGTTTGTGGATGGAAATAAGAATATTGAGTTGAAATTACAACTATTGGGTTTGGTCATTTTTATATGTGAAGGAGGTGCAGGAATATCTTGTGCCATTTTGTACCCAACACTTGCAAAGTGCTCATTTAAAACGCAGGCAATTTCTTCATGTTTCGTTGTTACATTACCTTTATCATTTAAAAGATTTGTTGGAAAAATACGTTTTGAATTTTTAAGTTTGCATATTTTATTGATTATTTGATACAATTTTTCAAAGTTATGCTTTTCTTCAGTAACAATTTTATTATAGTAGTTTCGTTTTGCACCTTCAATTGCTCTGTTTAGAACATTGCGACATTTTTTGTATTTGTCGAATTGATAATTGCTAGGGTGCATAAGAAATTGTTTATACATTTTATTTTTGAGTTTAATCGATTTTAGCAATCCTTGGGTAAGCCTTACTTTTGAATTTTTTTCTTTTCCGGTTGCTCTTTGTCGTGGTGCAGGAAAATTTACAATATCAGTAAATAATTTTACAAACTCTTGAAACTGATCATGCGGCGAACGAGATTCTGTAACATGCAAATCACCTAATTGTTTATAGTACAAATTTTGGCAAAACAATTCTTCTGAAAAAATTTTCATATCACGAATGTAAACTTGCTCTGATTTCTTTTTTATATATTTAATATCTTTTATGAAAATAAAAGTAGGAAGGTGATCCGATATGTCATACAATTCTATACCACTAAATAGCGAGCGATTGAAATCATTTTATATATATTGTCAAAAAGCGATTTTCTACTTACTGAATTCTTGTTGGTTTATTGATGCAACACTTGACTGAGTAACTTAGAAGATTGTCGGCATAGGTCTTTATAATTTAATTACAATGAGATTGTAATAAGTCTATATTAAAGTCACCCATTAAGTAAAATTCAATTTTTTATTACTCATATTCAAAAAATTTTTTTCGACTGCTTTTGTAAAGAGTTCGATTTGGTTAACAAGGTATTCTGGATGACGATAAACAACTCCAACTACAATTGATTTTTTATTTGTTTCGACTTCTATCCAAATGTTTTCAGCAAAATTGAGGTTTAAATCTAATTTATCAATTATCTTATACGTAATAGAATTTTTTATGTACAAACCTACACCGCCAGCCTGAGAATCGCTATCGAGTGTATGAAGTTATAACCATTTGTACCAATGTTAGTTTGTAGTTCATCTTTTTTTAATGTAGTTTCCGCTATGGCTATAATATCAGGCAATTTTTTAAATTGCAGAATGTAGTGAGTTAGTTTATCAATGTTTTTTTGAAGACTTCTGGTATAAAAGTGCATTAATAAAAGGTCATTATAATTATTTGAAACGTGATTAGTAATAGATGCTATATCATGGTAGTTGCAATCCAAAAATAATAATTCATTAAAACCATCATTTTCTAATTCTGTTATATCATAGTCATTCTCGAATTCGATACCGTAATCCACGGTGCCTTTCGGGGAAACCACATAAGCATTTTATTTACTACATCTACATTGCGTTGTGTGCTTTAGGCAAGCTCTGCAAATTGCGCAATAATTTGCAAGGTTGATTGCATCAGTTGGCAATTTTTTTGCATCAAAACAAAATTTACATCGAGGTAATTTTGAGCATGCATACGTTGAAGAAGCCATTATAGTTTAAAGAAACGGTACGAAATTTACAGTATATTCAACAGAAAAAACAAACATACTCACATTAATCAGAAACGAACAAACCATTATTATTGCTACAACAACGACTGTTTAAAGTATCGCAGTTAAACAAGAGCGGTTTATAATTTAGCTTTGCAAAGTCAATGTCAACGCTGTATTTAAAAAGATCATCAGGGCAACTCACGTTTAACCACGGACCAGTTCCTTCTTCTTTTTCATGTTCTTGGATCAAACCTGTTCTTATGGCGGACTTTTTCATTCTTATATTTCCATTGATTGTGTGACATAAAACGAAATTATTATTATTTTGTTTTTTAAGTATTGTAATAACTTGAATCGTAAGGGGATCAGATCTCTAAAGATCTCTAAAGATCTCTAAAGATCTCTAAAGGGATCAGATCTCGAGATAAATTTAGAGATAAATACGTTTTGAAATTCAGCACTATTTTTAAGTTTGGATTGAGCAAATAGGATCTCATTTCTTTTTTTAAAAGAAACAAATCGAGCAATTACTGGTCTAGACTTTCTTTCAAGGTTTTTTGTTTTTTTGCCTAATCGATGAGCACGCTGAATGTCCATACCTTGTAGATCAATTTGAAGAAATTTTGCAATTTTGTAATACTACATCTTCACCGTCATCATTGTTAGTATTAGTTTCCGGAACGCCATAAATTCTTAAGTTTTCTCTCTTACCATATTGTTCTAACGCAAATTTGTTGCTTTTTTTTGAACACGCATTTTCAATTTCAGGAGAGTGATTTTAATAAGAGGCTAATCAAGATTGGGATCTTAAAAAAACTAAGCCACTTGTGGGATGGAAGCTTTTCACAATTTAATTTTTAAAGTTGAGGAGCAGGAGCTCATTTGGAACCGTTTCCAACACTTTAGGGCTATTGCTTATCAACATTTTGCCATTTTAAACCCTTTTTGAAAAAGGGTATTGAGTTCTGGAACCAAATGAATACCCTCTGCCCAGTTTTCAATCGACATAAGCCAATTATCTGTGTATATGTGGCGCTTGATGGTTTCAACAGTCTTTTCTGAACATGTGATGTGATTCTTTTTCGCAGTTCTAGCAATGCTCGGAGAAGAGATAATTCCAAATGTGTCAACAGCTGACTGATATATCTTTACTGATAATTTTTAAATCACCGTCCTCCCACCACAAAAGTCTTAACGCAGACGGATTTAAAAAATCAACAGGAGCTTGATAAAATATTTTGCAAACGTCGTCGTTGATAGCATAACTATGCAATTTCAAACGAAATAATACACAAATCAGATTGTTCATATTGTTTGGCCATTGTAACAACTGCACATTAAGTGACGTGCCCTTGTAGCTAGCAGCGCAATCAAAGACAACTGTAAATTTTCTTGATGAACAACGGTCTCGGACGTACCGAGTTTTCTTTAAACATGCTTCTCTGAAGTCACTTCAAAAGCGTGTTCAAGAGTTAATTCTTTTGCTTAGCATGCGTGACTTGGTATTGTGTCAACCGGCAATCCAGGCTGATTAAGCGCGACAATGCAACACTATGGTTGTTGGGCAAGTCAGTACATACTTCCTTCCACGATAGACGCACCCGTAATGACGCTTTTCTAACACGCATGGTTTTTTCATTGGTTTCTGAGTTCTCTTGTCTTTCAGAGATGGAAGTAAAACATCAGGATCACACAATAAATCAAAGAGATTGCATTGGTACGGGCAAAGTGCTTCCATTCCTTTTTTAAGATCTATTAAATAAACAGGTCACTGTTAAATTTTTCCAACTCGTCCAAAGCACCTTAGCCCTGACAACGGATCATCATCCTTGCAAGTTTCTTCATAGTGCACAAGGAGCTTTTAGTTGACTACTACCAACGACTACTACCATCGACGACGACGACGACGACGACGATGACGACGACAACGACTGGCTCATTTAAAACGTGAACCGACAGTTGATCGAATGACACTTGATCCAAACGACAAGTGATCAAAAAGAAAGTACATCGAAACGACAATTAATCCAATCATAACAGAAAAATTTTCAACTAAACAATGTAAAGCCATTATAATTTTCTTTGCAAAAAAGTTTAAAAACTTTTTGACGTTTTTTTTTGGCTTCTCTTGTATCAAGTAATTTGTCATATATGATAAGTGTTGGGCAACGAGCTTAAGAAAACAATTTTTGTTATAATAAATTTTTCTTTACTATAAATCAATTGCTTTTTTTTGTATCTTTGTTTTTAATAAACTGTTTTAAATTAAACCATCCTCATTTAGCAGTTCATGTACCGTAAAGATACTGTAAATTAGCTGTACAGTATAGAGATATTTTTGGTTCAATTTTGTTGCAATGGGAAAATTTTAATTTTAGTTTAACCCACTATACTTATATCTTACACCAACTATACTTATATATCACACAATTTCATATTTCATGTTGCAATTTACATTTTACGCAGGTAACAAGTTAACGCTATTAAGATTGGGGGGGCGGAACTCGCGCTGTTCAAGAACGCTATTCTGTGGTGCTTTCAAAATATATGCACATATTTGTCTTTAAATTTTTAAACTTTTCCTATTTTTATTCATATGAAAGTTGTTGCAATTCTTGCAAAAAATGCTCATCTGTTTTAGCTGATGCTTAGGTATTGCTGTTATCTCTTAATTATCTAAAAAATTCTCTTTAAACCTATGAAAACCTACATCACTAAACTAAGCTAATAATGAATTTTACTATTAAAGCTAAATTAATCATTACTTTTTAAACCGAAATATGAAGCAGAAAGGAAATCTCAAAGAGTTTGCCATAGCAAAAAGTCATCATAAAATGAGAGACAAGTTTTACTCTCCCAGCAAAAACCGAAATCGAGTCTTTACAGCATTTTAATTAATAGTAGGTTCTAATCAAATAATTTTTTAATGTTTATTAAAACAAAACAATCTTAACCGTTCATGGTTTGCGGCTTACTTTCAAAAACACTTATACAGCTTTGGCCTCCTGCTCCACCCAAGAAAGCACAACCTAGATTTGTGTTATTGAAATAATATTGGGTGTTTAGGTTAGATGGTAAACAAAAACAATCAAAATAAAATTGAAATAATTGTTTAATGAAATCAATATAATATTTTCCGTTAGGTTGTCTTAAAAGCTTTTTAATCAGCTTCGTCTTGATCACAGCAGAGCAAATATATGTGCTCCACAAAGTTAGTTCATTGCAAATTAATAAGTATTACGGTCATCTTCTAGCTGAATAGTAAATATTGGTTGTTATGATACAGCCAGAAATTTGTACCATAATTCTTAAATGCCAGTCGTATCGCATTTAAAAGTTTTCAAATTTGCCAGCTTCTATGCTGCAGTGCAGCAAGAATAACTTTATTTTAAAAGTATGTGTAACATGGAATATTTAACGGTGTGTCACTGAAATAAGACAACAATGTAAAAAATGCAAAAATTGCAGCGACAAGCATCTAAAAGGAACAAAGCCACAAGAAAAAACCTATCTGTGGCCCGCTAAAAATACTTTACCTTCGGACCTAATTGGAAAACCCTGACATTGACATTGAAAAAATTCCAAAAATTTAAAACAAATTGGCTTCTTACAGCTGTTTTTAATAAATCTACTTTACAATAGCAAAGAGATTGTTCAATTACACTAGGCAACAAATTTTTGTTTATCTCCTTTTTTTAGTGTTTCTTTATGTTTTCTTGGTCACTGATGACAATTTTGATCTTAGTTTTTGCATAGCGTCAAAGGTTTTGAAAATATTTGCAATAAATTAAAATTTGTAATTTACCAAATAATAATTCAACTTTAGCATTAAGTGACATTTATATTACTTTTTAATTTTGTGTTATATCATTTATGACATTTTTATTGTTTTCATCACTCTCTAGATGGTGCTAGAAAAGTAAATTAGCAAACTGTCATTCACTATCACGTGAATGAACACAATCTTGACGGGGTTTTAATGCACATGTCTGAGCTAGTCCAGTGCTAGAAGTTTAGAGTTGGTTTATGGGGGGTGGATTGTTGAATCTGGTAGCAATACTGTAATTAGTTTAGCAGTTAGACAAATTGCGAGTTAAGCCTACTGCAGTGATGTTGCTTATTTTAGAAATACGCTATATTTTATTCGTTTTTGCAGGTTAAATTTAATGCTATTAATATTTTCAATACTTCAGTACATATGAGTGTCAAAAGACCTTGCAAAGTTTCTTCTGACTTTTTCTGCTATGTTTGCGGCTATTACATCAGTCAACGGCAAAAGAAGCACAAAGGTATACCAGAAACCAAATTCTTTATAGCCTATGAGGCATATTTTGGCATGAAGATGGATGATCAAGATAAATCTTGGGCCCCACATTTTTGCTGTGGAAGTTGCAGATCTACATTAGAAGGATGGATGCGCGAAAGTCGTAAATGTATGCCATTTGCCATTTCCCGAATCTGGAGAGAACCTACCAATCATCATGATGACTGTTATTTCTGCATGGTGGACATTTCCACATACAAAAAAACAAAGGACAGAAAAAATATTGTTTATCCAATATTCCTTCATCCATTGCGTCTGTCAACCATGGCCCAGAACTGCCTATTCCTCAACCTCCAACAACGCATGCTATATCATTAACCTCATCGGAAGATGACGATGTTGATTTTGAGGTTGACACTCAGAGTTCCAGCAAAGATCCTCATTTTCCGAATCAAAATGAATTGGATGATTTAACTAGAGACTTGGGTCGTACAAAGGGAAAAGCAGAGATACTTTCTTCTCGTCTTAAGGAATGGAATTTGCTTGCTCCTTCGTGCAAGATTTCCAAGCCAAGAAAACGACATGTGACTTTTGCAAATTTCTATGCAATGTCCTCTGATTCTGATCATTTTTCACTTTGTTATTGTACTAATATACAGGGCTTGTTTCAGGAAATTGCTGTTGCCTACTCAGCTTCGAATTGGCGCTTATTCATTGACAGTTCTAAACGAAGCTTGAAAGCACTCCTTCTGCATAATGGTAATGTGTATCCATCCATTCCAATAGCACATTCTGTTCAGATGAAGGAAGATCGTAAATCCGTAAAAATATTACTGGAATTAATTCAATACAATGATCACAATTGGGACGTATGTGGAGATTTTGAAATGATCGTATTTCTTTTGGGATTGCAAGGAGGTTATACAAAGCATTCTTGTTTTCTTTGTTTATGGAATAGTAGAGCGGGTGAGCAGCATTACTTGGTCAAAAACTGGCCAGCTCGCAAAGATCTCACACCAGGCTCCCACAATGTTCTAAACTCACCTCTTATTGAAAGGAACAAAATTTTACTTCCTCTCATTGCATATTAAACTCGGACTGGCCAAGCAGTTTGTTAAGGGTTTGAAACCGACAAGCCGTGCCTTTCGCCATATTAGACAGCTGTTCCCGAGCATATCTGAAGCAAAAGTTAGAAGTGGTATATTTGTGGGGCCAGAAATAAGAAAAATGTTGGCATCTGAAGAGCTCGAGAAACAAATGTCTGATTTGGAGAGAAATGCTTGGCAAGCTTTTAGAATGATTGTATAAGGATTTCTTGGAAATCATCGAAGAGACGACTATGCAATGGTGGTGTCAAATTTGATTGAAAGTTATAAAAAGCTTGGTTACCGTATGTCCATGAAGTTGCATTTTTTGCATTCTCATTTGGATTTTTTTCGGGACAACTTGGGAAATGTAAGCAAAGAGCACGGTGAAAGGTTTCACCAAGACATCCAAGTGATGGAAAAGCGCTATCAAGGAAGGTGGGACGAAGCCATGATGGGAGACTATGTATGGAATTTGGTGCGGAAATGTAACATCACATACAAACGAAAAAGTTATTCAAATGTTCATTTTTAATAAATGTCCTTACAGTGCTTTTTTGACTTGCTCATATGTAATTTTTTTTAATTTTGCGTGTAATATTTCAAATTACTAAACCATTATGTGTATTATACAAACTTGAAATCGTAATTTCATAAAATTTTAAATAGCAGCAAAATCATTGACATTAGGAAATTTTTAATGTCATTTTTGGAATCAGCGCTCCGAAAAACATAAGAAAACATCATAATACTGTGATAAACACAATTTGTCAAAAAATTTGTTGTCTAGTGTTATAGAAGCTTACACAAATAAATCTATTGTTGTTTTTTTGCTCAACTGTCTTTTTGATTAATTACCATGTCGATCTACTGAAGTTTCGATCAAGTGTCGATCGGTCAATTGTTGTTTCAATCAACTGTCGTAGTACCCATTTGAACCCCCACACGGATTAAAATAAGCAGCGGTCTGGAAAAAAACTTTGTTCAGATTCAAATCAGCAGCCACCGGCCTAGGCAGATTAAGTTTGGCAACTACTGGCTTATCTGACGCTAAAGGTTCTAGCAATCTTGTCCGCATTCTTTCGGAATGTCATGGTTTGACATTAGCATTTAGGTAACTTATACAGGAGCTTGGTTAGCTTCATAAAGACAAGCATTTGTTAATGCGGTTAAAGACAAATTCAAGTTAGGTTAAATTGAAGACCGATTCGATCATAATTTTAAAGAGAATCGAAGAAGAAGCCAACCTTGTGAAGAAACGGCTGGACCGACCTCATCTACCACCGAAAAGACTCCTTTACAATTTTGCATAGACTCGGTCTTAATAAGTGCTTCAGTAATGGCAGCTTTGGCTTGCAACACTGTTTGTTGCCTTTTGAGTCTCAACAATTGCTCTTGCTCAACATGCTTTAACCGTGCCTCAGTCAGCTTGCATTTATATGCAGCTTTGCAACTGAAGACAACTTAATTCAAGGAGATGAAGAGCATCGCATGAAGACTTTCTAGACTTAGAACCAGCCTGCTTCGACATGATTGCGATAGGAACGGAGCCTCCCTCATCACTTTTCAAATCAACTTCTATTGTAGTCATTGCCATCCCCACAAAGTGCAACAAATTAAGGAAATTAATAAAGAAGTAATTCGACCTTTGATCTTAAATCTTGCGTAAAGAATTGATTTTATGAAATGTTAGGTTGACTTGGATTTTAAAGCTCAAACAAACTCATTTTACCGGAAGAAAAAACACGACTTCTAATTTAACAATTCGATTAACAAATTATAGGCCAACAAATCAGCAGTCAATGTATTCAGCAACAAAAGCAGATATCAGTGAATTATCAACACTGTAATTATCAGTAAAACTAAATGTATTATCAAAACAGTAGTAGTGCAAGGGGTGCTAAATCAATTCTTGCGTAAACTAAAAACAATCAAAAAATTAAAAAAATGTAATAATTCTGAAATTGCTGAAACTCTACTGCATACTGACGTGCAATTCAATTTTAATCACTCATAAAAAATTTTAGCAGCCTTTATAAGCAAAATTAAAAAATTAATTCGTGTTCCTAAATATTTTGTAACAGTATGATATAATCATTTTTTTAAAGACAAATTTCTTAGAATTGTAAAAAATCAATATGTAAAAAAATTTATTTGAACCAAAATAATATTTGCAATTCTTTGAGTAAAATAGTTTCATTTTTTTTAGAAATTCGTAGTACTGTGTTCCGGCACCCAGGCGGCGCAAGTGTTTTTCCAAACAGAAGAACTGTTAGGTTTGATAAAACCATCACTTAGACGCTTAAAAACACATTTTTACTTTTGACAAACCTACAAACATTTAAAAAATGAATTACACATTATCTTAAAGCTATTCTAAACAAAGTTTATGTTCATATCTTTACCGGTTTAAAAATTATATTTGTGATTTTTTGAGTAAATCAGTTTCATGTTTTAGAAATTCATTGTATTGTGCCCCATCGCCGAAGCAGAGCAAATGTTTTTCCAAACAGAAGAGCTGTTAGATTTAGCGAAACCATTACTTATAGTTGTCCTTCTGGGTATAACATGATAGGAAGATCAAACAATCAACTAACTGCGACTTGCTCAAGCAGTGGCAGATTTTCACCAGATGATCTGCCTCAGTGTCAAGGTAAGAAGATTGATGGTATTAATTTGCTTGAAAAAACAGAGAAACGCTTAAAAACACATTTTTGCTTTTGACAAACCTACAAACATTTAAAAAATGAATTACACATTATCTTAAAGCTATTCTAAACAAAGTTTTTGTTCATATCTTTACCGGTTTAAAAATTATATTTGTGATTTTTTGAGTAAATCAGTTTCATGTTTTAGAAATTCATTGTATTGTGCCCCATCGCCGAAGCAGAGCAAATGTTTTTCCAAACAGAAGAACTGTTAGATTTAACGAAACCATTACTTATAGTTGTCCTTCTGGGTATAACATGATAGGAAGATCAAACAATCAACTAACTGCGACTTGCTCAAGCAGCGGCAGATTTTCACCAGATGATCTGCCTCAGTGTCAAGGTAAGAAGATTGATGGTATTAATTTGCTTGAAAAAACAGAGAAACGCTTAAAAACACATTTTTGCTTTTGACAAACCTACAAACATTTAAAAAATGAATTATACATTATCTTAAAGCTATTCTAAACAAAGTTTATGTTCATATCTTTACCAGTTTCAAAATTATATTTGTGATTTTTTGAGTAAATCAGTTTCATGTTTTAGAAATTCATTGTATTGTGCCCCATCGCCGAAGCAGAGCAAATGTTTTTCCAAACAGAAGAACTGTTAGATTTGGTGAAACCATTACTTATAGTTGTCCTTCTGAGTATAACATGATAGGAAGATCAAACAATCAACTAACTGCGACTTGCTCAAGCAGCGGCAGATTTTCACCAGATGAACTGCCTCAGTGTCAAGGTAAGAAGATTGATGGTATTAATTTGCTTGAAAAAACAGAGAAACGCTTAAAAACACATTTTTGCTTTTGACAAACCTACAAACATTTAAAAAACGAATTACACATTATCTTAAAGCTATTCTAAACAAAGTTTATGTTCATATCTTTACAGTTTTAAAAATTATATTTGTGATTTTTTGAGTAAATCAGTTTCATGTTTTAGAAATTCATTGTATTGTGCCCCATCGCCGAAGCAGAGCAAATGTTTTTCCAAACAGAAGAACTGTTAGATTTGGTGAAACCATTACTTATAGTTGTCCTTCTGAGTATAACATGGTAGGAAGATCAAACAATCAACTAACTGCGACTTGCTCAAGCAGTGGCAGATTTTCACCAGATGATCTGCCTCAGTGTCGAGGAAAAAAGATTGATGGTATTAATTTGCTTGAAAAAACAGAGAAACGCTTAAAAACACATTTTTGCTTTTGACAAACCTACAAACATTTAAAAAATGAATTACACATTATCTTAAAGCTATTCTAAACAAAGTTTATGTTCATATCTTTACCAGTTTCGAAATTATATTTGTGATTTTTTGAGTAAATCAGTTTCATGTTTTAGAAATTCATTGTATTGTGCCCCATCGCCGAAGCAGAGCAAAGGTTTTTCCAAACAGAAGAACTGTTACATTTAACGAAACCATTACTTATAGTTGTCCTTCTGGGTAGAACATGATAGGAAGATCAAACAATCAACTAACTGCGACTTGCTCAAGCAGTGGCAGATTTTCACCAGATGATCTGCCTCAGTGTCAAGGTAAGAAGATTGATGGTATTAATTTGCTTGAAAAAACAGAGAAACGCTTAAAAACACATTTTTGCTTTTGACAAACCTACAAACATTTAAAAAATGAATTATACATTATGTTAAAGCTATTCTAAACAAAGTTTATGTTCATATCTTTACAGTTTTAAAAATTATATTTGTGATTTTTTGAGTAAATCAGTTTCATTTTCAGAAATTCATTGTATTGTGCCCCATCGCCGAAGCAGAGCAAAGGTTTTTCCAAACAGAAGAACTGTTAGATTTGGTGAAACCATTACTTATAGTTGTCCTTCTGGGTATAACATGGTAGGAAGATCAAACAATCAACTAACTGCGACTTGCTCAAGCAGTGGCAGATTTTCACCAGATGAACTGCCTCAGTGTCAAGGTAAGAAGATTGATGGTATTAATTTGCTTGAAAAAACAGAGAAACGCTTAAAAACACATTTTTGCTTTTGACAAACCTACAAACATTTAAAAAATGAATTACACATTATGTTAAAGCTATTCTAAACAAAGTTTATGTTCATATCTTTACCGGTTTAAAAATTATATTTGTGATTTTTTGAGTAAATCAGTTTCATTTTCAGAAATTCATTGTATTGTGCCCCATCGCCGAAGCAGAGCAAATGTTTTTCCAAACAGAAGAGCTGATAGATTTGGTGAAACCATTACTTATAGTTGTCCTTCTGGGCATAACATGGTAGGAAGATCAAACAATCAACTAACTGCGACTTGCTCAAGCAGCGGCAGTTTTTTGGCCCAGATGGTAGGTGGTTTCTTGCAGCCTGGGTCCTGAGTAGGTTTGTTTATTGGTGTTAAAGGTGATAGACCGAAACCATACCTACAAAAATGGAAGGGTATCCACCTACTCCTATGTTAAGTGTGGGTTTGCTAATCGGCAAACGTTCTTTTCAGGACGGGGCAATGTCTGCTGTATAAAACTGCCCTTTTCAGAGCACATTGTTAACAAGTTCCAAAGACTCACTATTCTTCAGCTGAACATCGAAGGCCTCACTGCAAGCAAGATGAACGTTCTTCATCACCTCGCTATGCAGTCTGAGGCACTCGTCATCCCACTGCAGGAGACCCACTGCACTGATGCAGAGAAGTTGGTACTTTCAAACAATCAACTAGCTGGGTCTTCTTTAAACAGGAAGCATGGCCTTGCCACGTTTGTCCACGAGCGAATAAGATACACGCTTTTTGACCAATCTCCACCGACATTGGAGATCGAGTGGTTGTGTGTGGACGTTGATGGCTATAAAATAGTCAACGTCTACAAAACACCGCCAACGCGATTGCGAACCCTGGATCTCCCAATGTTTCCTCACCCCTGTCTGTACGCTGGCGATTTTAACTGTCGTCATGCTGACTGGGGTTACGACGACAACAGTCCGGACGGTAAGTGCTTGGCTGGCTGGGCAAGTATTAATTGTCTTGCCCTCTTTTATATAATGCCAAGGACGCTGCCAGTTTTTGTTCTGGCCGCTGGAACACTGGCACCAATCCAGATCTAGCTTTCTCTAGCATAGGTCCAAACAGTCGCTTACCGGATAGAGGTGTCCTTGAAACGTTCCCCAGGTCACAACATCGACCTTCGCTTATTACACTACCAAGGTTTACACTATGGCAGTGCCAAGCATACCTGTTAAGCGATGGAACTTTCGCAAGGCCAAATGGAGTTACTACCAGGGTTGCGGAGTCAAAGTCGTTCGGAGTCGGAGATTTTAGGAAGGAGTCGGAGTCGGACTGTTAAGAGGACTAGGAGTCGGAGTCGGAGTCGGAATATTTTATTCGACTCCGACTTCTCATGTTCAATTTCCTTACATATTAGTGATGTTAACCGCGCAACTTACGCGGCCGCGCGCGACAGTGGAGTGCAGTGGAGTAATTTTTTTAAGAGAAGCTTGTCGCCTATTGCGCGACACCGCGTGAAACTCATAAAAAGTTTACATTTTAATTTCTAAGCAAATAGTATTTTGGGTAATGATATGCTCGGGCAGCCGATTTAGTTGCTTCCCTTTCTTCAATCGAATGACAGGAAGCAAATGCGAGGTGCATAATCAATTACTACCCCAAAGCAGCCTCTTTCTATAGTACCGTGGTACCTTGACATACGAGTTTAGTTTGTTCCTTGACCGAGCTCGTACCTCAATTTGCTCGTAATGCAAAGCGAATTTTCCCATTAAAATTAATGTAAATGCCATTAATACGTTTCAACCTCCAAAATGCCCCCATTTTTATTTTTGACGTGTCTTTAAATAAGTACTTCCTCCAACAGAAGCGAGTGTTGAACGTCTGTTTTCATCACTAAGGCTCTTCAGAACAGACCAAAGGGCTGCAATAAAGAAGAAACTCATAGAAGCAATTTTGTTTTTATGAGCAAATTATTAAATTAAAATTTTGAAAATTAAAACTTACTCTTCTTGCTCTATTCTTTCAAAAAAATATCAACCAAAAGTTTAGAAGCAAGGTGAATTTTTTAATAATCTCCTAATATGAATGTCAATAAACGGCAGGGAACCTGCATGTTCAGTCTCATACAAAAGTACAGTAATTGAAATATTCAGGAGATAGAAACTACAGACCCCCTTTTATTTTGTTTACAAAATCCGACAAAATTCACATATATATTCTTACTACATATCAATATATAACCATGAATTACTATGAAGAAGATGGACTCCATGCCATCAAACTAAGGGCTAAAGTTTATTTGAGAGAAATAAGGATGAGTTTATTATTGGTATGGAAATGTTAACATTTTTCTCTGGAGTTTCTTTATATGCAGTGTCAAAGTAAGAAGATTGATGGTAAGACGATTGATGGTTGATTGGTTTAGTGTCAAGGATAGTTTTCTTTTTTTGTCTTTTAAAATTTAATCTATTGAATGTCTTGCCAGTGCTCCTCATTGTTCACATTTATCTTTTTTTATGTATTTTATCTCACATTTCTTTCTATTCATACTTCACGAGTACTTTAATTTTATTAAAATGTTATATATACATGTATGTATAGAATTGCTTGAAAAATTTTTGGTCGGCTTTCATCAGAAATGTGCTCAATAACATCACTTCAGAACGATTAAAATAATTAAATTTCAGACCATAAAATTTAATTTAAAAATAATTTTATTTGCCCCAACAAACTTTTTCGCCTGCCTGGGCTCGTCAGGAAGCGGTTACTGTAGATATGTTATGGAAATAGTATCATTTATATTTATTGTATATAGGCTATATGTGTTTTTTCATAAATAATGATGTTGTTTTTTTACTCTTAACATAGTCTGCTTCACATGTACACTGTAAAGTGTATAAACACCATGATTGTCACAGTGAAATCGTATGCTTTGATTATCATGATTCTTTCCTCAAGATATAAAGTATATAATACTGAATTTTGATAATAGGGTCAATCCATGACAAATCGCCATAGACATTTAACCACTACATCACCGATTTTAATGAAAATTGGTGTATGTGGTTATCTTATAGCAAAAACCCACTGGTGCAAATATTACGTTTCTACAACTAATATTTTTTGAGTTATAGGAGGCAAATTTTTGGGGGAGCCAAAAAATCCTTTTCAAAAAACGCTTATATATTCCTCAAGATATGTTTAAATTGTAACATATTATATATGGTTGAAATCAGAAAAGAACAAGGAATTCAAATATAATATCAAAAATTCTATAAATATTAATATAACAAAGTTATTTATTTTTTTAAAAAAATTTTTTCCGCCACCCCCCAAGAATTTTGAAAAGGCCCACAAAAATTTTTCATTCATAAGCCTTAAAAATATGCAATAAAAACAATAGGTATAGACCGTTTATTATGCTTAACACTCAATACAAATGATTCACTAAAGCAATTTTTAGGAAAAATTTTACTCAATTTAATGGATTTAAAAAAAAAATTTATTCATTAAGTTATTATCTCAGTCCTAAAAACATAAATATGGCAATACTTTTGAACAGCATTCACTTTTTATTGCATTAATAGATAACTAGTTGCTAAACTTAAGATAAAATGATGTTAGGCCTACCAAAATATAGAACCGATGTCCCCCTCATTTTGCTAAAAATACAATGTTGTTGATCGGCATCGGTTTCATTTTAAAGCAGGGAGTTGCAAAAGTAACTTTAATGTTTAATAAATATTTAATTCATAATAAGTATGATTTTTAAATATTTTGTATTTAGCAACCATCTGTGATAAACTACTATCTAATTTTAACAACAACAAATTTACATGCTCTGTGTTTTTAGATCTAAGCAAAGCTTTTGACACTATTAATCATGATCATGATATATCAATAGAAAAAATTTAATATATAGTTTAGATTAAGAGACAAGGTCGTATTTATCATAAAATTATACCTAAGTAATAGAATTCAATGTACAAAAATAAAAAATGTTTTATCTGATTTGACTACACGTAAATGTGGAGTACCACAGGGCTTGGACCCCTGTTATTCCTACTCTAAATAAATGATCTTTCAAATGTATCTAATACGAAGACTACTCTATTTGATATCTGTGCAAAATGATGTTAAGAAAGAATTGTTTGTAATAGATGTATGATTGAAGTCAAATAAACTATTATCAAACTACTCTCAAACCTATTTTGTACCATTCAGTAGCAAAAGAAAAATTTTACGGATCCCTTCAATATTACCATCAGTGGTCATTTTATTAAAAGAAAATGTAGTTTGAAGTACCTTGGGGTAACTTGAAATGAACACTGAACAACATTCTAAAGTTTGTGGTATAGTATGTAAACTCAGACACTGTGCTACCCTAGCGACATTAAAAACTCTCTATTTTGCAATATTTAATCTGACGTCTAAAACTCTGTATTAAATTGGAGAAGAGCTATTAAATCAATGCTGGCTGCTATTCAGGTCCATCAAAATAAGTTCATTCGTTCTTGTTTATTTTTACCAAAATCAACGAATATAGATTATTTCTTTCATAAATTTAATGTCTTAAAAATAAACAATGTTATTAAATTTAATTATGCAAAGTTCATGTTTAAGTATATGCATAATATGCTACCAAAAACTTTTTCGGATTACTTTCAATGAACATTCAATGAACAAATTCATAATTATAATACTCACCACATAAAAAATTGATTTGTTTTTACCAGGGATGCGGAGTTAGCAATAAAACCTATGGCTCCAGCTCCGGGATTTTAAAATGACTGGCTCTGGCTCAACTCCAGCTCTAGACTCTAAAACTCTTTCCGACTCCAGGCTCTGGCTCCAGCTCTGGCTTCACACTAGTGATGTCAACCGCGCAGCGTAGTAATCTTTTTTGTAGGATCTTGCCGCGCGCCGCGCCGCGTGCAAATTATGAAAAGTTTACATTTAAATTTTAAGCAAATCTTCTTTTGCATAATGCTATTGCTTGGGTTGCCGATTTAGTTGCTCCCGTTCATTAATCTAATCACAGAAAGCAAAGTGTCAGGAGTATAATCTACTGAATAACCTCTTACCATAGTACCGGTAATTTATAATGTAAATAGCGTGTAAAGCGGTGAGACAAACTAAAATAAATAAAAAGAGAGGTGAACTGCTCTCAAACTTAAAGAAACCAATGGAATCTAATTGTACAGCAGAGAAAGGCTTGTAAAAAATATTAATAAGAAAGAATAAGCAATGTGAATTTTGAAGATAAACTTGAGTTAGAGTATGTGACTTAGAGTATGGCCCAGATGGTAGGTGCTTTCACGCAGCCTGGGCCGTGAGTAAGTCTGCTCATTAATTTAAAATGACAGACCGAAACCGAACCTACCAAAACGGAAGGGTATCCACCCTTCCAATGTTCAGTGTGGGTCTGCTAATTGGCAAACGTCCTTTTCAGGACGGGGCAATGTCAGGATAAAACTGCCCTTTTCAGAGCACATTGCTAACAAGTTCCGAAGACCCACTATTCTTCATCTGAACATTGAAGGCCGCACTGCAAGCAAGATGAACGTTCTTCATCACCTCGCTATGCAGTCTGAGGCACTCGTCATCCTATTGCAGGAGACTTACTGCACTGATGCAGAGAAGTTGATATTACCAAACTACCAACTAGCTGGGTCTTCTTTAAGCAGGAAGCATGGCCTTGCCACGTTTGTCCACGAGCGACTGAGATACACGCTTTTTGACCAATCTCCACCGACATCGGAGATCGAGTGGCTGTGTGTGGACGTTGATGGCTATAAAATAGTCAACGTCTACAAAACACCGCCAACGCGATTGCGAACCCTGGATCTCCCAATGTTTTCTCACCCCTGTCTGTACGCTGGCGATTTTAACTGTCTCCATGCTGACTGGGGTTACGACGACAACAGTCCGGACGGTGAGTGCTTGGCTGGCTGGGCAAATATTAATTGTCTTGCCCTGCTATATAATGCCAAGGACGCTGCCAGTTTTTACTCCGGCCGCTGGAACACTGGCACCAATCCAGATCTAGCTTTCGCTAGCGTAGGTCCAAACAGTCGCTTACCGGATAGAGGTATCCTTGACAAGTTCCCCAGGTCATCGACTTTTGCTTATTACACCACCAAAGTTTGCTATGGCAGTGCCAAGGACTTCTGTAACACCATTAAGAAAGCAACCAAAAAGACTATTCCACGCGGGTATCGAAATAACTATATTCCGTGTTGGGATGCAGAGTGTGAATCCCTGTATAAAACCTTTCTGCAGTCTCCTCAGGGAGACGAATCAAGTTTGGCTGCTACAGCTCTGCTTGCCAAGCTTGACAGAAAGCGGAGGGATTGATGGTCCGAGGCAGTTCGGAGCATTGACTTCTCACACTCTAGTCGAAAAGCGTGGAGTATTTTGAACAACCTTACTGGTAGGTCACGACACTCTCCTCGTCACTGTCCCGTTTCAGCCGATGCTATTGCATCTCAGCTGGTTAGAAATGGGAAATACGAGGCTGTTGACCGCAAGTCATTTCGACTTGTCTTTCAAGAAGTGTCTGACCTTTGGAGGGCCACAACAGTAACCCAATAAAGATCTCTGACAGTTTTTCACAGAGAGAATTTACTGCTGCCCTTCAACATTTAAAACCAGGTAAAGCTCCGGGACCTGATTCCATCTGCCCCGAGCTTATACTCCATGCTGGAGCTGCTTTGAAGTCCTGGTTACGTGACTTTCTTTCTTCCTGTATGCGCCGACTCAAAATGTCCAAGATCTGGAGAAGAGCGCTTGTGGTCGCTATCCCAAAACCAACAAAGCCCGTGGGGGATTCAAAAAGTTATCGACCGATATCTCTGCTCTGTGTCCCCTACAAGATACTCGAGAGGCTTATCTACGCCCGCGTTGAGCCATTAATCGATGCACTGCTCCCTAAAGAGCAGGCTGGGTTCCGACGCGGGATGTCAACCGTAGATCAAGTTGTTCTGCTAACCCAACATCGAGGATTTTTTTGAGGCTAAAGAGAAGGCCCGTACCGTATTTATCGATCTGACAGCTGCCTATGACACTGTCTGGCACCGTGGCCTTACCTGCAAGCTGCTGAGACTACTTCCGGATAAGCACATGGTCAAAATGATCATGGAGCTTGTCCGAAATCGAAGTTTCACCCTTACCACCGGTGACACCAAGCAAAGCAAAGCAGGCTACGCCATCTTAAAAACGGCGTTCCTCAGGGATCGGTCTTGGCTACCTCCTATTTAACATCTATACGTACGATCTTCCTTCCATGATTTCCAGAAAGTTTGCTTATGCTGATGATTTAGCATTGTTGCATTCTTCTGGAAACTGGAAGGACTTGGAGGGGACTCTAAGTCAAGACATGTCCACACTTTCAGCGTATCTCCAGACTTGGAGGTTGAAGCTCAGTCACACTAAGACGGTGACGGCAGCCTTTCATTTAATAAACCGAGAGGCCAAACGTGAGCTAAAGGTCTACAACAACAGTAGACTTTTACAGTTCTGTCCAACCCCTACTTATCTTGGGGTAAAACTGGACAGATCGCTCACGTTTCGTCACCATTTAGTGGCATTGCGCAAAAAACTATCATCGCGCGTCACACTGTTGAGGCGACTCGTGGGCTCGGGATGGGGTGCTGGTGCTAAAACACTACGCATAGCCACCTTGTCTCTAGTCTACTCAACAGCTGAGTACTGTGCGCCAGTCTGGTGTCGCAGTCCTCACACTCACCTCATTGACAGTATCTTGAATGACGCCTTGGGCATAGTTACTGGATGCCTGCGTCCCACTCCAACGGACCATGTACTCTCAGGCATGCACTCTATGTACTCTCAGGCATCCAGCCAGCTGAGCTTCGCCGACTGGGAGCGACACTCTCCTTGGCTTACCGTGGATCTCTGGACCCCGATCATATCTTGCATGGTCTATTAAGTGGGTCCTCAGATACTCGCCAAGTGAGACTAAGATCCAGACGCCCGTTTGTGCCAGGTGCGCGCAATTTTTTGGACAACCTTGCCAGACTTGGCATCCGCGCCTCTGAATGGACAAATCACAAATGGAACGCGGAGTACTGTGAAAGTGCTTCCAGGCTTCGTGCTTTTGTGCCCCAGACATGTGCCAGGCCTGTTGGAATGGGCTTAAACCGAGCAGCTTGGGTTAAGCTCAACCGCCTGCGGACTGGTGTTGGGCAAGTCCATTCGTCCATGCACAAATGGGGTCTCGCTCCTTCACCGAATTGCGAGTGCGGTGCCTCTGAGCAAACCGCAGACCATGTATTAACAGCGTGCCCTATACATCGGGCACCACATGGAGCACGAGGTCTGACGGTTTTGGATGACGAAACTCGATGCTGGCTTAATGACATCACTGCCAGCATCTGATCCAGGCAGTGCAGCAGTCTGGGGTAGTAAAAGGATAAACCCTCGGCCCCAGTTCTGTTTGTGTCTGGCCTGGAGTGGATACCCTTCAAACGACGACGACGACGAAGGCAAGTTTTTGTTTAAGTTCTGCATCCTTGGTAGCACTGTGTATGTAAAGAGAAAGAGTTTAGCCTTTGCCATTTGGTGGAGAGAAATGGTTAAGTTAAAAGCCTTCGGACTCATCAACGCACCTTTCGGACCGAAAGGACTATTTAGTCCCACACCACTATTTAAAAAATTTTTTTTATAATACTATAAAATTTTATCAAAGATTTTTTATTATTCTTTAGCAATATTTTGGCAACTTTGCAAATCAATTGTAACACGTGCAAATTTGTTCTTAGTGATTATCAAACCAACTAAATACATAAAGTTTAGTTCAACTTTATACAGTTTTTAAAATTAAATTCGTGGATAAAATAATGTTTAATTTAAGAAAAGCTGCATAAAATTTACAATAAAAAAGTCTAGGGGATGATATAAAACAAATTTGACTTTTTTAATAGTGTTTATATGCTTAATTTATTTGCTTTTCAAACTTGGGACTATTTAGTCCCAAGCGGTTTTATGCGTACTTTTTACTTGTTTTTTGTCGAATTTAGATGGCCCAGAAACAGACCAGATCTAGAGAGTTTATAATTGGTGTAAATGAAATAGTGCAATTAGTTACTTCTAATGAGTCCGATTCATCAGATAATGACCCTATAGATGAAGAAGATGTAATATTTTTGGAAGAAGCAATTTCAGATACTGATGATACTATAACAGTAACAATCGATGATGCCCATGCACAAAGCATAGAACCAAATGTTTTGGAGCGTTTATCTCATCTATTACATTGGAGAAAGATTTGTACTGCTTTTGATATTCCAAATTGCTCTGTATCTGGCACAATCAATTTAAAGTATGAGGATAGCGATGAGCCAAAACCAATAGAAATCTTTTCAGACACCATAAAGCAGGAAACGCTAATGAATTTGGTCAATGCACAGACTAAGTTGTATATGCAGCTGAAAGGAATGGTTTTTAATGTAAGAATTAATGAGCTAAAAGCATTTATACTGTAGGTATAACTTCGTTTATGGGATATCATAACCTTCCTAGTATTCGTGATTATTGGAGTAGAGATCCTGGTCTTGGTGTAAAAGTTGTGTCAGACGTAATGCCTCGAGATCTTTTTTTTGAAATACGTACTGCACTTTATTTTGTAGACAATGAAAAACCCCAAGACAAAAATGATAAGGCATGGAAAATACGATCAATTATATTAATAAATCATTTCAATCAAGCTTTTAGTCAAGCAATGGGTCCAACAAATGAACAAGCTATAGAAGCTATAGAACAACCTATAGAAGAACACATGATTAAATTTAAAGGACAACATTCGATGAAACAATATATGCCCCTAAAACCAATTAAAAGAGGATTTAAGATATGGTGCAGAAATGATTCGGCCACTGCTTACCTTTTTTAGTTTGAATTTTATACCGGAAAAAAGGAAAACAGAGAAGGTGGACTACAGTAGGTGAAAATGTGGTCATGCAACTTTCCAAATCATTAATTGGCAGAAATGTTAGGTTATATTTTGAAAATTTGTTTACAACTCCTTCCTTAATATTTAAGCTAAAACAAGATCAAATATACTCTTGTGGTACAGTTCGTCAAAACAGGAAAGGCATGCCCAAAAATCTTAAAAAAGATAAGGAGATTAAAAGAGGAGAGCTCGATCGACGTCAGTCAGAAGGAATGCATTTAGTAAAATGGATGGACACTAAAGGTGTCATTGTTCTGTCTACGATAGATTCTTCTATGCCAGTTGTACCTGTGCGACAAAGATTAAAGGGACAAAAACAAAAGGTAACTATAGAGTGCCTTCTCATGATAAAAACATACAACAATGGCATGAAAGGCAAAGACTTAATGGATCAACTAAAAGCATTTATGAGGTAGATTGCAGATACCCAAAAGAATTTTATCTTGGGGTATTTTTTGATCTTATGGACATCAGCTATGTAAACGCATTTATTGTTTGCACAAAATATATGCAAGATAAATTTCCTCACAGTACGCGCTTGAAAACGTTAAAGGACTTCAAGCACGACGTTGTTATAGATTTGATCGGGGAATTTTCAAGCAGAAAACGAGCAAGAAATTCTTTAACTGTGGTTTCAAGATTTCCGTCAGACGGTTCCGATATTCATCAAGTTACACGAGTTCCTTATAAAGACCGTGGTTGATGCAAATTGTGTACCAAGCGAAAAATAGACTCTCGTACTTGCACTCTTTGTGATGAATGTAATTCATTTCTTTGTCAAACAAGTAAAAAAAAATTGTTTCAGGAAATGGCATTTCGGTGTTGAGAGCAACATTTTAGTGTAAAATATGTGTGTGCATTACTTTAATTGTTATGCTGTTTAGTAAAGCAGGGTAAAAAGTAATTATCATGTTGATTTTTGAAACGATGAAAGACCACTATGGCAGAAAATTGTCAATAGACGCAAATTCTCTTTAAATAATTATTGCTTAAATTCAAATGTTCAAAAAAACTAAAAGTTTTGATGATGTTATAAATATACTGTAACTATTTTTCTAAGACTCCAAATTCCTTAAAGTTACTCAAACTCATTGAATATGACAAGAAAAATTTAAGTTGATATTTTAAAAAAAATTGGGACTGGGGCGATTGGGACTAAATAGTCCCAAATATTTAAGGCCTCTATACTAATTTATAGATGCACCCTGACAGATTTTTTTTTGGGCAACCATATTTCGGCAACACATCCACCAAAGAAATAACAAATTTACTATTTTATACAGACTAATAAAAATACAGGTCTGTAGGGTTAAAACTGCCTAGTTCATCCACGACTTTACGACATTTCAAAAAATACAAAATATTAAGTAAAAAACTTCAACAATGGTGTCATGGCATAGATACAACTTACATTACACAAATTAAACTTTAATAAAAATTTTCTTCCTGAAAAAATCTTAGTTTGGTTTTAACTTTAAAGTTTACTTATGGTTTACATCAAAAAAAAAAACTTTTATATTTTGCCAGTAAAATCAAATTTTCTCAAACTTTAAGCAGGGTCAATGTAAGTCTAACCGATGCCTCCCAAAAAAACTAAAATTGGGGCTCCGGAAAAGCAAATAAAAACAAAAAAATTGTCATACCCTGAATATACGGACTACATTCCCACGAAATAAAAATTTTTTTCTTCACCTAGTTTTATAATGTTATGACTGGCATTCCACGTTTTGCTGAACCAACTGTACGATAAAATCAAGATAAAGACCGAAAAAAAGGTCTTTATTTCTAGAGAATGCTCTGCATTCCGACTTTTTTGGTCTTCATCTAGTTTCATAGTAGAGTCTGCATTAGTTAAAGGTGGCTTTTTTCCGACAAGGTTTCGTAAAAATTTGGATCCCCGAAAAACTGGGATTCCCGATTGGAGCCTTTGATGGAAATTACACCGGCTCTGACTTTAAACCGAAAAGATTTTACAGATGAATCGTGAGAATAGTTTGTTTATAATTGGTTTTAAAATAATTGGCATTGCAAGAAAAAATTAAACAAAACTTTCTTTTTTGGCTTTTTTAAAAATAAAATTTTGGTGATTAACTTTCAAAAAATTTTACTTGTTTAACAAAGATGTTTGTAAAGTTGCTATTCCACGGTATAATTTAGTCTCGCCCTCAATTATGGCATTGTAAAGGCGGATTTCGGATGCTATTTCTATCACGTCAAATCATATGTTTGAGATCATTTTTACTCGATAAAAAACTACAGATTTCCGCTGCTAAATCAATTTATGGTGTACTTTCAATATTGCATTTTTAGCTGGGCACTCTGCCCCTTTCTCAACTATCAACTTTACATGGGTGGTGATTTTTGCCGCAAACTCTATTTTCAACGCATTTGGTTTGCGGAAAAAAACTAGGAGAAACACCGAGTTAAGTGAAATGGGCTGTACTTTTCGTAGGACTATCTATAAATGTTAGGATACTTTATATTTTGAGAAAAATGTGTGAAGTTTTTGTAGAAATTGAATTTTGTTCATTGATTACGAATAGGAACGTTTTCTTATCGTTCTTTCTTCGAGGGAAGGGGACACTAAACAACGGAACAATTCATTGTATCACCATATCGAAAATAGTTAGAAAGGCGTGTAAGGCCTATATGCTAAATGATAAAAAATAATCAATTTCTTATCTGTTTGTTGTATAATAATTCTTATCGTATTTTATTTCTTAACTTTTCTTGTTAGTTTTTGTATATTTTTTTATTTTTTGATAAATAAAAATTTTATCGATTGATTGACTAGACTCTTTGCAACAGATTAAAACTTATTTAAAAAAAAACGAGTATTTTTCCTCAAACAATGCTTCATTTTAATGAAACACAACTGATACTTGTAGTTATTGAAGTTGGAAAAAAGTCCAGGTGCACAGCAGAGGAAAACAATTTTCAATAACATAAAACCATGGCTGACTGTCTGTAAATTAGTTACAACCTAAACATTATTAAATGCTGTGATTATACCCATACCCATCACCCATACCCATCACCCATACCCATTATACCCATACCCATCACCGATCTCCGGAGATACATTTTTCAGGCGGAGTTGGGACACTTCTCTAACGACGAATCTGGCTGAGTCACAGTCCTTTGTTTTATATACCCCATTTTTAACCAACTGCGAGGCCAAAAGCCAGATCGGGATTGGTTCCAGTGTTCCAGTAACCAAAGAAAAAACTTGGGGCATATATCGGGTTGAATAAGAGAAAAAGATTTCCCTTGGCTGCCCTGTCATCTAGGAATTCTCCATCTGCGCTGGTATAATTGTAGCCCTATTTAGTGTTCTGGCAGTTAAAATCACCTGCATAAAGACAAGGGTGTGGGAACACTGAAATGATTGCTAATGTGAGTTGCGAGGTTGGTGGTATGTAGACATTGACAATCTTGCAACCATCAATGTCCATATATAACCATTCAATTGCTGATCTCTCCGAGAATTGATCCACAAGGGTCCAATAAATTTTCTCGTGGACAAACTTAGCAAGGCCATGATTTCTGTTTGAGATTTAACCAGCCAGTGTAAAGTGTGGTACTACTAGCTTGTTTGCAGTCGTGCAATAGTTTTTTTGTAATTGGATGGGAAGAGCCTTGTGTCTGGTGGTTAATTGGCTTATAACGCAAATCTTATTTGTGCTTAGGCTCTCAACATTTAAATGTGGTATTTTGGTCACAAATAGCCCACATCTAGTGTTTGTGAACTTATCATGTCTCTTTCGCTTCCGAAGCCGAGAATCTATCTCTTTACCACCCCAAAAACACCCCGAATTCATCATCATTTGTCTGGTCATTGCCAGTCACCGGGACTCGCTACATCGAAACGGATGGTATGATTAAACCTTGATCGTAAGGAAAATTGTTTTTGGTGAAATCTAGTAAGTGCTTTTGTTAAACACTGTAGACCTGAGAGTGGCGTCAGGCTGACAACTTTTCTAGTTAAGCTTGAGAAAAATAGCAAAGTGATTGGTATCGTTTTAGATAAATTAACTAAATGATTAGATGAAAAAAAAAAATTTGTTTAGAGAATGTACACAAGTCCTCAAAGCTTTCAAATCAAACTCGACTATGTTCAACAATTGTCGGAATTGCTTTGTAAATTTTTCCATTCTGGTGACGATGAAATTACGCAAATAAATGCAGTAAATTACTAGATGGTCTTACATCACGAATTCTGCTGCAGATTTCGTGGTTTCGAAAAGCTTCAAAACCATTTCAAGTTGTTTATGCTACCAATTTCAAATCAGTGCGGCAACATCACAGGAACTGCTGTTGAAAATGATCAATCTTTAGTGTGACATTGTTTTAAAGTAGAAAATCAAAACCCTGAAGCTATATGAGTTTTGCTCTTTAAAAAGTAACATTCGGATTTTAAAAATTTCAAACGATGTTGCAAAGAAAGCTATTTGACTCCACACTGTTGTGTGACCAAACATTCATTTTGATAAATTCCAAGAAATCTAACCACAGATCTCAGTTTATTGATGTATTGCTGACACTTTTGGCTGCTGGTTCAGTAAAATGGCTAAAGTTTTTTTTTTTTTAATGCTGCAAGCTTGAACACAGCAGGTCTCTTTAATCTTTGCTATAATTGGCTTTTTTTTGTATTATAAACAAAATCAATAAGATTCTGACGTTATAACTAATACCCTTACAAAAATTAAAAACAAATATAATTTTAGAAACAAATTAAGGATTACAATTTATCTTACGTACGTTTTCTTTAATTATTTTTACATTCCTACGTTTTTTTACTTCACAGATTCCACCTGATGAGCCGTCTTTGGCGAAACAGGCTGTTGCGGATTTTAAATTTTAAATTTTTATTTTATTTTAGTGCTTTCATTATATAATATATATATATAACAATGTTGCGACATCAATGCTTCAAAAGTGCTCAATAACAAAGTTAGAGCTCGAAATCAAAATTAAAAACTGGCAAAATCACAGAAATTAAAACAAAGCTAAAACCCAACAGACTGTTTCACCCACAAAAGGGATCATCAGGGGCGTCGAAAGAAAATAAATTGTCTTTATTTAGACACCCCTGATAATTCCTTTTGTGGGTAAAACAGTCGATTGGGTTTTAGCTGTGTTTTAATTTCTGTGATTTTGCCAGTTTTTAATTTTGATGTATATATATATAAATATATTTTTCTTTTGCAAGATCAAACTGTCACTGACAAAACTTCAATAGTCGAAACAGCTATCTGGCACAGGATTGTTCATCACAGTGTAGACATTTTTTTGTCTATACACTTTTATTTTCATATTCTTAACCAAAAAACTAATTTTCTATGCTTGAGGTTTTTTCAATTTCTACATGTTGTCTCGCTTAGTCTGAAATTCAATTTTTATTAGCTTTTTTTGATGTTGCTTCAAGGTACTTTTCGATGTAATCAATTCCATCTAATTCGATGTAGTCCAAAATTCAATTTTTTCAACTCTATTCTGATTGGTACTTTTTCGATATTGGTTCAAGGCACTTATCGATGCAATTTATTCAATGCTGTGTGTTTCGTTGTTATTCATCCAAGATTAGATTTTTAAAAAACTTTTTTTCTTCACTAATAGAATACTGATTTCTTATTTGTTCTTTTTAACAATGTCGATTCTTTCGATGTTCATTAATCCTACTTAGGTTTGGAATTGTAGATTTTTTGTTAGAATTAAATATTTCCAAAAGAGTTATTTTATGGAATTATTATTTTTTCCTGCTCGGCCTTTCCCAATGACTGTCTTGATACAATCGAAGAATAGTCTGGCATCATTTTTCTGAATAATTAGCAGCTGATTTCTTGATTTATTATCATACTTTTCCCTTACCAATTGTTTTGATATGATATGATATGATAATTTGAACTTTTAAGAATTTTTTATTTAATAGATCAAAACTTTTTCTTTTTTCTTTCTAATGCAAACTGTTTTTAGAAACCAGCCGTTTTCCAATTGGTTATGAAGGTAAGTTGAGAAAAAAATTTTTCCTGTATGTTTAAATCCAAAGTGTGATTGCATAAATTGCAAAACAACCAAATAATAGAAAATAAATTCAGTGTAAAGCATGGCTTACTTTACTACTTCGCCATGATGGAAAAGCATTGAATTTGTTTTCTATTTCCCCGCTGTTTTAAGGATATTCTACGATGCATCATCATCGTTATCACATTGACTATTAATCCTCCCGTCTTGTAGGACAACATCGGGAACATTAACCGTTTAGAAACCGTCACAATACAAGAGCTCCAACTTGGTTTTGAAAATGCCGAATATTAATTTAATCTGCATGTTTTTTAGCTTTTATTTCCTTAAAAAAATAATATGATTGTAATTCAAAGCTTCGTGTTAAAACATAAATGCTTTTTCTTAAGCTTTGACAATCTTAACTGCATAACAGCAAGCGATAGTGAGAACCAATCTATGTTGATTGCAATAATTTCACGAGTATCAATTGTACCATAAAAAAATAGAAAGCACCATTTTAAGATTTTTGTTTTTTTTATCCTCTAATTCTAAAAATCCGCCTTTACTAAAGAAAAAAATTAAAGCTTTTCTTTTCTTGTGTTTTTTGAAAATATTTTTTTGGTGATTAACTGTTAGAAAAATTACTTGTTCAACAAAGGTGTTTTTAAAATTGCAGTTACACTTTATAATTTAACCTCGCACTCAGAATATGACATTGTAAAGGCGGGTTTTTGATGCTGTCGTTATCACGTTAATTGACGTCATTTTCATTCATTTTTACGTACGTCAATTGACGTCATTTTTACTTAATCAAAAACTACCGTTTCCCACGGCGCTTTTTAACGCAATAGCGTAAAGTTTAGAAGGGTTTTCTAGCAAAAAACTGCTTGTTAGGTTAATACGATAAAGTAGGATTGAGTTCTAAGGTTTTTGTCCATCGCTTTCTCGTAGTTTCAAAAACTTGACAACTTTTTATTTGATAGACACGGTTGAGAATAGTGTGTTGGATAGCTCGCCTTTTGTCGAATCAGAGCAACATTTCAAAATGTTTAATCAAAAAGGGAATTCCCTTTCATTGTAGTATCTGTTTCCAGAATCTCGCTTTCGTCAGAATAGTTACGTGGAAAGAGCGCAGTTTCGATAACGACAGCATTGGACATGATTTTGGTGTAACTCTCATCTTTTTTATGCTGTCCCCTACATGGGAAATATAATTTACCGCATTTCCCAAGCTTTCCCTTCTTGAGAAGAAGCTCTAAATATTTACAAATATTTAAAAAAAAAAGACTGCTACATCAAATTACTTTGGATAATTGCACGTGTTTTGTTAAAATTTATTTTTCTAAATCGATTTATAGTTTACTTTCAGTAATTAAAGGTGTGTACTTTACCCCTTTCTCAACTATCAGCTTTATATTGGTTGTAATTATCGCCCCAAAATGTATTTTCAATGCATTTGGTTTTCAAAAACAACTTTGAGAAACACCGAGGTAAGTAAGCTAGGCTGTGCTTTTCGTAGGAAAATCTGTGAATATCAGGATGTTTCATTTTTTTGACTAAGAATGCGTGAAGTCTTCATGGAGATTGAATTCTGTTTATTGATTTCGAATATGAACGTTTTTCTTATCGGTCGTTTTTTGGAGGGCACATCAAATGGCGGAATAATTTACCGATCACCGTAATGTAAATAGTTTGAAGAGCGTATTTTAAACCAAATGACGCATTATTTTATCTGCTTGTTGTATGATAATTCTTATCGCATTTTATTTTTAATTCTTTTTGTTATTTCTTCTACAGTAGAATTTGTCTAATTCTTCATGGTTTAATTCGTCAGTTCCCTCAATTCATCATTTTTTGTCAGTCCCGATAAAATTTTGATCTTTCATGTACATTTTAATTCGTCTACTTCGCCATTGTCTTATTTGTTAATTCATTCAATTCGTCAATTCATTCAATTCATTCAATTCAATTTTTCTATCCCTGCGAAGCTTCTTGTTCGGCAAATACATCATTTGCAGTTTCACTTTTGGTGTTTAAGCAGTTAGTTCACACATGTGAAAATTCAAACAAATTAAGGATCCTTATCTGAGAATTGTTGCACCTTGCAATTTGTTTATCAGATATATACAAGAGGTGCGAAGCACGATCAGATTCCCCATAGAGAAAACACTGAAAATATATGAAGTTTATTAATAATTTAAAAGGTTTTAGCTTAATTGGAGGATTCTAGATAGAGTAGAGGAATTAAAGAGTTTAATTTAAACGATAAAAATGTTTTTCAAATTTTTATTGAGAGTAGCGCCTTCTACAGTTGCTTTCAAAATTGTTGCCACTAGCGAAGTTACATAAAAAATTAGGAGTCAAAGATGCCATGTCGCTATTAAAATTTTTGTGTATTATTGTAGCAAATTTTACTTTCACCAATTTCGTTTGATATTTTCTGTGTACCGGTATTGCATGGTTTGGGTTATGTGTGTATTGTTGTATTTAACCATGACGTCATAAACTCGTATTGTACTGCAAATTAATGCACTATGTATACGAGTTACTATGATAAAGTATACGAGCTATATACAATAATAGAGGTTGGTGGTCTGATAAAATGGCTGAAATGTGTTTTTTTTTCAATCCCACAAGCTTGAATACAACAGGTTTTTTAATCCTCGCTGCAATTAGCTTGTGTTTATATTGTAAAAAAATCAATAAGATTCTGAGGTTATACTGAATACCACTACAAAAATTAACAACAAAAACTATTTCAGAAACAAATCAAGAAAATAATTTATCCAGATTGATAAAAAGATCATTAATGGTAACTGGACTCCTGCCAATTCAAAAGCTTTTTTTTGCTTTCATCTTTATTTATCTTCCTGTCTTGCAAGAAAATGTCGGGAGTGCTATACTTAGAGCAATTGTCAAGCGATTACTCCAACCTGCTTTTGGTGATACCAAGATATTGCTGTTCGGTTGAAATTTTTTATTATTATCATTATTTTTAATTTGGTTTTTATTGTTGCGTAGCAGCTACGCAAATGGTTGACGTGAATCGGCATGATGCAGTTGTTGTTCAGAACATAATGCATAGCGATTCAAATTTGTCCTGACTATCGCCACAAACACAGTAATGTAAAAATTTGATGCTTTAGCAAAAATAACTTTTTATAATTCTGTCTGAACGCAATTTAACTGATTTTCGGGCAAGCTATTAATATTTGTTTTTCAATTCTGTTGTTGCAGGATTAATGTACTAAATAACTTTGTTTGTAAACTTTAAACTTAAAACTTTTTATATCCGCTTTGTACACTGAAATGGCCAGCTTGTCAGTGATTGAACAAATTTCGGTCATTGGTTGAAAAGGTTGCCTGTCCCCAACTTTGGTAAATAACCGAAAAAATACGACGATTAATGAAAGCGTTGGAAATTAGATTTTTACAAATTTAAGGAGTTGCTTTATTGGACAATATAATTTATTATGGATTTTAAAAAATTACAAAATAACAAGCTGCTATTTCTTAAAAAATATGCAAAGCTTTACTCAAATAAAAAGAAATCTCTACCAGACCAATTTCATCTTAAAAATAGTAATAAGGAAATTTTTCTTGCAGAAAAACACCCAATGCATCTAAAAACAAACTTTTTTTTTGCAAAAATATCGCGTGCTTTGAAAGCATGGCCAGCTCGATCAAAGAACGTTTTTAGAATTTGACTTTATTGCATACCTAAATTACTTATTTTTACTGTTTCAGATTCAACTACTTTTTTTTATCATTGGTGTTTAACAAAATATCAAAATAACAGAAACCGAGAAAGGTATTATTTTGCATTAGCTTAATTTCCAAATATAAACTCGGAATTTTAATAAAGCAATGACCGCTTTCTTCTATAACTTGTAAATTATAACTCAAATAGGGGTGCCAGAAGCGGGGGACATTTAAAAACGAAAAAAGAGGCAATTTTTCATGCTATTTTGCCCTTTTTTAATTGCCCTTTTACCTTTTTCAAAACATGAGGACACAGGTGGACAATTTAGTTTGCTTTGAAAATCGAAGTATAAAAGTATTGGGTTAGATTTGTCTCTTTATCATATAAATTCGACCAAATTTAAAGCAAACAAAGCTTATAAGTTGACAACAGCAAATAACAGTAAGTTAGCAAGGACGCGAAATCAAGAAAAAGAAGCACTCTTTTGGTGGATAAGATAGGCATAATCAAATTTGAAAAAACGTAGTGAAGCGAAAATATGAGTTTTTGAATCCTGCGATCCTTTAGTTTTTTTGAACGAAAAGGGAAAAATATCAGATCGGTTAAAAGATTTTTAAGTTTTCTCAGTTTTTTTTATTTTTTTGGTCTTCACTAATTTTTTGAGAGAAAATGGTGAAACGAAACATCGCTTCAAAGTGAAGACCAAAAAAAAGTCCTCATTTACAATCTGTTCGATTTCATCATTTTTTATCCGAAAAACTAACGATGATTTCACAATTACATTTCGATCGACTTAGCTTTCCTTTTCAACCAAATTCATTAACTTTTGAAATCTTAAGTACAATTTTTTCGAAACAACGAAAAATATATGCCTTTGCTTTAAATTTTCCCACCCGCCAAAAAATATTCGGACGCTCCTGAACTCAACGAAGCATGTTTATTTGGTCATTTATTTATTATTATTATTTTTTGTAAAATAAACAATTTTACAACTTTAAAAATTTCGTAAGTTTTTAAACCGAAAACAACATTAAATGAAAACTCAGTTATTCAAATTTAAATGTTGCTTGAAATTTGATGATTTTATCTTTGTGTTTCTTTGTTCGCGTGCGCAACACAACAACAGGCTACAACATAAACAACAGGCTACGGCAGATAATATCGCCACAACGAATTAGCTTTCTTGAAGAAAGCAAAAATGCCACTCGTTTATCTCGTCATAAAGAAACAGGATTTTTTTTCTTCTTGTGATTATATCTAAAAGAATGTAAAAGAGCTAACGGACGAAGTAAGGAGAGAACCACCGTGGACGATGCAATAATTTTAATGATTGAAAGGTTTGGTTTGAATCGGAGCCAATAAAACCGGAAGCGAGAAAGCAAGAGCGTCGCGTTAAATCCTACTTTGTCATTCGGTTGTGTCCTTCGAAAAAAATTTTATTGCACTTTCCTCAGCTTGGCTCATTTGTGTGCAGTTCTAAATTTGAGTCGCATCTTTGAATAAAAAGTAAAAAAAGCAAGTAAAAAATTTCAACCGTCCAGCAACACTTTGACGTCACAAAAGCAGGTCGGGGTAATTGATTGACGGTTGCTTGAACTATAACGCCTCTGACGTTTTCCTGAGAATCAGGAGGATAAATAAAGATTTTGTGATAATCAAAGGGTCATTCCATGACAAATCGCCACAAAAAAAATTTTTTTTTAACCACTACATCTCCGATTTTGATAAAAATTGGTGTATGTGGTTATCTTATAGCCAAAACCCACTGGTGCAAATATTACGTTTCTACGACTAATACTTTTTTAGTTATAGGGGGGCAAAGTTTTGGGGGAGCAAAAAAATCCTTTTCAAAAAACCCTTATATCTTCTTCAAGATATGTTTAAATTATAACATGTTATATATGGTTGAAATCAGAAAAAACAAGGAATTCAAATATAATATCAAACATTTTATAAATATTAATATAAAAAAGTTATTTATTTTTAAAAAACATTTTTCTCCGCCACCCCCCCAAGAATTCTGAAAACCCCCAAAAAAATTTTTTGAAAAAAAGTTTTGATTCATAAGCCTTAAAAATATGCAATAAAAACAATGGGTATAGACCGTTTATTATGCTTAACACTCAATACAAATGATTCACTAAAGCAATTTTTAGGGCAAATATTTCCAAAAATTCAATTAAAATGTGAAAGATTTTCCTGCATACCTCAATTTTAACATTGAGAATCTTGGCAATGTTTTCTTGGCATTTTAGATTCTAAATAGTTTAAAATAATTTATAATATCTAAAAAAAAACATTTAATGGGGATTAATGTAAGTATCAGATATTGTGGAATGTGCAAACTAAATAGCATGTGTAATATGGCAGCGTAGTCGAGTGGTTGACAGCATGGTCGACTGGTTAAAGCGCCGAGCTTATGATCAACATGGTCTTGGTTCGAAACCCACTCGCGACATTCTGTTGTGTCCTTGGGAAAGACACTTTACGGCACATTCCCCTGCTTGGTGGTCCTGGCAAGCAGTTCTAAATTACAGTCATATCTCTATTAAATTACAAGTGGACAGCAATATCTTGGCATCTCCGAAAGCAGGTCGGGGTAATTGCCTACTCTATGTATTAGCGCCTCCGTCGCTTTCCTACGAGTCAGGAGGATAAATATTGAGATAAAATAAAAAATAAATAAATAAAAATAAAAATAATACCTCTGATAAATATGACTGTATAGGTATTATAGTAAAAAATTAAAATTTTTGTATAGCCATCAGCAATACTAACCGTAACTCCATTGTTAATGTAATAGAATTATAATCACAAATACATATATAAGTTATACATTTTTTATATTTTTTTCTTCATTGACAACAAAAACAAAAATAAAAAGACACATACAAAAGAATAAAAAATCACGTATATAGTACAATACAATTGCTGCCAGAAGAAGATGCTAGCAAAAGACCTTTTACGTTGCCACATGTAAGCTAGCACCTTTAACTATTTGAATCAGATGCTATACATACATATAAAAAATGAATTTGCAATATAAACAAAGACAAACCAAATAAAAAAATAATATTTATCAAGGTTAATCATAAAAAATATGGTGTTATGACAGTTGATTGAATGACACTTGATTGAACACACTTGATCGAAACGACACTTGATCACAACGGTACTTGAAAGAAGCGACACTTGATTGAAACAACACTTGACCGAAACGACACATGATAGAAATTGACAGTTGATAAAAAAAAAGATTTACTTTCGTATGTTTTTGCGATTACACAATGTCTTTGTTGCTGTGAATTAGATTCATAAAAAGCAGAGGTCATCAGTAAGAGAACAGTTTGTGTTTATTTTTTTAATATTTGGTCAATGTCAAGGTCAGGGTTTTTTAAAGAGTTTCCTGGGCTCAGCATTTTTAGGGGGAAACAAGTAGATTTCATGCCATAGTTATGTTTAGTTAGATGCCTATTGCTGCCATTCCTTTGTATTCAATTTACATTGTAGTCAGTTATTTAGGGGGGCATTTTGTGATGGCCCCACCCTTGCAGACCCTTACAGAAATAAGAGACAAACTGAAAGGTAAGATCTTTTTTTTAGAGATTAATATTTTTTTGGGACAAAAAATTGACAAAACCGGGACAGAGTCAAAGTGAAAAGTTATAGTTTTTTTTAGTGATCACTATGGTTTTGGGACGAAAAATTAAGACAGATTCAAAGTTGTAAATTTTCCTTTTTCTTATTCTATCAAATGTCATTTCGATCAAGTGATGTTTCAATCAAGTGTCGTTTGATCAAGTGTCGTTCGATCAACTGTCAGGTCATGAAAAAATATACTGATAAAAATGAAAAATATTCAAAACATTACAATTTACAAATTGTTGCAAATTACAACATACCGACACAATTTAAAACTATTCAAATACATACAATTTTTTAAAATTATGAAATGAGTTTTTGTTAATGTTTTTAGGAATTTTAGACCATATCTTTAAACCATTAAAATTTAACATCTTTTAGTAAAACTAGAAGATACATATAGTTAAAAACCAGGGGTGTGAACCCGGAGCCTGGAACAGGAAAAAATTTTAGGGTCTGGAGCTGGAGCTGGAGCCAGAGCCACATATTTTAAAAAAGTGGGGTCAGAGTCGAAGTCACATATTTTAAAAATGTAAAGCTGGAGCTACATATTTTAAAAAAATTGAACTGGAGGCAATTTTTTAATATGTTGGAGATGGAGCCTGATATTTTGAAAGGCTTGGAACCAGTAAAGTTGCACCAGTTTAAGTTCCAGCTTTGTATTGAATTAAAAGTACACAGCTAAATTTTTTTATTCAAATTAAATATTATGTTTTAGAGTTGCCTCTAGTATATTTGGTAAATCAGAAATATATAGTGCTATTATCCTTTGCTTGAGTTGGTTAATGTTCTGCCTCCCAGAGAGGCATGGAATACACTTTCACAGTAAGCAATTACCCCAACCTGGTTCCGAAGATGCCAAGATATTGCTGTCCGCTAGTAATTTAGTAGAGATATTACTGTAATTTAGAACTGCTTGCCAAGACCACCAAGCAGGGGAAAGTGCTGTAAAGTGTCTTTTCCAAGAACACAACAGAATGGCACAAGTGGGTTTTCAACCGAGACCATGTTGATCATCAGTCCGGTGCTTTAACCACTCGACCATGCTGCCGACTTTTAAGAGTCATGGTCACTTTTAGAGTGAAACATTTCTAAAAAAAGTCAAGTAGGCAGCGTGGTCAAGTGGTTAAAGCACCAGGCTGATGATTAATATGGTCTCGGTTCAAAACCCACTTGTGCCATTCTGTTCTGTTCTTGGAAAAGACACTTTATGGAACTTTTCCCTCTTGGTGGTCTTGGCAAGGAGTTCTAAATTGCGGTAATATCTCTATTAAATTACGCGTACAGCAATATCTTGGCATCTCCGGAAGCAGGTCGGGGTAATTGCCTACCCTATGTATAGCACCTCCGTCGCTTTCCTGCGAGTCAGAAGGATAACTGTAGAAAATAAAAGAAAAAATAAAGTATTGAATTTGATCATAGCACACTTAAAGGAACAGTTTAAGGCATGGGTATGGAGCCGGAGCTGGAGCCAGAGCCTGGAGTCGGAAGTTTTAGAGTCTAGAGCTGGAGCTGAGCCAGAGCCAGTCATTTTAAAATCCCGGAGCTGGAGACATGAATTTTGCATAATTAAATTTAATAACATTGTTTTTTTTAGGACATTAAATTTATGAAAGAAATAATTTATATTCGTTGATTTTGGTAAAAAATAAACAAGAACGAATGAATGTATTTTGATGGACCTGAATAGGAGCCAGCATTGATTTATTAGCTCTTCTCCAATTCAATACAGCGTTTTAGACGTCCGATTAAAATAATGCAAAATAGATAGTTTTTAATGTCGCTAGGCTAGCACAGTGTCTGAGTACTATGCCACAAACTTTAGAAACTTTAAGTGTTCATTTCAAGTTAACCCAAGGTACTTCAAACTACATTTTCTTTCAATAAAATGACCACTGATGGTAATATCAAAGGGATCAGTAAAATTTTTCTTTTGTTACTGAATGGTACAAAATAGGTTTTAGAGTAGCTTGATAATAGTTTATTTGACTTCAACCATACATCAATTACAAACAATTCTTTATTAACATTATTTTGCACAGATATCAAATAGAGTAGTCTTCATATTAGATACATTTGAAAGATCATTTATTTAGAGTAGGAATAACAGGGTCCAAGAATTTAACCCTGTAGTACTCCACATTTAAGTGTAGTCAAATCAGATGAAACATTTTTTATTTTTGTTCATTGAATTTTATTACTTAGGTATGATTTTATGATAAATACGACCTTGCCTCTTAATCTAAACTAGATATGAATTTTTTTCTATTGATATATCATGATCATGATTCTTCTTCTTCTTCTTTCGGCTTCTCCCTACTCGGGGTCGCCACAGTGCAATAGTAATCTCCATTTCACTCGGTCTACTTCGTCTCCTTCCCTAGTTCCAACCCTTTCCATGTCTTCTCTCACCAAATCCATCCACCTTCTTCTTGGCCTTCCTCTTTGCCTTCTGCCTGGCACTGCCATCTCCATCATCCTTTTCCCCACGTAGTCTTCTTCTCTCCTTTTTACGTGTCCATACCAACTTAGCCTCACATTCTGAATTTTGTCTCCCAGCTTTGCAATTTTCGCAGTCCCTCTCACATATTCGTTTCTTATCTTGTCCTTTCTTGTCACTCCCAGTGCCCATCTCACCATTTTCAACTCTGCAACTTCCATTTTTCCCATTTGTCGTTCAGTCACTGCCACCGTTTCCATTCCATAAAGCATGGCTGGTCTAACAACACTCTTGTACATTTTACCCTTAACCTTTGCTGATAACTTCCTGTCGCACAGAACTCTAGATCAGTGATTCCCAACCTATGGGTAATTACCCACTAGTGGGTAATTAGAAGATATCAGATGGGTAATTGAAGGGTTTAGAACGAAAAGTAATTAAGTCACATTTTTTCCCAAATTGAGTTAGCCATTGTAGTGGGTTGCTTTTGCTGTCCTTAATCACCATGCAAAATATCATTTCTAAAAAATGTTGGCAAGTTTCTTTTCTGAAAGCAAGGTTTTGCTAGAAATGCTGAATTTTTCTTTTAAAAGTAACTAAGTCCATCTTATCCAATCACATTGTAAGGTTTAGTCACGTGATACCGTAGTTTCACATGTCATACCAGAATAGGTTTTGTTAAATATTGTAGCTTGGTGCTTTGACTATGTAACATGAAAACTGGTAAATTAGGTTAATAACTGTGATATAGTGAACGAGACCCAATAATTTTGCTATAAGTAGAAATCTAATTCATCTGCTATACTCCGTACAAAAACAGACAACGCTATTTACAAAAAAAAACAATTTAATGTAAGCAATATTTATGTAAACCATTAGTGTGATTTTTGCTCTTGTTTTTTGCCTACGATTGATGAAATACGAGGTGTAATTTTGGAGATAGCACAACGTAGATCCGCTTCCAGATCTTGTAATTTGTTCTTAATTGAAATTTTTATTTTTTATCTGGCTTACGCGGACATGAAACCCAGCCTCTAAGGTTGTTCAAATCAGAGCAGCCTTGGTGCCGGTCCCAAGCCCGGATAAATGGGGAGGGTTGCGACAGGAAGGGCATCCGGCGTAAAACACAGCCAAATATTTTTCAATGCGCGTTGTAAAATCTAACTTCATACCGGATCGGTCGAGGCCCGGGAAAACAACGACCGTTACCAGTGACTGGGCACCAAGGGTTACTGGTGGACATGCTACTTGGATGCAAAGAAGAGGTGGAAAGCAGTGGAGAAGAAGGAAGGAGAGAAATGAAGAGAGGAAGAAAGCTAAGAAGATCAAGCTGAGGGTTGCTACATTAAATGTTGGAACCATGACTGGTAAAGGAAGAGAAGTGGCAGATCTTATGGAACGAAGAGGGGTGGACATACTGTGTGTGCAGGAAACTCGCTGGAAGGGGGAGAGAGCAAGATGCATAGGTGGAGGATATAAAATGTGGTACTGTGGAAGTGGAAACAAAAAGAATGGTGTAGGAATCATATTGAAAAAGGAGCATGTGGACAGGGTAGTGGAATTATGGAGGGTATCAGAAAGGATAATATGCTTGAAGATGGAGCTTGATGGTGTTATGTTGAATGTCATCAGTGCATATGCACCACAGGTGGGGTGCATACGTGAAGAAAAGGAAACATTCTGGCTGGACCTAGATGAGACAGTGGAAAAGATACCAAGGAATGAAAGAATTGTGGTGGGAGCAGACCTGAATGGGCACGTAGGAGAAGGGAATAATGGTGATGAAGAATGCATGGGCAGACACGGATTAGGGAAAAGAAATAATGAAGGACAAGCAGTGGTAGATTTTGCTAAGAGAAGGGAACTAGCAATCACCAACACATATTTTGTAAAGAAACCGACACATAGAGTCACCTACAGCAGTGGCGGACGCAGTTCGCAGGTGGATTATATCATGGTGAGAAGACAAAGAATCAAGGAGGTGATGGATACAAAAGTTGTTGTAGGTGAAAGTGTAGCAAAACAGCACAGAATAGTGGTCAGTGCGATAATCATCTGGACAAAGTGGAGGAAAGCACCAAAATTAGTGAAGAGAATAAAATGGTGGAAATTAAAGGACTTGAAAGTGAACAGTAAATTCAAAATGGATGTGATTGAAAGCGGAATACTTAGTGGACAGGAAGACTGGCAAACAATAGCTGAAATGATACGGAGCATTGCCAGAAAGGAACTGGGTGAAACATCAGGAAAAGTTAGCACGGCAGGTAGACAGGAAACGTGGTGGTGGAACCAGGAAGTACAAGAGAAGCTAAAGGATAAGAAAAAAGCTAAAAAGGCATGGGATACCATTAGAGATGATGCAAGCAAGTTGGCATATAAAACTGCAATAAAGCAAGCTAAGAGAGAAGTGGCAAAGGCAAGAAACAAGGCATATGGGGAACTGCACGAAAAACTGGAAACAAAGGAGGGGGAAAATGAGGTGTTCAAAATAGCAAAGCAGAAAAACAGACAAAGCAAGGATGTTCAACAAGTAAGAGTAATCAAGAGTAAAACTGGGGAGATTCTGATGGAAGAAGACAAAGTGAAACAGAGATGGAAGGAGTATTTCGACAACTTACTCAACCATGAAAACCCTAGAGAAAGAAGAGAAACGAGAACAGAAGAGAGAGAAAGAGACGTGGAAGATATCTCTGGAGAAGAAGTCAGGACTGGGTTGAGGAGGATGAAGAAGGGAAAGGCTCAAGGACCTGATGACATACCAGTGGAAGCATGGATTGCTCTAGGCAATAAAGGTGTGGAGTTTTTAGTGAAGTTTTTCAACAGACTCTTGCGAGGAGAGAAGATGCCAGATGAATGGAGGAGGAGCGTGCTTGTACCTTTGTACAAAGGTAAAGGAGACATTAAAGAATGTGGAAACTACCGGGGGATCAAGTTGATGAGCCACACTATGAAATTGTGGGAGAGGATAATAGAAGCAAGGATAAGGAAGGAGGTGACAATTGCTGAGCAACAATTTGGGTTCATGCCAGGAAGGAGTACCACCGATGCAATCTTTTGTCTAAGGATGCTGTTGGAAAAATGGACTGAAGGGCAGAAGGCAGTGCACTGTGCCTTTATTGACCTGGAGAAAGCATACGACAGGGTACCCAGAGAGGAACTGTGGGAATGCTTGCGGTTAGCCAAAACATCAGAGTGCTACATAAGGATTATCCAGGATATGTACGACGGAGCGACAACAACTGTGAGAAGTGCAGCAGGGTTGACTGAAGAATTTAAGGTAGGTGTTGGACTCCACCAAGGTTCAGCACTCAGCCCATTTCTTTTTGTCGTCATTATGGACAGGCTGACGGAGAACATCAGGAAGGACGCACCATGGGATATGCTGTTTGCAGATGACATAGTTCTGTGTAGACAAAATCATAGGGAGCTAGAGGAGGACCTGGAGATTTGGAGAAATGCACTGGAGAAAAGAGGCCTGAAAGTGAGCCGGAGCAAGACAGAATATTTGAGGGTTGGGGGTGTGGATGATGGAGAAGAGTTGAAGTTGCAAGAAGAAAAGGTAAAGAAAGCCAAAAACTTCAAATACCTGGGGTCAACAGTTAGTAATGATGGAAGATGTGAAGAAGAAGTAAGGAGAAGGATCCAAGCAGGATGGATGAGTTGGAGGAAGGTATCTGGAGTTCTGTGCGACAGGAAGTTATCAGCAAAGGTTAAGGGTAAAATATACAAGAGTGTTGTTAGACCGGCCATGCTTTATGGAATGGAAACGGTGGCAGTGACTGAACGACAAATGGGAAAAATGGAAGTTGCAGAGTTGAAAATGGTGAGATGGGCACTGGGAGTGACAAGAAAGGACAAGATAAGAAACGAATATGTGAGAGGGACTGAAAAAATTGCAAAGCTGGGAGAAAAACTTCAGAATGTGAGGCTACGTTGGTATGGACACGTAAAAAGGAGAGAAGAAGACTACGTGGGGAAAAGGATGATGGAGATGGCAGTGCCAGGCAGAAGGAAAAGAGGAAGGCCAAGGAGAAGGTGGATGGATTTGGTGAGAGAAGACATGGAAAGGGTTGGAACTAGGGAAGGAGATGAAGTAGACCGAGTGAAATGGAGATTACTGTCGCGCTGTGGCGACCCCGAGTAGGGAGAAGCCGAAAGAAGAAGAAGAAGAATCTGGCTTACGCGGACAAACAAAAATTTATAGGGTCTCGTTCACTATACGCCGTGGTGACATTTCGGACGGAAAAATCCCCGAAGGGGATTTCCCTGTTCTCTCTCGCGACGCATCTTTTTCCTTTGTTTCTTTTTTTTCTTAAAAACTTTTTGCTCCCACCACGGTCTTACCACTCCCGATCTGTTTCTTTTTTTTACGCTTTACCCGATTCTTTAAACTAGCTTTTATTCATTTGGTTTGCCACTGTGTCTCAATTAAAAGCTCGAATTATAACTTTTAAGTCTCTTTATCCATTTTAAACACAAGAGAACTGTTATATATAACAATCCTGCTATTAAAAGCTCGAATTATAACTTTTAAGTCTCTTTATCCATTTTAAACACAAGAGAACTGTTATATATAACAATCCTGCTTACAAGCTTGATTTTTTAAGCTTGTATTAATCTTCTTATTTGACCGCGGTGAATAGTGAACGAGATGGCAAAACGAAAGTTCGCATGATCAATTTTAAACCTTATTATTAAAAGCCACGGTGAATCGTGAACAAGATATTTCGCCACGGTGATTTATGAAGGAGATGGTGAAATGGAAGTTTGGGTCCAAAGTTTTAACTACTATAATAGGCTACACTTAAACATAATAAAAATCTTTATTACAGCAATCCTGCTTACAAGCTTGATTTTTCAAGTTTGCATTAATCATTTTATTTGACCACGGTGAATAGTGAACGAGATGGCAAAACGAAAGTTCGCATGATCAATTTTAAACCTTATTATTAAAAGCTACGGTGAATCGTGAACAAGATATTTCGCCACGGTGATTTGTGAACGAGATGGTGAAATGGAAGTTTGGGTCCAAAGTTTTAACTACTATAATAGGCTACACTTAAACATAATAAAAATCTTTATTACAGCAATCCTGCTTACAAGCTTGATTTTTTAAGCTTGCATTAATCATTTTATTTGACCACGGTGAATAGTGAACGAGATGGCAAAACGAAAGTTCGCATGATCAATTTTAAACCTTATTATTAAAAGCCACGGTGAATCGTGAACAAGATATTTCGCCACGGTGATTTATGAAGGAGATGGTGAAATGGAAGTTTGGGTCCAAAGTTTCAACTACTATAATACACGTAAACATAATAAAAATCTTTATTACAGCAATCCTGCTTACAAGCTTGATTTTTTAAGCTTGCATTAATCATTTTATTTGACCACGGTGAATAGTGAACGAGATGGCAAAACGAAAGTTTGCAGGATAAATTTTAAACCTTATTATTAAAAGCCACGGTGAATCGTGAACAAGATATTTCGCCACGGTGAATAGTGAACGAGATAATGAAATGGAAGTTTGGGTCCAAAATTTTAACTACTATAATACACTTAAACATAATAAAAATCTTTATTACAGCAATCCTGCTTACAAGCTTGATTTTTTAAGCTTGCATTAATCATTTTATTTGACCACGGTGAATAGTGAACGAGATGGCAAAACGAAAGTTTGCATGATCAATTTTAAACCTTATTATTAAAAGCCACGGTGAATCGTGAACAAGATATTTCGCCACGGTGATTTATGAAGCAGATGGTGAAATGGAAGTTTGGGTCCAAAGTTTTAACTACTATAATACACTTAAACATAATAAAAATCTTTATTACAGCAATCCTGCTTACAAGCTTGATTTTTTAAGTTTGCATTAATCATTTTATTTGACCACGGTGAATAGTGAACGAGATGGCAAAACGAAAGTTCGCATGATCAATTTTAAACCTTATTATTAAAAGCCACGGTGAATCGTGAACAAGATATTTCGCCACGGTGATTTATGAAGGAGATGGTGAAATGGAAGTTTGGGTCCAAAGTTTTAACTACTATAATAGGCTACACTTAAACATAATAAAAATCTTTATTACAGCAATCCTGCTTACAAGCTTGATTTTTTAAGCTTGCATTAATCATTTTATTTGACCACGGTGAATAGTGAACGAGATGGCAAAACGAAAGTTCGCATGATCAATTTTAAACCTTATTATTAAAAGCCACGGTGAATCGTGAACAAGATATTTCGCCACGGTGATTTATGAAGGAGATGGTGAAATGGAAGTTTGGGTCCAAAGTTTTAACTACTATAATACACTTAAACATAATAAAAATCTTTATTACAGCAATCCTGCTTACAAGCTTGATTTTTTAAGCTTGCATTAATCATTTTATTTGACCACGGTGAATAGTGAACGAGATGGCAAAACGAAAGTTCGCATGATCAATTTTAAACCTTATTATTAAAAGCCACGGTGAATCGTGAACAAGATATTTCGCCACGGTGATTTATGAACGAGATGGTGAAATGGAAGTTTGGGTCCAAAGTTTTAACTACTATAATAGGCTACACTTAAACATAATAAAAATCTTTATTACAGCAATCCTGCTTACAAGCTTGATTTTTTAAGCTTGCATTAATCATTTTATTTGACCACGGTGAATAGTGAACGAGATGGCAAAACGAAAGTTTGCATGATCAATTTTAAACCTTATTATTAAAAGCCACGGTGAATCGTGAACAAGATATTTCGCCACGGTGATTTATGAAGGAGATGGTGAAATGGAAGTTTGGGTCCAAAGTTTTAACTACTATAATAGGCTACACTTAAACATAATAAAAATCTTTATTACAGCAATCCTGCTTACAAGCTTGATTTTTTAAGCTTGCATTAATCTTTTTTTTTGGCACGGTGAATAGTGAACGAGATATTTTACCACGGTTTACAGTGAACACATGACCTCCTTAAAATACGGCCTGATTTGTCACATTTTGCAGACGATTGCTAACAGTCTGACGTTAAGTGTGTTTCTCCTTACAGTTGCTATTCAAGTTTTGTAGTTTAGTTACAACTTTGCGCAATTAAGTGCATAATTGACACTGTCAATAAGTAAAAAAGTCTGAAAAATAAATTAATATATTACTTAATACGTGCATCATAAATATAGGTTTTCCAACTGCGCCCAGGAGGCAACCTTTTGCAGTCACTAGGTTTTTTGTTAAAGCAGGACCTTCGCCAATAGCCATATTCTACCTGCATGGCACAATTTTGATACTGTGCAACAATCTAAAAAATAATTAACTAATTATACATAAAAGAGTAACAAATAATAAAAAATTATGCATAACTTTTACAATGTTTAGTAAATCATATAGTAAATATTTAGTATAGCCTACATAAATTTTGGACAACAAAAAAATTGGCAATTTTAATAAAGTTTTTATAAATGTTAAATAGTCTTCTCCTTCATATGGAATGGATGACCGCGAAAAGGTTAGTGACATGAGCCCCATTTTCAGATACGAACACTTTATAGTTTTTTAAAATCTTTGTTGGTAATTCAGTAACTTGCTCCTTGCCCATTTCAGCAATAAGTATGTTTTACTACATATATTGAATACAATTTGCAATCCTTTACTAAAGTGATCATTACAAAAAATTTGAATATTGTCCAAATAATATTTGAGCATACACAGTGCAGCGTGACTGGTAGAAACATAAGATTGGCTGCGAATGCAACTTTCATGCAAATCCAACAAAGCAAAACTTTGGCATACCAATTCTGTTAGAGATGCACAAGGAACAGTTTAAAGAGTCAATGGTACCTTTCTTTAGTTTGCGTAATAAAGATATAAGGGTAAGGTTTCAAGTAGCAAAGAATAAGCTTGTCCAGAAGTATAACGAAGCAACAAAGCAAAGCGAATCATATCGTCAAGAAAAATGCGTCAAGAAAAAAAAAACACAGATGTCATAATTATTACTTTAAATAGAAAAAAACAAAATGCGCTAAGAGTTAAACAAAAAAACAAAGAAAACGTATATAAAAAGTTTTTTTTAGAATCGTTTATTGCAGTGGTTTTCAACCTTTTTCGTACTGTGGCCCATTTTTTAACCCAAGGTAACTTTACAACCAGTGATGGGATTCAAAATTTTAAAAACAGGTTCTCTTTTGTATCGTACTTATTAACAACAGGTTCGCTCACTTCCGCAGATTACGGAATTGACAAAAAAATTGTCTGAGATTTTCAGACGGAAACAAATTTTGTTGTAAAATAACTTGTGTTCTCTAAAAAAAAAAAAAAAAGTCTTTACTTAGAACCATTCACAAATTTTCCTATTTTTGTCCCAGAATCATAGTGTTCTCTAAAAAAAAGTCTTCAGGTGGTTGACTGGACAAGAATCCAGATAAATGTCTAAAAGCGGGACGGATGGCAAGCCTAATTATACATATTGCTTTCATTTTCATTTATGCTCCGTGACCCACTAAAAAAACCACTGTGGCCCACTACTGGGCCATAGCCCATAGGTTGAAAACCTCCGGTCTAGATCAATAAAGTTGTTTACAGTAAAAAGTTTGAAACCATATTTGAATTTTACAGGACAGTGATTTTAAGCTTTTGTAGTCACGGTCCCAATTCAAAAAATTACCAAGGCCACGGAATCCCAAATAACCCAATTTATAAATTTTTTTTTTAATTCGGTAGAATTTCCAGTACATTTGCAGACCCCCTTAAACCTTTCCCTTTTTCTTTGGTTAGAAACCACTCTCCTGAGAAATAAAAGTTTTGATAAATATTCAAAAAACTCAACCATCGAAAATATCTTGACATAAATTTTCAGGGGAGTCAATCTTAAGGTCACCTGGTTAAGTCGGGGAGGTTTTGCACGGAAACTTGAGCCCCTTGTTCAGAGGGGGGCGCAGTAGGGTCAAGCTTGGGAATGAGCGGTGGAGTTTGGGGAATCTGCAAGCGTAAAAATCTCATTAAGCAATCAAGCACAGACCCTATCCCAACGCAGTGTGATACAGAAACAGTAAATAAATAACTGAGATTTGTTTTTAAGGTTCGAAAGCAGAAACATCTCCAAAAATTTCGCCTGGTATAAAAACGATTTATTTGTTAAAAAAAAAATTTAATCAAACCTGTCCCATAGAATGGGGGGGCAACTGCTGCTTCTGCACTCCCTGTGGGTGATGAGGTCGGTATAGCATCGCCCCAGTGGGGTCATGACCTTTTGAGTGGGAGGCTGCATGTCCATGGCATCCATTGAATGTTGACGTTGCATCACCCCAGCATGATGACGCATTGACTCGTGACCTTAAAAGCAATGAGCCGTGTCGGTTACCACTTCTAAACTGGTACAATGGCATTTTAAGAAGAACTTGATATCCTTTGTAATGATTTAGTTTTAATAAAACCTAATGGTTAGATTACAAATCCATAAATAAAAATATTCAAGTAGTAACGTAATTAAATACTTACATTATACTAAAGCGGGTACTGCTTCTTAATTGCTTCAAAAATATCAGGCAGCACCCGCTGCTTTGCACGTGCCTTCCGCCACATAAATTCGTCAATGTAAGTAGGAATCATCGAACGTTGCATCCCCCGCATTCGTTTCAGTTTAATTTTTAACTGAGACCACAGACTTTCAATTCTGTTTGTGTGCACTCCTTCGGCTGTTATATATTGAACAGTATGATTAACTGTCCGGTGGACGTATCCCAAAGCTGAAAATTAAAAAATTGTTGCTTTTTTGATACAATACACCGAATACGCAAAACACTTTCTGTTGCCTTCTACAGACAGACAACTAGACATCCGGTTATATTTGTTGAACTTGTATAATTTGAACAAAATTTGAGCTTACACGCTAAGATGAACCTATATCAATTTTTTGCTTCCACACGTACTTAAATCAATTTCTAGTTTGAAAAATTGCAAAAAAGGTCAGAAAAACTTTGGACAATTTTAATTTAATGTGTAAGATACCTGAAATTCCGCGATATGCGGCCCACTCGTCAGACCAGATCTCAGTACCTGGTGCAATACATTCTTGTATTATAGGCACCAAAGTAGCTCGATCCCTTTTATCTACCAACCGAAGGAAGCACTGTCTATAAAGAAACAACATTTAAAAGGTTAATATAGCTTTGCTATAGAAACTATGGAAAACAAAGAAATACCGTATAAGTTTCGTAAATAAAACAAAATTTTTTAAATTTTTTAGAAAATCCTATTCTGAATAATGCTATTGTCCTTATTGTGGAGTCAGATTTTAGTTTTCGCTTATCACTATAACCGAATATCACTATAACGAATAATCACAATAACAGGAACAAAGTTTTCTCACTTGGTCTCGTGGTCAATGCCGCCAAAAATCCACTGCTGACGCACTGGCCGACCTTGCGGGTTTCCTTTCGGCCGTTTGGCTACACAAGTTTCATCAATGGAAACCGTATGGCCAACACCGCCGATAGGAGTTCTGTTCGCCAATAATTCCGAGCTGCAAACCTTTAAACACAAATAAAATATTGCCACCCTAAAAAACTAAATTCTTGCGTTTCTTAATATTAAGCGGTTAATTTTTTCGTACGATATTATACCACATAAAAATATTGACCTTCAATTGACATTGCATAGATTTTTACGTGGTGTCTTATTAATCGGTTAATTTTCTCGTACGATATTATACCAGATAAAAACATTAACCTTCAATAGACATTGAATAGATTTTTTACGTGATAGTTTATCACAACTTTTAATTTTTACGTGGTGTCTTAAAAGCGAGTAGATATCTAGCAAAACTTTTCTTGACTCTTAATTACAAACACTGAGAACAGAATTCTGTGTCTCTACCAATTCAAACTCATTAACTGAGTATCTAACTATAAAAGAAGTTACCACCATTACACAATCAATCAGGCACACATATTATTAGGGCGATTAAATAAAAAAAGCTGAAAGAAATGCAACGTATTTTCAAGAAAAAATGTCACACAGTTTAGCAGAACATATCCAATTAAATAAAATTCTTTAGAGCAGTGTTACCTAACCTTTTTATCGTCGTTAACCATTTAACATTGGACCATTTTAGGGGGACCTATAGCATGATTAGGCACAATATAAGAAAAACTATTCTCGGTGTTACGTGAAAAAAAAATATACAGTTTTACGTAGAGATTTGTCTAAAACAACTGGAAATATTGTGCAGTTTGCATACAATATTTTATAGTGACAATCTAAAATATAGTGTTTGGTGCAAAAATATCAAGTTTACCTCTCGTAAAAATTGGCACCAATCCACTGCTATTCTGTGGCTTACTTCCGCCTCTTCTTCAATTCTAAATAAAGGTGCGTCCTTCGCCCACATATATATTATTATAAGAATTTGGCGAAGAGCCAAATTGCTACGTTGAAAGAATGAATTCTTCCTTATGGTGGAGGTTGTTCTACAATTCTATTAAAACAGAAAAATAACATTAAATAATTGCACTGCCATGCAGATGGCATTGTTAAAACAGCAAACACGCTTGTCATAGTGTTTATGGCCAATAAAATTGCATATATTTACGGTCGGAAAATAATGAAAAAAATGCTGTGAATCTGTAGAAAATTATTTCAACTTTACAAACACTTTTCTTTTAATATTTATATTAAAACAATATTGATGTCAACATTTCTTACTAAACGTTTAATGGATTAATGGTCATTTGAAAAAGGAAGTCAAGATTGCAAAAATTAATGAGCGGTTTTTTTGCTAAATTGATTTCAGAATGTTTAAATGATTCAAGACGGAACGCATTTGGTTATGCCATGGCTATTTTTAATAAGTACTTACATAGTCGCTGCATCTCCACACCTTCTTATCTAGGATATGGGTTTTATTTTGCAAGGACATGCTCGAAGAACACTTTGAGCAAACACGTCTTTGCGACAACAATCCGTGTCCTTGCAACCAAACGATCGGTCCGTCCGCTGAAGTGCATCCAGTCACTTCAGCATATTTCAACATATTCACCTTTTCTAAGTTTAAAAAACTCATTCTTTTAAAATGGAAATTAATAAACTCAAAACTCTATAGGTTATTTCTATAAAAACATTTGCTTCTCTATTACAATATTTGTCATCAACAAAACTTAAATGCATACACCTAAGCAGTAAATTGGTGATACAAAATTGGCTTTTTAATAAAAACATGATAGCTTTCTTCGGCTTGTTAAAGAAAAAGAAAGTAGGGGAGACCGGATCTGATTGACACAAATTTAAAAGTTTTTGATCTAGTGAATAGTTGGCCGATTTTCAAAAAAAATTTTTTTTTCTTTAGTTAAAGTCTTCAGCTATAACTTTAGAGTATATTTTTGGTTTTTCAGCAACAACAAACATGTTTTTGGACAGTTTTAAAACAGTCAATTAAAGTGTGACAACCTGGACAAATCTGTCATGATTGTCAAATTGTTGTCAAATTGACAAAAGTCCCAATGCTTTTTACGCTTCCAACGATACATCGATGTTGATAATACGTCTATCCTAGTTGCTTCTATCCTTTCTTAAAAAAAAACAAAAAACTTTTGAATTTTTAGCAAAAATTAGTATTTTAAACTTATTCAAACTGTGCTTACTCTATCAAAGTCAAACTACATGTGGCAAACAAAGAGGTAAAGACACGTTATTTAACATTAAAGTGATTATTGCGCAAGGTTGCGAAATACTCAAAAAACTGAATGTGACAACCAGGACAGAGGACAACCAGCATAGCCGTACCTGCCAGGGGGCAGGGGGGCAATTGCCCCCCCAAGTTTCTAAGATTTGGGAAAAATTAAAATTTTTGGGGCAGTGAGAAGAAAATATTTGGGCAAAACCATAATTTTTCGGGCAGCGAAATGAAAAATTTGGGTAAAGTCAGGAAATTTATCATGAGGTGACGATGATCAACTGCAAAAAATAATGATCAAATTTAGGGAAAGACCTTTTTTTTTTTTAGAGAACACCTTGATTTTGGGACGAAAATTGAAAATTAAGAGAGCGAATTCAAGTGAAGACCTTTTTTTTTAGAGATCACCATGATTTTAGGACAAAATTGGTTTTTTGTCTGAAAATCTCAGACAATTTTTTTGTCATATTCGTAATGTACTATAAGATCATGATTTGGGCAAACGTCACAAAATTTGGGCAAAACTTCATTGCCCCCCAAATTTTTTTGGGCTGGTACGGCTATGACAACCAGACCCGGTCTCCCAATACAGTTGTATCGATACAGAATGTATTTGCCCCTTTGAAGAATGCCAGAAAATGTAAACTCCCGAAATGATCGAAAGCGTTGGTTGAAAACATGAAAGAAGCCGCTATACTTACCTCACAGTGGATGTGCAGTTTGAAACATAGTGAACAAATAATCGGTTTTAAAAATAATTTACTATTGCAAGACAGATAAATTCTATTGATATTAATTGTTGCATTGAAATAATTATTCGATTTATTGTCCACCAATCTAATAAAGTTTTATTCAGTTGTACAAATATAACCATTGGTTCAAAGAACAAATTAGAAATTCAAATTTTGGTATAAAGACTACTTATAAATTAAAATTTTGGTATATAGATAAATAGATATAGATAAATAGAAGGATCACCGTTTTCTAAGCCAAATTCTAGTTACTGTGTGATGAGAGCGATCTCTCTCTATTTATAATAAACTCGAATTGGGCCACGTGGCTCAGATAAAAAATTTAACAATAAAATTCGATTTTATGTCCTCATAGAAATCACAACCAAAACGAGGTCACATAGAGATGATTTAATTAGGACAATGCATATAGGTTATTTACAATGGATACAGGTTATTGCAGTTAATTTAAAAATCTATAGATTGATTGATCTGTTAAAGGCGTCAATTCTATCACATTTCCTCGCTGTTAACAGTTGCGACGCATTGCATTTCTAATAGGTCACAAAAAATTAATCTAATTTTTTAATAGGTCACCAAAAATTAATCCAATTTTCTAATAGATCACAAAAAATTAATCTAATTTTTTACTAGGTCACAAAAATTCACAAAGAAGCGATTTGCATTACGTGACAACCTTAAACCACTCTTCGATGTCAGATTTAGCAATAAAGTCGTCAAATAAAAATTTATAAAAATGTTTAAAAGAGGCAGCTCGGTCATTGTCATCATTAACGTTGAACTTGTTATAGAGTGGGCGGTGGTTATTCCATCAGGTAAAACATTTCTTTTTATCTGTCCTAACATATTGCATTTTGCCAAACTTACACTCTGACACGTAGCTACCCTAATTTTTGCAAGTAAGATGCTGTTTTAAATGAACTGTTTGCTATTTTGGTGCGAAACAAGAAAACTAACTGTTTTAAGCATATTTTGCATAGTTTTTAGAGTTCATACATAAAGCGCGTTTTGCTCTATACATAAGTATGAACTGGGATTATTTTATTACGACGAATTTGAAATAATTTTGGATAATTTCTTAATCTGCTGCGAATTGCTGCCCTTTTGCAGAATAAACGAGATTTTGTATTTTACTGTGTAGGGCCAAACTGCTCAAATGAGTTACGTTTCAAACATATATTTGGTTACTGCGGGCTTTCCTGGGGATGAGGACGCGTATCAACTCCGCGGAGTCCGAATAATCGGGCGACTCCCCATGGACGGGACCAGAGGTCCAGAAGTGAGAGGGTATAGTCGAATATGGCCCGACGTAGATGGTCTAGTACAGGCCAGTCAAGCACGAGATGTAAAAGATCCTGTGATTGAAAACCACAGTTGCTGCATGAAGGAGTCTCGGCTCAACCAACCCTGTTAAGATAAGAGTTAAGGAGAGTGGTGTTCTTGTTGCAGCGTAAACGGGAGAGAGCACAGAGAGCAGAGTGAGGGAGAGTAAGCTTTTTGGGAGATACTGGAGGGATTTGGTGTTTAAAGAAACCAGATTGGACACTGCGTCTCCAACTGGTGTAAAGAGATAGTCGTTGGGAGGAAATAAGGAGTGCGAGGGATACTGATATTTTGAAGGGATCACGAGAGGCTTCGGCTTCAGCTAGAGAGTCAGCTAAGTTGTTACCTGGGAGGGAAGAGTGACCAGGTATCCATTGCAGATAGACTATCTTGGATTGGGACAAAGAATTGAGGAGAAATTGGGTATTGGATAGGGATTTAGGGGTTAAATATGGTAGGGGGGGCAGAGAGGGTTGATAGAACAGATAAAGAATCAGAAAAGAGGGTGATAGATTCAAAGTTACATGTCTTGGAGTGCGAGATACACCACTCAAGAGTATGTAGGATAGATAGCAAAGGTTTCGGCACTGTAACTGGTGAAAGTGAGCCCTTGGCTCTCTAAAGAGGAATTTGTAGCTTAATGGGAGGAAGAATCGGTTTGGGACAAATTGTAAATGAAATGTAAATTTTTAAAAATAAATCTATTGACTCCCTAAGGAGGACGTTGTGATTAAAATCAAGCCAGGTAATACCATATCCATTGTCCAAGCGGTACTTGGCCATAAGTGAAAGCGCTTGATTAGAAAAAGGAAAAGTATTGTTTTATAAATTTTTTCCGCATTGAGTTTTTTTGAACTTTTATTGATGCGTTTTTTAGTATTCTTTTAGACTTAGCTAAGAAACGATAATTTAATAAAAATTACAATCAGTAAGGATTCACATCAACTTTTGACAACAGAGAAGAAATAGGACAATGTGTTTTATGTTTTAAGTTCTTGTTCATCATTCATTGAGGCCATCAAAAGTGAAACTTGACCTGGAAAAAATTTCTTAAAATTACAAGGATAAAGATATAAACTTTTTAAACAAAAGAAAGATAGTATTAAGCGTGACGTCTCTGGCGGAGAGCAGAACTCCCTGGCGGGATTGTATTATGAAAAAAGTAACATTTATTTTGGTTTAAATAACCGGTTATTTCAACGTTAATTAAATAAGTTCAGATGGCATTTTTATTTAAGTTTTTTTTTACGATTTATCTACCCAAAACTGTTTTCAACGTCGCTTTATGAAGTACTTGATGCGATGTAAACATTTCAATCAATCGATCAATTAATCAATCACGGTTATATTTTTTTCGTCCAGTACACAGCAAATATTAATATTACAACTCATATAAGTGGTCCAAAAAAAGCATAAATCAAGAACTTCATTCAAGTTTATTTCATCCAGCGTTTGCATAAACTTTTGTTGGTTGAAAAAGTTGAAAGACCATCTTGAAGGTCACCGATGTCACTAGCACCATAAGCAAAGTTTTACAAAATAATAAATGAGTTACTTGAATTATACGTAAAACACAACACATTCACGCAAAGAAGTAAAAACAGGTAGGCCTATATGTTTATATAAAACAGAAATTCAACAATTTTTTAAGGATTGCCATTCATTAAAATCATAAAGTTTTTCCTCCATTTTATTTTGTTTTTTCTTTCCTCGATCTTCATTTTTATTGATTCTTCTTAAATTTCTATTCATTTTCAATGACATTTTTCTTTTTCTATAATACGAAGATATTAAAAAACTGTGAACTAAACCAATTAGTGAACTAAACAACTGAAATAAAAGCTTCCATTTCACCATAAAACTTCCATTTCACCATCTCCTTCATAAATCACCGTGGCGAAATATCTTGTTCACGATTCACCGTGGCTTTTAATAATAAGGTTTAAAATTGATCATGCGAACTTTCGTTTTGCCATCTCGTTCACTATTCACCGTGGTCAAATAAAATGATTAATGCAAGCTTAAAAAATCAAGCTTGTAAGCAGGATTGCTGTAATAAAGATTTTTATTATGTTTAAGTGTATTATAGTAGTTAAAACTTTGGACCCAAACTTCCATTTCACCATCTCCTTCATAAATCACCGTGGCGAAATATCTTGTTCACGATTCACCGTGGCTTTTAATAATAAGATTTAAAATTGATCATGCGAACTTTCGTTTTGCCATCTCGTTCACTATTCACCGCGGTCAAATAAGAAGATTAATACAAGCTTAAAAAATCAAGCTTGTAAGCAGGATTGCTGTAATAAAGATTTTTATTATGTTTAAGTGTAGCCTATTATAGTAGTTAAAACTTTGGACCCAAACTTCCATTTCACCATCTCGTTCACAAATCACCGTGGCGAAATATCTTGTTCACGATTCACCGTGGCTTTTAATAATAAGGTTTAAAATTGATCATGCGAACTTTCGTTTTGCCATCTCGTTCACTATTCACCGTGGTCAAATAAAATGATTAATGCAAGCTTAAAAAATCAAGCTTGTAAGCAGGATTGCTGTAATAAAGATTTTTATTATGTTTAAGTGTATTATAGTAGTTAAAACTTTGGACCCAAACTTCCATTTCACCATCTCCTTCATAAATCACCGTGGCGAAATATCTTGTTCACGATTCACCGTGGCTTTTAATAATAAGGTTTAAAATTGATCATGCGAACTTTCGTTTTGCCATCTCGTTCACTATTCACCGCGGTCAAATAAGAAGATTAATACAAGCTTAAAAAATCAAGCTTGTAAGCAGGATTGTTATATATAACAGTTCTCTTGTGTTTAAAATGGATAAAGAGACTTAAAAGTTATAATTCGAGCTTTTAATAGCAGGATTGTTATATATAACAGTTCTCTTGTGTTTAAAATGGATAAAGAGACTTAAAAGTTATAATTCGAGCTTTTAATTGAGACACAGTGGCAAACCAAATGGATAAAAGCTAGTTTAAAGAATCGGGTAAAGCGTAAAAAAAGAAACAGATCGGGAGTGGTAAGACCGTGGTGGGAGCAAAAAGTTTTTAAGAAAAAAAAGAAACAAAGGAAAAAGATGCGTCGCGAGAGAGAACAGGGAAATCCCCTTCGGGGATTTTTCCGTCCGAAATGTCACCACGGCGTATAGTGAACGAGACCCAAATTATTAAGCTAGATATTGATAAATATCGATTGTGGGTAATAGAAATTTAGTTTAAACAGAAATGGGTAATGAGAAAAGAAAGGTTGGGAACCACTGCTCTAGATACTATAAACAACATGAGGTATAATTCTGCTTTTGATCGAGTGGTTGTCGGGCTCGCGTGGTCTAGTGGTGTTGTCTCCTGCTTTGAAGACAACACGTAGCGAGTTCGATTCGCAGTGAGATATGCATCACTGATGAGCTCTAATAAGAGCGAAACTCGAGTCTGGTGCTTCTCATTTTAAGCAGTTTGGTTTCTATTAAAACTCTAGATACCTTCCTCCAACTCATCCATCCTGCTTGGATCCTTCTCCTTACTTCTTCTTCACATCTTCCATCATTACTAACTGTTGACCCCAGTATCTTTAGATTTTATCATGATTAATGTCAAAAGCTTTGCTTAGATTTAAAAACACAGAGCATGTAAAGTTGTTGTTGTTAAAATTACGAGTAGATAGTAGTTTATCACAGATGGTTGCTAAATACAAAATGTTTAAAAATCATACTTATTATGAATTAAATACTAAACATTAAAGTTACTTTTGCAACTCCCTGCTTTAAAATGAAGCCGATGCCGATCAACAACATTGTATTTTTAGCAAAATGAGGGGGACATCGGTTCTATATTTAAGTAGACCTAACATAATTTAATCTCAAGTTTAGCAACTAGTTATCTATTAATGCAATAAAAAGTGAATGCTGTTCAAAAGTATTGCCATATTTATGTTTTTAGGACTGAGATAATAACTTAACCCTATTCAGACTGGGTGTTTTGGAAATTTTGTACGACTGGGGGGGGTTGAATGTGCCCGCGCTGTTTGTTTGTTTATATCTCAGCAATTTCTAACGATAGAATTGTCATTCAAGTTTGTATAGAAAGGAAATTTTATACTCTTTTAATATAGATACTTAAATGTTACATTTAAACATTATTTGGTATTGAAAAAGCGAGTTTTTAAAGGGTAGTCAATTTTCGTAAATTGGATGAAAGCGAGAGAGCGATTTGAGAGAATTAACAACTTCGGCTGTTTGTCGAAGGTCATTGAGTCGTAAAATTAGAAGTGCCACTTGACGAAGTTGTTACAGTTTACAGAGAAGGAAATTTTGGATCAGCAAATTGTGCTAAAAGCTGGTTTTATTATTGTTTACATTCGATCTTTGTTATTTATTAGAATTTTTTTTAATTATTCTTTTTTGTAAACAATTTAGAGCAATAAGCTTAATAACATAAAAAAAAGTTAAATCATTACACAAAAAATTATGTTTTTAGTTTTACGTCGCAAAAGACTCACTTTAATTATTATCACTATAAAAGAATATTTCGAATTCACTAATTTAGTTAAAATTTATTGTTTTTGATTACATCAATTTTTTTTGATTTTACAGAAATCATTATTATTTTGAATGTTTTTTCTTTTCTTTTACTACTTTTTTCTAAACAACCCTTTTGAATTCTGACCGGCGTTGTGAACGTATTAGAAATAGAGCTCTAAATAAAATATTTAGAGGTTTTTCAAAAAGAGTAATGCAAACTATATGGATTTTTGGACCGGTTACGCAATGTTGGCTCCTCACAAATACTACCAGCATCACGAAAACGCGACGCAAATTGCATATAAATTAATACAAATTTAAAAAATAATTTCGGTTTATTTGTTTGTATCTTTTGACTAAAAGTTATGTAGCTATTAGACTTTTGAATTTAATACAAGGTCAATTCTAGATTAAACTATAATCTTTTATATTCATCTTTACACTACGTAGCGTTTACACAAATTGCGAAAAATATTTACCGTGAATTTATCTATGCTTTTTGTTGGAGGTTGATGTTATCTATACTCCGAGAAGCCCCGATAAAATTGACATATTATGGAAACCATACTAATTATCATATGTTGGAATATAAATAATTGTTAAACTTTATTATTCAAAAAGGATTAAAATTTTAAGAACAAAAAGCTAATGCTCTTTATCAAAAAATCTTTACATTTGTCAATTATTAAAATATCAACAAAATATTTTAACTTAGAAAAAGTTAGTGGGTTTTATTAATAAATGAAACGCTTAATTTCCCTTTTATATGTATTTTTTGGACAGCATTCAGCAAATTAAAAAGCTTACAAACAAATAATGAAAAACCGTTACGCAGCATTAATTATAGAAATAACAATCAAAAAGTTTATCGTTGCGTTTATTGGATAAAAACAGTCTTTACGTAAAAAGATGTTCTGCTTAGAAATTTAACGTTAATGACAATTATTACAAAATTGAAAGCGATGTCGTTGGCACACTACCTTTCCACAGTTTTGGCATTGACTGATAAGTTTGGGCAATTGATCTTTCTTTTTTTTCATTCCTGGACCTGATATTTCTTTTATACATATTTCACAACGACGTTTTCTTTCTGATTGAGGAGGAAATATTGATAGGAAAGCTGTATCAATACTTGGTTCGACGACGTTTTCGCCAAGTACCAACTTTATTTTTTGTTGAATTTCACTGTTAAGACCTTCCCTGGATCTTCTTTGGATGAAAGGTTTTACTAATTCTAAAACAAGATTAAAGCCAACTTCAAACGAATTCTGTTTTCGCGGCTCCGTGTGTTTATTCATTGCTAACACACTTGCTGCATTTATGCGACAAGTGTCAAGCAAATACGAAAAAGCAATTGTGGTCCATTTTCGAGACTTGGTTTTGCACGAATAGAAACTAATTTTTTGGTCTACAATGTCTGTACCTCCTTTTGTATAATCATACAACTTGTATAAAGCCGGTTTCTTTTTTTGATCTTTTGAAATCCCAAAAATTGGTTGCATTGTAGATAAAATTAAAATATTTCGTTTTCCTGTCGTTTTAGAGTTTACAATAAAAGAATTAAGATTGATGTTTTTTTCAGGTTCGTTCCAAAATACTTTATAAGAACCATTATCTCTATTATGCACTTGCTTTATTTCACTTGGTATTCCTTTGCGATTAGCTTGAATAGTTCCGATGGTAGTAATTTTCCGTTCCAAAAGCCATTTTGCCAAAGGTATTGAAGTGTATAATCGATCGTAAGATAAATTTCTTCCCGCAAGATCCGCATTTTTTTCTAGATTTTTGACCAGGCTTTTTACTGTTTCTTCAACGCCGTAAACATAAAACTTGCAGTTATTTAATGGATAGTTTACCGGTCTTCCAGCATAAACAGATGTTGTGTATGTGAACGGAAATCTTGATGAATTTATAGATCGAAAAAGCATTCCGTATTTAGCCGGTTTTGAAGGATTAAATTGTTTGAATGATAGCTTACTTCGCATAGGATAAAGTGTTTCGTCCAATGTTAGGTAGTCATCTGGTACAGCAACCCTTCCACAATTATAATTAAATATTTCAAAAATTTTGCGATAAGCAGCAAATCTATCGTATTTCCACCTTTCTGGTCTATCACCCGCATCATCAAAAGAAATGTGAGAAAGAAGAAATTTAAATCGATTTTTACTCATGGTCGCACCAAATATAGGATTTCCAGTAAGATTATTGAATAAGATTTCAATATTATGACTTGCAAGACCAAGTAATCCTCGCAAATAAATTAGCCCAATAACAGCCAGCATTTCAAACGCGGAAGTTAAATGTAAAAAAGTATATTTGTTGTCGTCTAAAATATTTTTAGGCAATTGATTTCTAACTTTAGAAATGTTTTTATTTGTCATATCAACAATAATTGTCAAAATGTCCAAACTAAAAAACAATTCCCACGACGACTTTATTTTTAAGCGGTTTCTGTATTCGTGCTTTACTCCACTTGAATTTCGTATGATATTCTTTGAAGCCTGTCTACCAAATCTTTCCGGTGGTATATTAGTCCATTTTATTTTTTCCTCTGGATGGTCTTTGGTCGCTTTTTTTGTGAGGACCTCATACTGCTCTACATCAGAAGTACGATCAATCGGTTCGTAATACTCCTCCAAAAGAGCCGTATCAATGCTAGTTATTTTGTTGGCATCCTGATCAAGACGACTTCGTTTACGCGGAAGAGCTTCAATTTCGTTGTTTGCATTATTATCCGGAGTCTCATCTTCCAAAGCAGCGATAGTAAATAGAGATGCTTGGGAATTTTGTTCGCTGTCCACGTCACAATCGGGCACAAGATCAAGCAAATCATCTTCGCCATCAGAATCATCAAAAATTTTTTTGGTTACTTCTTCAAGCGTATAAGTTGTTAGCGACATTTTTAATTCAGTAAAAACTTAAAAATTGAAATCTAATCCAATAAAACTTAAACCAGGTTAAAAAGAATATATTTCTTTCTACTATAAGGTATATTTTTGCTTTCTACATTAATAATATAAATTATCAAACACAATTTACAAATCAAGAAAAATTAAAAAAATAAATTAACTAAACTGTATTGTAATAATGAGAAAATAAAACACTACCTTCAAAACTTGATTAAGAAATTTTAAGATAAGCTAAAAGAAAATAAAATAGTACACAATTTTTGTGCCGTTGTAATTGCAACTTGTGGCTCTGAGCAAGGCCGCTAAAAATTTTTTCTTGAAGGGAGCAGCCAAAGACAACTTTTTTTATTACAAAGGAATTTGCAATAAACGCAAAGTAAAAGTATTACAAAAACCTTTACGAAGTATTCTAATGAAGATCAAAAAAGTTGTAAAATTCGGCACTAATGTTTTAGTTGCTTGGCCTTGTTCCTTACATTTATTTGATAAGCCAAAAGTGCCTTTATCTTGAAAAGACTAAACAGTTTGAATGCAAGTCCATTTTTTCTTTTTGTTTGTTCTTCACTTTGTTCTAAATAAGAATTTTATTCTCAAACTCAACATAAAACCCTTTTTCCCGGGTTCGTTTCTATGCTTTTAATAAAAATTTTTTTTAATACGATAAAATTTACGTTTATTGAAACTGTTTTTCAACAAAAAAGTTATTTTTTAAAACTTTATTCCTTTTTTAACTTACTGTTATTTATTGAGCCGTTCTTATCTAAAAAAATTTTCTGACTCCTTGTCTAAATCGATATTTTACAATCTTTGTTGAATTTAATTTTGTCAAGAATACTTATAAGTTGTTGGAAACAGGTGTAATCTCGTTTTTTCAAGCGCGTATAAAATCCTGAGTGACCTTACTCGAAAAAACTAAGGAAAAAATTTCAACACTTTCTTTTACAAATAGTCAAAGAATTTTATTCATAAAGTCAGTTTAGTTTTATTACGTCAATGAGGTGTTAATAAGGTGTTAAAAGTATCATATGCAATTATTCCTTTGTCTAAATATACTAAAAACTGTTAGATATTTACAACATTACGGAGCGTACATTAATTAAATTATTCTACATATGTCAAACAGATTTCTAGCCTGGTTAAAAACAAATGACTCTGTCGCCCACTGGTCACGACCGATGTGAGTTGCCGATTTCAACCCCGGTCTATATAACAAAAAAGTCAAATGAGGTCCCATGATTCCAGATCAAGTGTGCCTCGTGCAATCCTGTGACCATCGCGCGATTCTGTGACCATCGCGCGATCCTGTGACCATCGCGCGATCCTGTGACTATCGCGTGATTCTGTGACCATCGCGCAATCCTGTGATAGGGGTGTATAGCAAATCTATTGAACCAATCGTATTTCGTCGTACCAATTTCTGAGAGACAATCACATTACCTTATCAGTTCACATAACAACAGGTCTACTATAATGTTTCTATCTTGCAAATTTTAATAGGCGCTATCTGCCTCCAGTGTCCCCACTTCTAAACCATTGCCTTTTTCTGGAGGTCTTTACCGTGCTTTTAATAAAATTTTTCTCTAATACAATAAAATTTACGTTTATTGAAAATGTTTTTCAACAATAAAATTCTTTTTTTGAAATTTACCCCTTTTCTGACTTACTGTTATTTGCTGTGCCGCTCTTATCCAAACAGGAATCGCTGACTCCTTGTCTACATCGATATTTTACAATTTTTGTTGAATTTAATTTTATTCAAGACAATATAATTGTTAGAGACAGGTCTAAAGCAATGTTTTTGACTTGCAAATTTTAAAGGATACTATCTGCCTTCCGTTCCCCCTCTTTTGGAAAATATTGCTGGGCAGAAACAATAATTAACCTTGATTCGCGCTTCTGGCTCCAAATAAAAAAATTCGTTGTCAAAATGTACGTACCGAAATGCTCCGATTTGTTATTATGTGTATTTTTATAATTTTTAATTAAAAAATAAAAGGATCTGTACTTGTCCCTGCACTTTGGTGTGTAAAAGATATTGCATTGAGCCAAGATTATCTTAGGATCTTTATAACTTGTACATCAAAAGAAAATAGCCTATATAATCAATCCAGTATTTGACGCGCATCAATAAGTATGATTTCTTTTGGTACATTTGACCGCCAAAAATGTCAAAAAATATTTTTTTACAGCATATTCAAATAATATTGCTAGATTGCTTAAAAACATTGACTTAATATTGGTGAATTTGTCAAAAAATTTGTTCAAACAAATTAAATATTACAAAATTAACAAAGAAAAATAAATAAACAAAATACATTGAAACCTTTTTTAATAAAACCAAATCAAAGGCTTAGGATTTTTTCCAAATTTTAGAAAATTTCACACGAAAAGAAATCATATAGCTTGTATAAAGCCGGTTTCTTTTTTTGATTTTTAGAATTATAAAAAATTGGGTGCATTGTTGATAAGATTGAAATATTTCGCTTTCCTGTGGTTTTTGGGTTTACAATAAAAGAATTGAGTTTGGTATTTTATTGAGGTTCGTTCCAAAAAACTTCATAGAAACCAATATCTTTATTACACACTTGCTTTATTTTATTTGTTATTTTTTTGCCCTTAGCTTGAATAGTTCCGACAGTAGTAATTATCCTTTTCACAAAGCATCACAGTATACCAAAGGTATTGAAGAGTATAATTAATCGTAAGATAAACATTTACGATCGTCGTCGTCGTCATCGTTTGAAGGGCATCCACTCCAGGCCAGACACAAACAGAACTGGGGCCGAGGGTTTATCCTTTTACTACCCCAGACTGCTGCACTGCCTGGATCAGATGCTGGCAGTGATATTATTAAGCCAGCATCGAGTTTCATCATCCAAAACCGTCAGACCGCGTGCTCCATGTGGTGCCCGATGTATGGGGCACATTGTTAGTACATGGTCTGCGGTTTGCTCTGAGGCGCCACACTCGCAATTCGGTGAAGGAGCGAGACCCCATTTGTGCATGGACGAATGGAATCGCCCAACACCAGTCCGCAGGCGGTTGAGCTTAACCCAAGCTGCTCGGGGTAAGCCCATCCCAACAGGCCTGACACTGGTCCCGGGCACAAAAGCACGGAGCCTGGAAGCACTTTCACAGTACTCCGCGTTCCATTTGTGATTTGTCCATTCAGAGGCGCGGATACCAAGTCTGGCAAGATTGTCCAAGAGATTCCGCGCACCTGGCACAAACGGGCGTCTGGATCTTAGTCTCACTTGGCCAGTATCTGAGGACCCACTTAAAAGACCATGCAAAATATGATCGGGGTCCAGAGATCCACGGTAAGCCAAGGAGAGTGTCGCTCCCAGTCGGCGAAGCTCAGCTGGCTGGATGCCTGAAAGTACAGGTAGGTTGTCCGTTGGAGTGGGACGCAGGCATCCAGTAACTATGCGCAAGGCGTCATTCAAGATACTGTCAATGAGGCGAGTGTGAGCACTGCGACACCAGACTGGCGCACAGTACTCAGCTGTTGAGTAGACTAGAGACAAGGTGGCTATGCGTAGTGTTTTAGCACCAGCACCCCATCCCGAGCCCACGAGTCGCCTCAACAGTGTGACGCGCGATGATAGTTTTTTGCGCAATGCCACTAAATGGTGACGAAACGTGAGCGATCTGTCCAGTTTTACCCCAAGGTATGTAGGGGTTGGACAGAACGGTAAAAGTCTACTATTGTTGTAGACCTTTAGCTCACGTTTGGCCTCTCGGTTGTTTAAGTGAAAGGCTGTCGTCACCGTCTTAGTGTGACTGAGCTTCAACCTCCAAGTCTGGAGATACGCTGAAAGTGTGGACATGTCTTGGCTTAATGTCCCCTCCAAGTCCTTCCAGTTTCCAGAAGAGTGCAACAATGCTAAATCATCAGCATAAGCAAACTTTCTGGAAATCATGGAAGGAAGATCGTACGTATAGATGTTAAATAGGAGGGGAGCCAAGACCGATCCCTGAGGAACGCCGTTTTTAAGACGGCGTAGCCTGCTTTGCTTGCTGTCACCGGTGGTAAGGGTGAAACTTCGATTTCGGACAAGCTCCATGATCATTTTGACCATGTGCTTATCCGGAAGTAGTCTCAGCAGCTTGCAGGTAAGGCCACGGTGCCAGACAGTGTCATAAGCAGCTGTCAGATCGATAAATACGGCACCGGTCTTCTTTTTAGCCTCGAAAGAATCCTCGATGTTCTGGGTTAGCAGAACAACTTGATCTACGGTTGACTTCCCGCGTCGGAACCCAGCCTGCTCTTTAGGGAGCAGTGGATCGATTAATGGTTCAACGCGGGCGTAGATAAGCCTCTCGAGGATCTTGTAGGGGACACAGAGCAGAGATATCGGTCGATAACTCTTTGGGTCCCCCACGGGCTTTGCTGGTTTTGGGATCGCGACCACAAGCGCTCTTCTCCAGATCTTGGGAATTTTGAGTCGGCGCAAACAGGAAGAAAGGAAGTCACGTAACCAGAACTTCAAAAGGAAGGAAGTCACGTAAGGAAGTCACGTAAGAAAGGAAGTCACGTAACCAGAACATTTACGATAAAGCCAAATCAAGGGCTTGGGATTCTTTCGAATTTGTTAAAAAATTTTACACGAAAAGAAATCTAAATCTACAGTTACGGCTTTTACAACCAAAACAACTCCTCTGGGAAAATGAGATTGAAAGCGTTTTATTGCCTCGTAAAGTGTTTGAGTAAACATAGTTAGTGAACCGCTCAGTCTCAATTGTTTTGATAAACAGATTACACTTTGCCTTTTTTTCGCTTTTGGCTGCTTTTTTCTCACGTTTTATGAAATAGTCAAAAAACTAGTGACTAGGTGTCAACAAACTATTAATAACTCCAAAATTACTTCATCGATTTTTTCAAAAATTGAACCAACTTTGAGATGAATAAAAATCAGGAAAAGTCATAAAATTTGAAAAAATTCCTGCGAGTAGTTTTTGAGCAGCACACAGTAATTTAACACCGCGGGCACAATCAGCCCCCCCCCCCCCCAGTCTTAATAGGGTTAATGGATAATTTTTTTTAAAAAATCCATTAAATTAAGTAAAATTTTTCCTAAAAATTGCTTTAGTAAATCATTTGTATTGAGTGTTAAGCATAATAAACGGTCTATACCCATTGTTTTTATTGCATATTTTTAAGGCTTATGAATCAAATTTTTTTTCAAAAAATTTTTTTGGGGGTTTTCAGAATTCTTGGGGGGGTGGTGGAGAAAAATGTTTTTTAAAAATAAATAACTTTTTTATATTAATATTTATAAAATGTTTGATATTATATTTGAATTCCTTGTTTTTTTCTGATTTCAACCATATATAACATGTTATAATTTAAACATATCTTGAAGAAGATATAAGGGTTTTTTGAAAAGGATTTTTTTGCTCCCCCAAAACTTTGCCCCCCTATAACTAAAAAAGTATTAGTCGTAGAAACGTAATATTTGCACCAGTGGGTTTTGGCTATAAGATAACCACATACACCAATTTTTATCAAAATCGGAGATGTAGTGGTTAAACGCCTATGGCGATTTGTCATGGAATGACCCCAAAATCTTTCTAATATCGCGTGTTCTGTTAAGTTACTGATAATATAATCAATTTGGACAAGAGCATAAATCAGTGTGGAAAGCGTTTTTATTCACATTTTTGGTGCGCGATTCATAGTCAACTTTACATGCCGTGTATTGATTTTCTCTCATTTAAGTGACTTAGTGAAAAATACAATACAGGTGTGGAGCAATTGACTTAATAATCTAAAGGACAAGAATCCTCGGCCAGATCATATGATATTGTGCTTGAAAAACCCAGTCAGTCGTCGGATGAAAATGGGAAAAGTTTTTAATCATTTTAAACTGTACCGATCAGATTCCATTTATTTATTAAATTAGAATAAACAAAGCAAACAATTTTAAAAAATATGAAAAATTAAGTTAAACTATTATGTTTAAAAATTTTCGGTATAAACATGTATAAAAAAAAATTGTCGAGATCAAAATTTTAAGACATTGTTTTAGAAATATGCTTTTAGTTTAATTTGAAGCTTGTTCAGATTTCAAGAACAACTCACCGAATGGCAATTGAGCAGATTGGCTGGTTTTTGAAAATTTCTAATCCGCAAGTTAATGTTAATTACGTTTTTTCAAAGTATAGATCAAGCTCGGATCAAAAATAAGAGTTATAACTAAAATGCCGAGAAAGTTCTATAATTCTAGCAATTCTAAGTCACTATTCTAGAAACTGCTTTAGATTTTTTTATTTTGTCTCAACTTTACGCTTTGAATCACTTTGAAACTGCCACAAGCATTTACCAGGGGCCCACCAGTTTCTGCTTATTCTGCTTGTGGTTCTTTTGAGGGGCCCAGGGGCTGCTTTGAAAAAACTTAAGCTTAAATAAGTTAATAAGCCTTCTAAAGCAAATAAATGAGAAAAGTTATTTCTGCGACAAAGTCAAAGTTTATTTGGTTTAATCAAGCAGTACAATTTAAAGCACGATACACTCAGGAGACTACTTAGAATACTTATACAGTTAATAGAAAAAAATTTAGTGGACCTGACAAAACAGAAAATAAAGTTTACCGTTAACTGAACTGGACAGTGAAAAGATAATATATGATCATCAAGTCAAGCCAGAAGACACGCGGTTGGGAATTAAATGCTGTTGCTGGCTTATTATGCCGGGTTCGATTTCAGCTCAAGATTTAAAAAAATTCTGGTTTGGTTTAAGCCTGAACTTGGCCGCCTGTCAGTTGGTTGAATAAGTAAAAATGATTTAAATCTAAATTAAAAAATGATGATTAAATTGGAATCATTTATTGTTTTTAATTGTACCTTTAACTGTAGATTTCTAGCAATTCTAAGTCACTATTCCTAGCAATTCTAAATCACCGTTACTAAAAATGAATCTAAATACAATACCAGAAACAAGTCTATCTTTATTTCAAAGAAATGTTTTAGCACAGTATGTCAGCAAGCTATTTCACACCGTGGTCCCGCTTACTGGAATTGCATTCCCTTTGACTTAAAAACTAAAAAACAAAGTGTTCGATCTTTTACTCTTGAGATTTATAAATATCTTTTAAGTAATGGGAATAATATTTAATTGTAGTGTTTAGATTCCTAAACGCGATACTGCCCTATGTATTTTTGATTGCAGGTTTCTGGAAGGAAGGAGGTGAAAATGGTGTCAAAGTTTTTGGGTTCAATCTCTGGAAGAAAGGCTTAATCGATCAAGATATCCAGTCTGCACACAAAGCTTTAAAAAACTCTTCTTAAATTTTGATTGTCTGCATAATTTCAAACTCAATCAAATTGATTCTTTTTCACCCTTATCTTCGCTCTTTCATTAAAATTTCTTTTTGGCAATAGTCTATTGTTTTCATTTTAGCAATTAATTTTTTATTTTTAGAATTGTAAAATAAGTTTCAAAACAGTTACTAAATGTATTGACTTTGTTTAATTTATTGATATTGCTATTATGCTGGTCTGCAAAAATTTTATCTAATATTTTTTTTGTAGTGCTTGAATTCTGTTGTCAAAGTTTTTTATTTTATTAGTATTATTATTATTATTTTTTTTTGATTTTTATTTATAGTTGTTATATTATTCATATATGTTTTTTCTATCAACTCTGACTAGCATAATAGTTTTTTTTTGTTGTTTTGTTTTGTTATGTTATTTTTTTTATCGTTTATATTTGTTTATTATTAGATGTATAATTATGTAATTTTTTCGTATATACTCTCTGCAATATTCACAATTATATTATAGTCACCAGTTGCACTTAGAAAAGGTTTCCGGACCTGGTGAGGTTTCTTTTTATGGGTGGTTTTTCTTTACTCACCTAGCTCAGTTGAGCTAAATTCCCATCTTGGCTAGCTGTGCCACCCATCATCATTACGCAGCCCAGTCATGCACTGGTTATTTAATCGTTCAGTTTGTTTGATAATAATATTGTTATGTATTTTTTATTTATTTACTTATTTATTTTTTCTTTTTTCACTTATTTCTTTTTTCTTTTTTCACTTCTTATATCTTTATCTGATTAAGGTGTTGCGGCCATGCTTTATACTATCTTGTACTTTTACTTTATGATTATCATATGCATGTTTTAACGTCTGACGTTGTGCTGCTTCTTTCTTTTCTTGATCTTTTTAATATTTATAATTTTTGTGTGAAACTGTTTAATAATGATCGAGAATAAAAATTGAATGAATGAATGAAAAATTGAATGAATGACACCAAATCCATTTATTCGGTAAATTAAAATTCGGGCCTAATTTCAATTTCACATAAATATTTGGGTTCGAGCCACGTTCAGGCTTATTTTTCGGATTCGAGTCGGTTTTGACCCAAATATATAGAAAGCCCACTTACTAGTTGCCTCGTTTGACGTTTTTCTTTTTCCTGTTTTTGACAATCCGAGTACTATAGCAATGTTTCTCAAACTTTTTGAAGAAAATTGCATGATACTGTAATGCTATTAGTTTGTCTGTTTTAGTGTTTTTACACCCTTACAGGTGGGTGCGTACCTTCCTTTCTTTGTTGTAGTTCGACCGCATGAGAAGATGCCCGTTGACCGCGGTTAGCCAACTAGGGGATAAGAGACGAGCTTTGGTTAGACCACCTTTTCTAGGCCCCTTTCCATGTGGAGCAAGCGGTGCTGCCCTAGATAAGGCTGCTTGGTCGTTCAGGGTGCTGCCGAGTGATGCTGTCGTCTCTGGGTTAACATCAGGCGACCAATATCCTGAACCGCCTGCTTGCAGGATTGGAACTGCGGCTTCCAGTGACATCTTCCACCTGCCGTTTTCGCCCCTTTCCCGTTGCTACAGGGCTTGGTTAGCTAGTGGGGTCGTGGACGTAAACATGTCCTTCAAGCCTGCGCAATTGAGTTTTAAGTTGGAGTACAGTGTGCGCGGTCCTAACCCCACTCTTTACTCCCGGGGTTCATCTGCCATGGCCTAGCCTTGGCTGGAACATCAGAACCATGTTTGACAAAACTGAAAGCAATAGACGGGAACGTCGCTCTGCTTTGATTGCGCATGAACTGTCCAGGGTTGATGTCGACTTTGCTGCCCTCAGTGACGTTCGCTTTCCAGAAGAAGGCAGCCTACAGGAACAAAGCGCTGGATACACCCTCTTTTGGTCAGGAAAACCTGCAACAGAAAGGCGTCTCGGTGGCGCTGGCTTCATGCTCAGAACCTCCATTGCCTCCAAGCTCGAAGGCCTGCCTAGAGTGTGCCAAAACGCAGTTACCTGGAAAGGAATACTTGGCAGACACGGCTTTAGAAACTGCAACGACAACGGGCGCTTACTGCTGGAGTTCTGCACGGAGCAACAACTCGTTATAACCAACACCATCTTTCAACAAAAGAACAGTCTGAAGACAACCTGGATGCATCCTCGGTCTAAACACTGGCACATAATTGAATATGTTCTAGCGCGCCAAAGAGACCTCAAAGACATCTTGCACACCAGAGTGATGCCCAGCGCAGAATGTCATACTGATCATCGTCTAGTGCGCTGCAAACTCACGTTGCACTTCAAACTTAAGCCAAGGAAGGGAGGGCCCCCAAGAAAAAGTTCAAGCTCAGCAAGCTACAGTCAGCTAAAGTAAAAGCGACTTTCAGGCAGACTTACAGGCCAAGCTTAGAAAAAACAGGTTCCCAGCAGATCCCTCTCCCGAAACCGAAACCTCCGTTCTGCAGACTGAAAACCACCATCCTGCAGACATCTGAAGAAGTCCGTGGGTTTACCACGAAAAGGAATAATGACTGGTTTGACGAAAACAACGAAGAGATTCAGAAATTACTGGCGTAGAAGAGATCAGCCCACCTGGCCCACCTGGCCTCCAACTCAAGCTTTGAGTGATGCAAAAAAATAGTGGACCAACCTCGCAGTTAGAACTCTGCAGTACGCAGATGCTGGTAATTTCAGAGGCTTTTATGAGACACTCAAGGCAGTGTATGGCCCGACACACCGGGCACGGAGTCCTTTGCGCAGTGGGCATGGACGGGCACTCCTCAATGACATGACACCTATCCTGAACCTTTGGTCTGAGCACTTCCTGGAACTCTTCAGTGCTGATCGAGTTGTCCAGGACTCAGCGCTCTTTCGCATCCACCAGCTACCAGTCAAAGTGGAACTGGACGACTGCCCTCTATGCAAGAACTTATTAACGCCATAGAGTAGATGAAAAAAAATTGCAAGGAAGCAGGAGTTGACGAAATTTCACCTAAGTTTTGGAAAAGTGGAGGCCAAGAGTTGTACAGCAAGCTCCACGAACTCCTTGTCTGTTGTTGGGAGCAGGGAAAACTACCAAGAGACCTTCGCAATGCAGTCATTGTTACTTTATACAAGAACAAAGGGTAAAAGTCCGACTGTTTTAACTGCCGGGGGATCACTCTGCTCTCCATCGCAGAAAAAATCTTTGCTCGAGTGCTGCTGAACAGGTCAGTACCATACATAGGTACTGGCCTGTTCAGAAGAAGGTAGGTACGGCAGAAGACCACCTCCCAGAAACCCAGTGTGGCTTCAAAGCAAACCGAGGAACCACAGACATGGTCTTTATTCTTCAGGCAGCTCCAAGAGAAGTGTCAAGAGCAGAGCAAAGGGCTGTATGTAAAATTTGTTGATATAACCAAGACGTTTGACACGGTGAGCAGGAAGGGTTTTTGACTAATCATGGAGCGCCTCGGATGTCCGCCAAAGTTTCTCAGTATGGTCATCCAGTTGCATGAAGACCAGCACGACCAAGTTAGATTAAACAGCGACCTCTCTGAGCCCTTTCCAATTGCCAACGGCGTGAAACAGGGTTGCGTCCTGGGACTGACTTTGTTCAGCATCTTCTTCAGTATGATGCTCAAGCAGGCCATGGAAGGCCTTGATGATAACAATGCTGTCTACATCCGCTATCGCCTCGACGGCAGTCTGTTCAACCTCAGGAGACTGCAGGCCCACACAAAGACTCTTGAGCAGCTGTTTTGAGACCTTCTCTTTGCCGACGACGCTGCTCTTGTTACCCATACCGAAAGTGCCTTGCAGCGCCTGCTATCCTGTTTTGCAGAAGCTGCCCAGCTCTTCGGACTCGAGGTCAGCTTGAAAAAGACGGTGTTGCAATCAGCTTAATTGACTACAATGTGGCCCGGGGGAACTCCAAGGCCTTCATCAACTGCAGTTCCAAAAAGCAATACCAAGAAAGCAAAACTAAAAACTTTATTTGAAATCAACTTTAGAGATAAATCCATAAACAACGGCACAGCTAAATACAGTACAGTTTGGCAAATTCAAAAAGTGATGGCTCTTCCCGGCAACCAAAACGATAACTGAAGTTAATAATAGAACGCAAAGTCCAAAGCAATAACCAAAGGAAAAAATCACTTATTTTACCAAAAACCAAATGTATCAAACCAAAATGTAAGCGCGGACTATTATAACCTAAATCAAATGCCTGGATGAAACAGAGTTCGAATCCTGTGGAAGTTATAAAGTAAAAAGCTGATTCTCCAACAGACGGAAGTCCTCTACCAGCCTGCACCCCGGAAAGAGTACTGCCTTCCTCACATCACCATTGGCGAGACTGTTTTGAAGACCGTTTACCAGTTCACCTACCTGGGGTGTACAATCACATCAGACGCCAGATCGACAAGGTAGCGAACAACAGACTGGCCAAGTCAAACAGCGCTTTTGGCAGACTGTCCAACAGAGTATGGAAAAACAAGCATCTGAAGAAGGGCATCAAGATCAGCGTGTACAGAGTCGTCGTACTCACCACCCTATTGAATGGCTCTGAGTCGTGGGTAGCATACCGTCACCACCTGCGACCCCTGGAGGGTTTCCATCAGCGCTGTCTCCGCATTATTCTCCACATCCACTGGAGCGACTACGTCTCAAATGTTAAGGTCTTTGAACGGGCGGAGATCACCAGCATCGAGGCCATATTTCTGAAGTCACAGTTACATTGGGCACGGCACGTCTCCAGAATGTACAATCATCGATTACCCAAGATAGCCCTGTTTGGCAAACTTTCTATTGGCCACCGTAACAGAGGGGCACCAAAGAAGCAATACAATGACTCCCTTGGTGCCTGCCACATTAACCCTCGTCAGTGGTTTACTCTGGCTGCTGACCGCGTCACCTGGCGCTACATTATTCACCAGGCTGTCTCCTCCTTCCAGGATTCGCGCAAAAACAACCTGAGAGAGAAATACCGCAGAAAGAAAAACCGCGAAGCCTCAACAACAACCATACCCGGTGTGACTTTTAATTGCAGCCGCTGTGGCCGCACTTGCCTATCTCACGTTGGCCTTGTCAGCCACGAGCGCGCCTGCAGTCGACGTGGACAACTCTCATCATGAAATCTTCGTTTGCGAAGTCAAGCCACAAAAAAAATTAGTTTGTCTATGTTTGGTTTGTTTCGGACAATACAACTCTTATACCGTGGATCACACCCAATATTTCACACTTTTGGCTTAATGGTGAGCAGAATGGAAAATGCTGATTTATACTCCTAAGTTGTTGGGAATAAAATCAGCACTTTCAATGCCATTTTTGAGATGTTAAAATAAGTATGCCTTATTTTTCAATTCAAATGCTACTGCAAAATCTTACCCTAATAATATGCTTCGCATCTTCAACGTTTAATAAATCCACAAACTGTTTTTGAATGAATTTGTGCTTTTAAAAGGACATCGCTAAAAATACTTCCAAACGGATTGTAATGAAACAATAATATTTCTAAAAAGCTTGAAAGTTGTAAGTGTAAAAGAAGCTTAAAATTTCATCTTCAAGAGCGTAAACATGGTGTTTTGTGATTGCGAGAATATCTTCATTTATGCAAAATTTATTTTTATTATATTAATAAAATGCACTAAGTGTGGAAAAAACGCAAAGCTTTTATTGTCTAATTTTAAAAAAACACAAAGCTATCTTTATTTTGAACGTGGATGATTTTTCATGACATTGAAGCAAATTGATAGACTTTTCTTTTCCTTGTAGTGTTAAGTTTAAAATAGAAAAAAATTTTCATCAAAAATGACAAGCACATAAGAAAACAATCATTGAAGGATTTCCGATACATTTCTGGTTTCAGCCCCCGCAAAAAATGTTTCATTTTTAGCCAAAGAATGAATAAGCCTATTCATTTTAGTACCTTACTCTTAGATATGCATTTTACGTGAGAGTGCAACAAGATAATCACGAACTCAGAATCACTTTCAGTTTCGACATCAGCTATTTCTCCTTCTAGTAGTATCATTTGATAAGAGTGGTCCGGATGTCGGTAGCGTGGTCGACTTGTTAAAGCGCCGGGATTGTAATCAACACGGTCTCGGTTTAAAACATATTCGTGCCATACTGTGGTGTCCTCGGAAAAGACACTTTATGGCACATTCCCCAGCTTGGTAGTCTTGAAAAACAGTTCTAAAATTCAATCATATCTCTATTAAATCTTAAGCGGACAGCAATATCTTGGATCTCCGGAAGCAGGTCGGGATGATTGCTTATCCTATGTATTAGGGCCTCCGTCGCTTTCCTGCGAGTCAGGAGGATAAATATAAAGATAAAATAAGATAAAAATAAGGATAATTGTTTCAGTTTTGGAAGTTCAGAATTTCCAGTTAGTTTGATATGATAATTTGGCAACAAAATAAGTTGAATAATTTTTCCCCGATTTCGTGGGGCTTATTAGCGACCGGTATTTTTCTCAAAATTTCATGAGACATTTTTTGTCGAGTTTTTTTGAAGCTGCTTTGCCGTCCCAAAAATTGCTTTGCGGATCTCTAAAGGACCAGCAGTCCCCAGTTAAAGAATTATTATGCTATAGCATCATCTAGGGACGAGGCAGTAACGAGAAGTATGTTGCAATTTACCAGTTAGATCGTTTAAAATGTTTCATATTGAGGAGTAAAGTTCTATTTTTGTATCATAGTGCCACAGGTGGTTGAAATCGCTGGAGTAAAGAAAGAAACGAAAAAATAGACGGACGTTCTAAAAATTTTAATTCGCATTGGTGAAAGTTTGTAAAAATTTGTTAGTTAGTACCCTCAACATCGACGCTCAATCATTCAATCAAAGATGCAAGCGAGATTGTTTCATAGAAACCTATTTTAGCCACTGATTGATAATTATGACAAAATGTGACTCCAACTTAATAAAGACCCAACAGTTTTAAAGCTTAAAAATATATATATCTACCAACTTTTTTTTAGAAGTGCAGTAGGTCTCCACTCTATCTCCATTACGCTAATTTTATTACTTATTGCTATGATTATTTGTATTATTTTGTGGATATTGATAAATAAATAAATTATCTATCTATTTATTGTGGTAAGATAACGAGTGCTAAAAGCCTTATAAGGTTAGAAAGTAAGTTTTGAAGCAAACAACAGTTTTTAAAAATCATTGTTTCAAACACAAACGCTTTTTTTTTAATTATCAAACGACCTACATTTGTCCACTTAATCATTTTACTAATGGACCAATATTTAAAACAATAACAACTGATTGATACCGTAATAAGCCATTTTCTTTTAAGTCGATTAAGAGTTATGGCTGGGGATTTAAATCAAATATTTAAAACTTTTTTTGTTGCATTTTTATTAAAAATTTTTTTTGATTTTTTTCTTTATTAAATCAAACAAAATTTTTTGAGAATAAAAAAACAAACAAAACAAACAAGATAAAAAACAGCAACTTCTTATTATCTTTTTTTATTACAAGAATAAAAACAACATGCAATAGCCTAGCGAAATGTACAAATCACAGAAAACTGATCAACATGTTTTACAATAAGAATTCCCAGCTAAAAATTAGAAAAAATCAAAATAAATATTTCGAGACAGTGAATTCTGTTAAAATCAAAATTTATATTAACTTCATCACTCCTATGTTTAAAGTAAAAGAAAGTGAAGCACATTAGCGGGGCCTTAAGATTGAGCTATTTATTACAGAATTATGAGCTTTATAATGTCTATATATTTTAGGGACTTGTCATGGTGTATTGTAAAAGTCCGAAATGTCACAAATTAATCATTTTTTAATTGATAAAAAATTTGAAAAAAGGAAAAAAAAAATTGAAATACTGAAAAGTTTTGGTAAGCATGCCTAATTTAAGTTATTTTATTTTTTAATGGTTTAGCCTAACTCTGAAAAAATTTAAAAAATAAAGCTATGATGATTCACATTAGAAGTAGTTTGTTAAAAATGTTTATGAAGTCGGGAGATTGAAATACTGAAAAGTTTTGGTAAGCATGCCTAATTTAAGTTATTTTATTTTTTAATGGTTTAGCCTAACTCTGAAAAAATTTAAAAAATAAAGCTATGATGATTCACATTAGAAGTAGTTTGTTAAAAATGTTTATGAAGTCGGGAGATTCTTGAAATGCTAGTTGGTGAAAATCCAAAAGGTCTTAATAGAGCTGCTGGAATGCATGTAACTACTAGAAGTATAAACGTCTCTATTCTTTATTAAAATAAATTCTATTTTTGGTTTGCTTAAAATATTTTTTACAATGTCCCAGCATTCCCATATATGTACTATGCTTGTAAAGCAACGTGGGCAAAAATTTTATTCTTTCTATAGCAAATATTTTTTTATAGTTCCGTGTTTGTTAATATCGTTGTTTGAATCAAACGTTTGAAAATTATAAAAACTGTACTGTAAAGTGCTGCTGACTCGTAGACCTATGTGATATTTAGGAAATTTTCTGGCTAGAAAGTAATAGAAAAAGTCTTAAAGATTCTCCACCTACTGGTTAACACAATCGAAAAACGAAGTAAAATGAGTAAAAAGAGTTAATAAAACTCCCCAAGATAAATCAAACAGCTGTTCATCTCTGTATTGAAAGTGATTGACAAGCAAGTAGAAGCAATAAAGTTTCTATCACTCTAATTATACTCGTGGTCGTGAAATCACTTGACAAGAGATTATTTGTTAAAAACAAGAAGAATATAAATGAAAAAATCTTTCAGGTTTTTCTCTATTAGCCGCGGGTGTAATTTCATGAACGACGTTGAATAAGTTTTTCGAGAATTGGAAGAAAATGAAAGTTTTGAAAAAGTGTGTGACGTTACAATTTTTCAGGATATGACTGGAAACAATTTTACCAGACACATTCAAAACGGTTGGACAAACAAACATGACATTAAACACATTTCTAATTCTTTTAGTTGCGTTGCTATTTTATTAAAGTATCAACACAATTAACACTGTTATAGCCGAGTAAAAAAATAACGCAGCGGCTTCTGTTCTGTCTGTGTTTGACCAGGATGTATATATCTTGCGGATACCTTTTCAAAATACAATCATGACAATAAGTTTGTAAAACAAGTTCTTGCAAGCAGCAGAGTTTGTCCAAAAATAGGAGTCTAGGTTGGGTTCATTAGAAGAATAAGAGATAGCTCTTTCAATAACAGCCATAAAGCAAAACAACAACAACTGTGAAATAATTGGTCTTAATGAATCTGTCAATTCAACGCAGTTTTATAAACTTACAAACATAGAAAATCACGATTCAACATAAATTTTTTAACTAATGGCTTTCATCTTGTTGTTGAGGAAGATAAAAAGAATTTCTTTCAACTTTTCATTTCTAAACAAAAGATACATAAAATCTAAAATAATCGACTAAGAAGACAGATAATAATTGCAAATCATTTACACGTTGTTGTAATCGATCGAGACAAAAAAGAAGTTGATGAATTTTAATAGACAACAAAACTATTTTAAAGGTTTTCCAGTCATAAAGCGTTTTTGCAATAAAATATTTCAAAATCACCAAAATGTCAAGAATCTAAAGTTTGACTTTAATTACCAAAAATATAAAATCACCTCGAAATTCCGCTTGAAAACCGCGATTAAAAATTCTTCTGTCCGAGTGAAAATGCAATTTCATGTAGTTGGACGTTGTATTCACGTAATTAGTTGGATAGCGCAGTTGAAGGTCGCCGGCCAACCGAAGCATTAAAGTTTCTCCGTCAAATATCTAAAAATATCAAATCTAAAGTAGAACAAAGAAATGTCCAAATTCAAGTCGTGTCCTTTGGAAAAATATATCTAATGACTTTATCATCAAGTCTGACGATTAGGCCTACGCAGTAAAATAACTTTATTACACAGTAGGCTTTAGAAAATAACTGAAATATCATAAATTTTTTAGATTTATATATTAATTGCTTAAATTTTAAGGGTTAAAAGATTTATTAGTAAAAAGTAGGAAAAAGTTTTTCAATCTGACAAACCAATCATGTTTATCGGGGATTTCTATAGGGCGTATTTCCATCAATTTAAACTTGTTTTAAACCTATACACCAACACAGAAAATTGTTTGTGAATACCATTCATAATATTTATAAATAAAATTGTGGTTGCTAAAAAGTTGCCTTTAATTTTTAATCTGGTCTCTTTTCTAATGAACCGAGACAATGCATGATAACCCATGTAATACAACTGTACAAACGTTATTCAAAACCTCTCTTGCACAAATTTCTACTGAAAACAGCTCAGTCTTACATCAAGGTAGTCGCAGCACTGTTCTGTGTCAAAGCTGATAATATGGAGTTGGATTATTCTACGATGGTGTCCTGTAATCCTCCAATGGCAATCCAAATCGTTCCCATACGATTGTGGCCAACTTGGTGATTTTAAATCTTGAAACATTTTGCTGGCCATTCCAGAAAATCCACAAGGTGCTTTAAAATAAGCTTTAACGTTAATTTAACAGCTTCTAAAGTGTTTTACATACTTGTATTTAATTTCGATTAAAGTTTTAACTGAAAAGGCCAATCAATGTTTGTTCGCAAACGCATCTCGTTTTTTTTTCTTTCTAAACAATATTAATTACTAATAAAAAATCACATAATTACTTTCTCATTCTAACATTAATGTGTAGAGACGACACGAGTATTTTGATTTGAAGATTTTTTAAAATTAGAGGATAGAAAAATCAAAGTCTTAAAATTGTGTTTTTTTTAATGGTACAATTAATATTCATGAATTTATTGCAATCAACATAGATCAGTTCAACTTTTACTATCGGTTTGTTGTTATACACTTAAGAAAAGCATTTATGCCTTAACAAAAAGCTTTGAATTACTGTGATGTTTATATAGTGACGTAATAATGTGCATTGTGTAATCTGAGGTATTATTTATTCGTTTTAAAAACGTGGTCAGTTAGTTTAGCTAGTTTAGGGTTAGGTAGCGTTTTACTTGTGATTGTATGTGTTAATTGCTTAGTTAGATTAGGGTTAGATATGCTTTGTAATGAAAGTACTGTAATTTATTTGTGTTAAGTTACGTTTATTAATTAATTCTTTTATTTCAATTATTGATTTTATTTGAATAAGAACAAAGATTCTATTTGAATAAGAATAAGGTTAAGCCTTCTGTTTGAATTGTGTTTTATTGTGGATGGAATAATAAGAAAGCCGGTATCGAAGACTAAACCCGGACCCTGGACACGGGACATTACAATCACATTGTTTTATAAGTAAATAAAAGATAAAAAGCGTAGCAGATTAAAATAATATTCTGGCATCTTTAAAGCCAAGTTGGAGTTGTTAGTAATGGCGAACCACTGATGATCCAGTGTGGCACCCTAGTCGAAATTTTATGTTCTATCCTATGTTCTAAAATAACTGACATTTTCGAAATATTTTCGGAAAACGTCTGGCAATTTAGGACGAATTGGACGAGAAGACAGCGTGGTAATAGAAAACAAATTTAATGTCTTTACAAAAGACAAAGAGTGCGCCATGCTTTACATTGAAATTATTTTCTGTTATTTGGTTGTTTTAAAATTTATGCAATTGCACTTTGGATCTAAATATATGAGAAAAAATTTTTTTTTCAACTTACCTCCATAACCATTTGGATAAATATTGGTTTCTAAAAACAGTTTGCATTAGATAGAAGAAAAAGTTTTGATTCAATTAATAAGAATTTCTCAGAAGCCCAAATTATAATATCATATCAAAACAAAGAGTTTTTAATGAACTTTTATATAAATTGCTTATGAGACGGATTAACAAGACTTATTTAAAGGTTTAGGCTAATAGAAAAAGCTATGGAAACCAGTTTATTCAACTTAATATTGTATTAAACATTTCTGAATTTTTAAAGTAATACGGCTGTTTTCCATAGCAATATTATGGAATAAGAAAGTAACTTCTCTCTTGAAGCTATATTACCGGAAAAGCTTAACTGGAATCCTCTGCGAACAATATCATCATCGGAAATGAAACGAAGTTGCAAAAAGTTATTGTTGGAAATGAATCTTGTTATTGAAGGATTATTTCCGCGGATGTTAAAAACTTGTTGTCCATTTTCGTCTATTCCCTAAAAAAAAAAATCAAATAATGTGTCAGATTATATATTCAACTTAATGATATTTCAACTTTTTTAAAAATTGCTTTGTAATGTTTAACCAAATTCATGAAAAGTTTAACAAATATCATAAAGTCCTGGAAACGCTACCGTGGCGACACTATGACTGGGCCTCTCAGGCGCAATATAGAGGTGTCAATTTCAATGGGAGGTATGCCAATGTCAATAAAAGGGATACCAATGTCAATATAAGTGGTGCCAATGTTTATATAAGGGGTGCCAATCTCATTGAAAAAAGTTTGCCAATGTCAGTTTGTGCACGCTTTGGCGTGTCAAAAAAGTACAGTAAAAATTTTGGTTTGAATCGGAGCCAATAAGACCGGAAGCGAGGAAGCAAGAGCGCCGCGTTAAATCCTACTTTGTCATTCGGTTGTGTCTTTCGAAAAAAATTTTATTGCACTTTCCTCAGCTTGAATCATTCGTATGCAGTTCTAAATTTAATTCGTATCTTAAAATAAATAATAAAAAAACCAAGTAAAAAATTTCAACCGTCCAGCAATACTTTGGCATCACCAAAAGCAGGTCGGGGTAATTGATTGACGGTTGCTTGAACTATAACGCCACTAACGTTTTCCTGCGAGTCAGGAGGATAAATAAAGATTTTGTGATAATCAAAATTAAACGTTTTTTTTTATACATAAATGCTCCTCACTACAATAAAAATGTAAAATTTTAAGCTTCTTATAAAAAAAAAGCAAGAATGTTGCTTAAAAATGCACAGAGCATATCTCTTTTTTGCAGTATATTTACAAACTGAAGGTTGGAAGCATTAGAATTACCTCCAAATAGTCGCAACATTCCTCTGTGTTCAGAAGCCCAAAACTTATTTTGATTCGAAAACCAGCCCTGGCCCTGATGGTCCAGGTGCAGTTTAATTCATTGTCGTAATCACGAGGCCATCCAGGGGAGTAGATGTATTGGCGTGAGGTATGTGCTGTTAAACTGCCGCCACACGGCGCTAAAACAAAGTAGAAAAGTTCAAAATTTTAGGCTTTTGTACGGCAACCAGTTAATGTATGTTAAAGCTATTAAATTGCTTTGCAAGTTTGTTGCTACGCGAATCAAGCTCACGTTGTGCGTAACATTTTGTTTCGATCGCGCTGTAATTTTTGTAATATCGCGTGTTTTATTAAGTTATTAATTTTATTAATTAATTTGGACAAGAGTATAAATCGGTGTGGAAGGCGTTTTCATTCACATTTTTGGTGCGCGATTCATCGTCATCATCTTCATATGCCGTGTATTGATTTTCTTTCAATTAAGTGACTTAGTGAAAAATACAATACAGGCGTTAAGCAACTGACTTAAATAATCGAAAGGACAAGGGAGCGCTTCTCGGCCAGATCATATGATACTGTGCTTGAAAACCAGTCAGTCGTCGAATGAAACTGGGAAAAGTTTTTCACCATTTTAAACTGTATCAATCAGATTCCATTTATTACATTAGAATAAACAAAGCAAACAATTTTAAAAAATATGAAAAATTGAAATAAAATATTAAGTAAAACTTTCTGTACAAACATTTATAAAAACAAAATTATCGAAATCAAAGTTTTAAGACATTGTTTCAGAAATATGCTTTCAGTTTAATTTGAAGCACGTTCAGATTTCAAGAACAACTCACCGAATGGCAATTGAGCAGATCGGCTGGTTTCTGAAAATTTCAAATTCGCAAGTTAATAATAATCACGTTTTTTTAAAGCATAGATCAAGCTCGGATCAGAAATAGGAGTTATAACTAAAATGGGGAGGAAGTTCTAAAATTCTAGCATTTCTAACTCACCATGCAACAAATGTCAATAGCTTCAAAAACTTCAATAGAAGAACTGCTACAAGCGTTATCACACTAAATTATCATGCCGACGCCTATAGTGGAACGCCGATTATCCGAACACTACTAAGATGATGGTACAACGCCATAGCATGGTGTAAATGACAGAGTGAGTATCCCTCAACACAGTTTCTGCTTTTAAAAAAAATGAGAGATCGGCAACGACAAAAAGAGTAACAAACTGAAAATAAAAAATTGAGTGATCACTACTACTCACAACGTACCATAAATGACCATAAGTGTATATGATGCTTTTTATTGAAAGATTCTGTTTTGTTCAATTATCCGAAAAATCAGTTATCCGAACCACCCCTGGTATTAATTAGTTCGGATAATTGGCGTTCTACTGTACTTTATTTATTGCTTAAGGTTGAAGAGTAAATGAAAAAGTTTATTGAAGAAATCAATAACAATTGGTACGACTTTGATTTTTTAATAGAAAATTTGCGTATTAAAGATTTTAACATTCTGCAAAACTCTTCTAATGTGGAATTCGATATGAGCTTAAATACAAAAATGACGCAATCGCTAACTACGACGTTCAAAAAACGAATATTTATTATCAAACTTGGCATTCAATCTTGTGTATTAAGGTTCAAACGCATAAACCAGGGAAACACGCCTTACCCTTGAAAGTTGCTTGAAATCCTTGTCTTTTTACGGAAGAGTCAGAATAGAACCTGAGAACCAAACGGTTTCCACGCGATATTACGGGGTTTGAAATGTTGAGATTGCCTTTCAATCTCAAAGCTTCTCTGTTGTCTTCAATTATCTAAAAGCAACTCGATCACTTAAAGAGGTTTAACTTTAATCAAATATATTAAAAGCCTTAATTTCTTTCTCTAATTACAAAACATTATTTTGATCTATACAAAGATATTAACACACTAAACATTTAAATTACCGATAAATAATCCGATACTTCGGTGTGGAAAAAAAGAAAATCCACCCTAACTCTGAAGCCCGGGCGAGCTTGCAATGTCCATTCGCAACTAGCGTCATTAGGGTAATAATGAGGCCAGCGTGGCGAGGTAAGGTTTTTTTTTCCTGCAGTTGCCCGTTTCCCAAACCCGCATATGACGTTGGTGTTTGGCTCTAAACAAAATTTCTTTTATAATTAATTCACTTTCAGTAGACTTTGGCCGTTTTCGGAGGGGTGTGAGGAGAATTGAAACTATATGTTACCTTATTTTAGCTTATATTATAAACAAAGTTATTTTTGTCACGTTAGCTAAAAAATAAGTTTTTGATGTAAATCAATGGCAACATCTAATTTAACCAAATTTAAGTTAGCTGTATTAAATCTATTTTTGTAAATGAATTATCAACTATAAGTTAGTTTTCAGTCTTTATATTCTATACGATAAATAGGCTTAATTGCTTTGGTATTCTCACCCGAAGTTCCAGAATTTCCTCCAATTGCACCGCCTTTGAAAAATATATTTAATTATAAAAACATTTGAAAATGCATACATTTTAAAGACAAGTAACGACGAAGACAAACGACAAACAAGACAAGAAAAGAAAAGTAAAAAACAAAGAAATAGGCCTGCTGCAATCAGAAGCGCCGAAAAATTTTTGACGGGTGCGACAAAATTTAAAAATGACACTTTTTTGATCGAAAATGCACTTTCAACAAACGCAAATTTTAACTGTACACTTAATAAAAAAGAGTTTTACTAAATAACTTAGTGAAAACTAAAAAAATAAGTAAGTAAAGTTTTCACTGTCCGCTCACTGTGTTTCGGATACCTGGCTCTCAAAATATTTTTGGATTTAATATAAAAGGTAAAATGTCCCTGTTGAAAATAAAAACCTTTTCTATTTCATCGGCCTAACATTTGGTTTGTCGGTATTGTGGTCGATAGTCAGAGCGCTGTGATTGTGATTCTTGTAGTCTGGGTTCAAAACCTACTTGCATTATTCGGTTTTGTCGTTCGAAAAAAACTTTACGGTACTTCACTCTGCTTGGTGGTCTTCGCAAGCAGTTCTGATTTCAGTCATATTTATATATAAGTAAAAACAAATAAAAAATTTCCACCGGAGAGCAAGATCGCATCAGCAAATTATATCAGCATCTCCGGAACCAGGTCGAGGGTAATTGCTCGCTTTATGTATAGCGCCTCCGACGCTTTCCTGCAAGTCAGGAAAATGAATATAAAAATAAAATCAAGTAAAAAAGATTTTTACCTTCAAACCCAAATGAAAGCCTGTTTTGTTCTTCACAATGTTTTTTAAAAATATTTCTTCAATTTGCTAAAGTTTACATTTGTTGAATGTCTTTTCAACAAAGCAATTTTTTTAAAATTTTGTCTCCTTCGTTAGATTATTTTTATATTCTAGCTGGATCTTTTTCAAAAAGTAATGTGACCCCTTGTTTAAATCGATATTTTTAAACATTGTTTGATTAGATTTCGGTCAAGGATATGTTTAATTGTAAAAAGAAATCTAACACAATGCTTCTGTATTACGAATTTCAAAAGCAATTGCTCTCTGCCCTCCTCTTTCAGCGCTTTGAATCTACTATCTGTTAAACACAATTTGTGTTAATTTAAAAAATATCAAAGCTTACTGCTAAGCATTTTAACTAAAACCTTTAAGCCAAACAAAGCAAAGCGCTGAACTGGTCACGCCTCTGATCAGAACCAGTGATCTGAGTTTATTACAGGTCAAACGTACGTTCAACCTGCCATATAAAGTGTCAATGAAATGCAGCATTTTGCATCACGGCGCTTAAAATTTTTGGATTCAATTTAAAATAGTCGAGGCTAATTCGAAGAAAAATCAATTGGAGTGAAAGTAAAATAGAAACAGAATTAATTGAAACAAGAGATGAAAACAGAATAAATGCCACGCAAATTGAACTTGCAAGCGCAAAATTGTTTTAGTTTCTATTAATTTTTTAAGATCCTCGAAAAAACTTCATTTTTTTTCAACCAACTAAATTCTCTGTAAAATAATTCTGTTTTGCTTAATGAAATATCTAAAATGATATTGCTTACTAAGCTTACCGCATTTACAACGTACTTTAAAAAGTTATATAAGAGAAAGTTCACATCAGGCTTCATGCAAGTTTTTAATTTCCTTAGCAGAATAGGATACTGCTTTCAAAATTATATCAACATCAAAATATTAAAACGTTTAAAATCTATGTATATATATGAATACTTTCTAAAGTCAATAACCTAGCAACGCTGCAGACTGATTCTTTGTATATATTTGATGTAATTGTAATCTTTCGTTTAACGTAAGTCTTAAAAATGTCTGAAAAATTGGCAAGTGATTTTTCTAAATGACTTTTTCTTTTCATTAAAGTAGAAAATTGTTTATGATCACTGAAATGCTAAAACAACTGAAGGCATATTTTTTGGATTTATCTGGTGTATGTGTTATCATTATTGGCCAATCAAAAGCAAGTTTGCTTGAAGGGTGTATTGTGTTAATATTAACTTGAATATATTTATAGACATACGTAAAATACGAAATACACACTTTTTTCATCAAAAAAACATTTAAAAAACTTTGTCCGTAGCGTACTTGCAGCATAATAAAAAGAACGCATTCCGGCCTAGAGGAATTAAGAATTAAAATTACCTTTACACTTAGGTATTTGTTATACCGGTAATTGTATCAAAATTTTAATTGGAAGCCGAATGAGAGAAGATTAAACTTAATTATAAATTTATGACCCATTTATATGATTGGATTGAGAACAAGCTACTTTTATTGCATCTGCAAAATACGAAACTTTAAAACCTGACTTGTAAAAAAATAAACTTGTGTTACAATTTTCAGGCCTGCATATACTGTCTTAAAAATTTAAAGATTTTAATTTGGGTGAAATTACCTTTCGATACATTACGTAATTGCTGTAATCACTACTTTTTTTCTTTTAAACAGCGCAAGAAGTTGCCAATTTAAAATTAAAAAAGGTTGTTCTTTTTAAAGCCCGACAAAACTTAAAGTTTTGAGGAAAATTAATATTTTTAAGGCGTCGCTAATAATATTTAAAACTACAACACAAATATTCAGGGGTACTGCAGCTCTTATAGGCCAGCCACCACTGTTCTGTATAACATTATGTTGATTCAATCAAAAAAACTTTAAAAAATTAAAAATAAAACTGGTTTATATTGTACCTGGCCGTCGAGATAAGGGGGGATGGACCAAACCTAAAAACAAAACAAAAAACGGTAAACGTGAGTTTCTAAACCTACCATAAAGTTTTTTAATATTTTGCCATCATTGTGCACAGGTTTCTTATAAAACACTTGGCAGCATTTATGTTGCATTTTGTACTTAATACACCAAATTTAGAACCTTTCAGCTACTAGATATACAAAAGCCATGTTTTCCCAAAGCAACTTACGAAAAAAATGGTTACTTGAATTTTAATAGACTTTCTTTTGCGGGCTTTTAAAAGACTTTTTCTCCTCAAACACTTGTGAACTATAGACATCAATACAAACCATATTTTAGTGGTTATAGTTCATTTCATCATAACCTCTAAGCATTTATTTTACTCGTTGCTTAGAAAAAAGTAAATATATGACACAAAAAAGTAATAATTGTGGCAGGTCAGTTCAAAAATCAACTGTACAAAATTTACTTGAGTAGCTGAATGTAAGTTGAAGCTTATCAAATTCTTTAATAAACTATGCAGTCAAAGACAATTTAATGGTCATCAAGTCAATAAATGCCCATGGTGACACATAAAAAAGTTAAGTGTAATATGTAATAAAACTAAAATTACATAAAACTTCAGCAAGGTAAAGTCAAAAACGAAAAAAAAGAAAAACAAAATACACATACACACAAAAAATCACTTAAGAAAACGTAATAACAATACATTTTTTTTCTGATTTTGATACAATTACAAAAATTGGGCGTCGTGAGATTTTTAATTTTGAGTGGAAATTTATTTCTACAGTAGCTTTAGCTGAATTAAATAAACAAGAAGATTTATTATGCTGTAGTGTCACTCTTTTTAAACAATAGTTGCTTTCAGGAACAATAATAATTTGATAACTGTGAAACTGATTTGTCGGTTTACAAAATTTGTTAATGTTTTCAAAAAATCATTTTTGATTAAAAGAATATATCAGTTCTGCTACTTTTAATTCATACATAGTAGTAGTAGTAGTAGTACTTTGTTTTTATTCGCACCCAAAAGAAACAATTGATAATAATTGAAGACAAAATAGAGCAAAGGTTGCAAATAGGGAGACGGCAACTAAACGATATACGTTTCTAAACGACAACTAAACAATATACATATCATGGATTTTAAAAGATTTTCAAATGCGGAAAACGCAAATTGTAAAATAAAAGTAATTTCGTCTTTTTAAACCAGTTAAATTAATGTAAAACCCTAACGTTGGTATTTTTTCCTTGAAAAAACATGTTTAAAACAAATTAATTTCGATTTTGCAATTAAAAGAAAAAACCGAATAAAAATTTTATTTAGAAACTAGTGGGTTAGATGAAATCCGCTTTTACTTTAAAGAAGTTGCTGTTTAATTGTTAAACTCATTGGCCTTAAGCAACTTCGTGTAAGCCACTAAAGAAAAACCAAAAGGTGGTAGGAAGCTAAGAGATTCAAAAACAAAAAGAGAAAAAATGCAATAAAAACTAATAACCTTTAATAAATAAAAAATAAAAAGAAATACAAAAAAATTTATTGCCTAAAACCCTTTTTTTTAAACGCAAAACAAGTTACATAAGAACTTTATTGATTTTAGAGCATTTGTTTCTTTTTTGGGTGTAAAAATTTAAAAATTGTTCATACTATCGTTTGTAGTCAAAAGAATTGAGCTTTTGATAATGTCAACGTTGTTTAACCTCAAAATGTAAACCAATATCACACTTCAAAACAAGAAATAATCTGCATACTTGTGAAATTTATTTGAAATCCAGAACGGGTCTTCGAATAGTCTGACGTGAATCGAAGAGTAACATGATTAGTTGTGGAGACAATAGTAAAAAGATTCTGTGGTTCGACAGCCAGTTTAACTCCTTCTCTATTATTTCCATCAAATACCTAAACAGAAAACAATTAATTTTTAACAAAATATAATCCTAACATTTAAATCGAGAAAGGAATATATTATATTATAACGATTGATACGATTTTGGCAACTATACATAAAACTCAAAAATTGTGACGAGAACTTTATAAAACTTTAATAATTCTCTTTATTTTTTGTAAATTCTCATTTCCAATTTGCTTTAAATCTTAATAAACGCATGGTAACTCTAAAGAAATCGTCAATCAACAAGTTGATGTCATTACAAACGTCATATTTCTTTATAAAATAGAAGTATAAACTCGTTCAAAAAAAACAAAAACAATTTGCTCTTTAAATTACTCCAGTTTAATTATTTTTAACATAAAAAGATATAAGATTTTCTTCTTTTTCTATATTGAATCTGCTTTCTTACCGTTAAAGTGTCGCAGCAACGTTCAACGTCGAAGAAAACCAAATTCAGATTAATAACTTTTCCTTGTTCAGCGCTAATATTCCAGCTGCAATCCAAACGGTTTTCATATGCACCTGGATAACCGGGAGAAAAAATACTTTGTGGAGTTGCTGAAGCGGAGAAGGAACCATGACATGGAGCTGCAGGAAAATATAAAAAACAGATAAACCGATGATGCGGTTGTTGCTTCTTTCAGGAGACATTTGCAATGTCGCCATAATCTATAAAAAAATTTTTCCATGGTCTGTTGCGTGGCCGAGTGGTTAAGAGCGTTGTGTTTGTGGCAAACACGATGACTTGGTCGCCTTAAAAATCTGCACGCGTCAGTTTGTTGTGTTCTTGAAAAAAACACTGAGCAGCACTTTTCTCTACTTATTAGTTTTAGCAAACAGCTCTAAATTTCAGAAACATCATTAGGTACAAACTAAAAACCAAAAAAAAAAAGATTGTAACCGGACAGCAATATCTTGGCATTTCCGAAAGCACGTCGGGAAAACCTTTGACAACAGCCCTAAGTATAACGCCTGCGACGTTTTCTTGTAAATAGTGTGGAAAAAATATAGAGACAAAAATAAAACAAAGCACAAAAATAAAATGATTATTTATGGAAATGTTGTCCTCGTTTGGAAGGGCAACCAGTCTAGATCAGACACAAACAGGTTTATGTTGAAAAATAAACTTAACCAATCAACGGGAACCGGTTCCAGCAAACTGTTTTTTTATTGATATTCAAGATAACATATATTAATTTTTTGGCTGATAAAAGATTAAAAGAAGGGTTGGATGTTTAAAAAAGCTTTTTCTTAAAACTTCTGTACTCGTATCTGTCTTATTCTTTAAAGAATCCGTATTTTTATAGGCCTATTGCAACCATAACTCTAACCAAAGCCTTGTTCATTTTCAATCCATCTAGTTTTTTAAAAATTACATGTAATCGTATAATTTTTATGTATAATCGAAAAATTAACAGTTTTAACTTTGACTACTTTCTTGTTAAAATTACCACTCTTTCTTTTTGCAACTTTAAAACTATCAACATGCTGCTTTAAGGCTAAAAAGTACACGCATGAATGATTACAAACAAAAACTAGTTGCGTTTTAATTTTAAGAATATCGTGCCAAATAGCTTAAAAGAAAAAGCGTTACATAGCGTGCGAAGTCGTTTCTTAAGGCGTAAATTGTAAATTTTAAACAAGCATTTAAAAAAAAACAACATTGTATGTAAATCTCTTTATTATTATCTAAATCAGCTGTTTCAAACAGCAATTTTTAAAGTTGGACAAGTTCGCAACCACGAAAATGAAAAATTACCGATGTTATCTCTGTTTGTCAAATCATGTTTAAGATTTTTTCTTTATTGTTTACACTGTGTTTTAAGATAACAATTCAGCATTTTGACAATTATCTAAAGTTTTAGCCGATGCAACGACTTATGTAGAATTTATTAAATTGCTGTTACTTCGTCGAAACAGTTTTCGAAAAGATTTTTATTGCTTAGTTTACTGGAAAAAGTACTCTTATATAGATTTACATGAATAAAAGTCTTGATACAACTTGTCTCATAACATCTCAAATAAAATATATCGAATGAAAACTTACCTTGTAAATAAGATGGTTCTTGGGTTTCTAAATAAAAATCATAAATGTTTCTATTTATTTCATTTATTCACTTTTTAGTGCATGTAATTTAAAGATAAACTTATCTCGTCTTATGATAAAAATTTACTACAAAAATATTAAAATCGAAGAAATGAATTTAGCCGAAAAGAACAAAACCTCAGAGATTGATTACCTCGAAAGGTTACGAAAAATCCTTTATTAATAACATCTTCATCCGAATAAAACTCCAAGGATAATCGATTTGAGGAGGAGACCAATGGACGCGAGATTGTGACATTTCCTGAAATTCGAAGCAGCTCAAGATTCTCTTCCAGTAGCTAAAGAACATAGATTGTTGGTTCAAGCCCTCATATCTGCATTCTTAGTTTAATTGTTATCCTGGTGACAACCGTTTATGTCTCCCCCCTTATCTTTCTCATTATCCTTATTTAGGCGACATGATCACGTAATCCGAACCTTTTCGGCTCAATTAAATCACGGTTCTGTTCTACTCTGAGCGTGTGTTTATTTCAGTAAAAACTTTAAATCGTGTCGCAGATAAAAGTCGGTGAGAAGACAAGAATGCAAAAATTGAAAAACTTGGGTTTGAAAACATCAAAATTTATTACTTTCCATATGAAACGCAAAATGTTAAAGACAGATTCAAACGAAATTAGATCGGGTTTTGTTATGTTTTTTACAACCACGTGTTTCCCAAAAATTCAAATAACAAATCAAACTTTCAGTTAAAACTCGCGTCTTTAAAGTCCGTTTCCACTACGAGCTTGAACGAAATATTCTCTGTTAATTTCATTGACTTTTTTACTTTTTTACTTATTTAAGCGTTAAGCGAAGCAAAAAAACAATAATATAGCAACCGAGAATACTCCTTTCCTCGCTTGTAGGGAAAACGAGCTTTTATGGCGAAGCTTGTCACGAGTTCGCGATCTTAAAAATTAAACAGCAAAGTAGTGACGTCATCACTCACCACGAGGTAGTCGCAGCATCTCTCGGTGACGAACAAACCGAAATCGAGTCGGATTCTGTACCCGGGTCGGGCGGAGATTTCCCACTCACACTGCAATTCGTCGATGTAAGCGTTCGGCCAACCCGGAGATCTCAAGGTTTGGGGTTCGCTTCCAGCCCTGGCACTAAATCCGCATTTTACTGCAAACAGAATCAATTAGCTCAGTGTTTTATGAGAACTTTCGGTTTTGATTTGAAATTAAAGTTTTGATCGTTTAAATCGATTTTAGGTTGTAAGTTACAATTTGTATTTAAAGTAAAAAAGTTTAAAAATATGTCTAGGATAAAAGTGATTTAAAGAAATTTGCAATTTCAATAGAAGCTTTTAATCAATGACGATTGGATGTTTCTAACGAGTAATGTGAGTCGCTTGCAGGACTTGCCTAAAATAGTCAAATAGTTTTTAATAAAAACGACTATTTTAATAAAAAACGATTTACAGTAAGTTTCGCAGCGTAGTTTTTATTATTTTTTTCTTACCTCGAACAACAGTTACGTCAAAAAAGCTAGAAATAATGAAAATTGCGCTTCGCTCTAATCTAATCAAAATAAGCTTTCGGCATAATAATAAGTGAAAGTTGGCAGTGTGACCGAGTGGTTAAGAGCGATTTATTGATGGTGCGCGCAATCGACATAGTTGCGGTTCAAAATTTGCTCTCATCATTCTGTTGTTTCCCTGAAAAAGACACCCTAGGCGCTTGCAAAAGACTCTCTCTGAGTGCTTTGCGAGCAGTTCTAAATTTCAGTCATATCTCTATATAAAATCTAAAAAACACAAACAGAAAACTTCAACCGGAAAGTAATGTTTTGACATCTTCGGAACAGGTCGGGTAATTGCTTGATATTTGCTCTAAATATGGCGCTCGGACGCTTTCCTGTGAATCATGGATGTAAATACAGATATAAGGAATAAATAATTAAACTATGAAGTGAATATCTTTTTACCTTACTTTTCTTGCAAAAACTAGAAAGTTTACGTAACCGATGGGTTTCATTGTTATCATTACAATTTTTTAACCAAAATAAAAAGAAAATCCAATTTGAAAAATTCAAAAAACTTGCAAAACTTTACTTGAGCCTGGTTTGCATTTAGCTCACACCAACTGTTTGCATGGTAAAAAAATTTGTCATGTTGAACGTTTTTAGTTAGTGGTTTCTTTTTTGGAAAGTGAGTTTCTTTAGGACTGTAATTGTTTGTTTGAACTTTGAACTTTTTGTAAAAGCAGTGTTGTAAACATCTGCTTTCGCACTAAATAAGGAAACAAGTTTGCTTCCGTCAACATGGCAAACCTTTTTTCGAGTTGAAACGAGCTTTTCTATTACAATTTACAGTAGCATTGTACCGCAAAGAGCTATTATTAATTACATGTTTATTTATTTTTTGAATAAGAGCATGTAATTTAAAGCGGTCTTGGCTGGCGGTATAAAAATGACTTTTTGAACGAAATTTTTGTGCCAACCACTTTCTTTATTTAAAAAATGATTGCATAATATTTTTTTGCATAAAATTTCTGCGTTTATCTAATCCATAAAAAACAAATTAAAAGAGTTCTTTAAATTTAAGTTCGTATTATTCAAACAAAAAATAAAAAAATTGAATATCATCAAAAAAATAAAAAAACGTATTTTCCAGTAAAGCATTTGCATTTTAATTATATTTTGATGAGCTTATCGGCAATGTTGCTCACCAGATCCCGGTTCTGGATTATTATCATTTTCTCTATTTATCCTCCTGTCTCGCTGGAAAACATCGGAGGCGTTGTAATTAGATCAACATTCAAGCGATTAACCCGATCTGCTATCTGAGATGCCAAAATATTGCTGTCCGGTTAAAACTTTTATTTGAGTGTTTTTGTCTTTATTTGGTGATATAACTAAAACTTGGAGCTGCTTGCAAAGACAGCCAAGCGTAGTAAAACGCCGCTAATGCCTTTTTTAAGAAACAAAAGAATGACGCGAGTAGTTTTTGGATTGAGACTGTTTCGATTGCGTTCTTGCTTAATGCGGCGATCTCATCCACTCGCCCACGCTGCCAACAATCGATCGATTTATTAAAATTAACAATAAACAAAACAAAAAATCTTGATATCTGTAAGAACACTCACTGTTTAGTCGAGGGCTTTCGTTCGTTACTAAAAATAAAAACAGTAAGTTTAAAAGTTTGTTAATAGATTTTAAACGGCAAACGTTCTGTTTGCCATTCTCATTTAAATTACACAAATCATACACACCCTATATGTGTCAACCAACTAAACTAACGTACTTTGTTTTGCTTTGTAAGGACATATTCAATTCGTTTTAAATGTAAATCGTTTTTTATGGCAGAAAATTGTGACTGCTTAAATCAATTTATATATTTTATATACTAAAAATAACATTTGACTGCCATAAACTGAAGGCATTTTTTAACTTCGATTTGCTAATTATTTTCTAACGAAAACTAAGTTTCTTGCTTAAAGTATACTTTGTTATAACTTATTTTATTTCTTTCAAAATAGCTTTAACAGGTTTCGATAGAAACGGCAAATAAAATTATTGAGATAGCGCTAAAATACGTATTTAGGATATATTGTCAGCATGGGCATTTCTTTAATACATTGAAGATAAAAAACAAAACAAAAGCAGAGTTTAATTTTTCCAATTGATTGCGCGAAAGATAGAATTCAAGAAAAAAAATAAAGCAGTTTTGTCAATCAATTTATACCTCTAAAAGATGCCCGAAAACCAGAAGAAGAAACTTCATTGTCGGAATGAAACCGGAAAGCTATCCAGTTGTCCGAAGAAACAAGATATTCGTGCACTGTAAGATTTCCTCGTATTGTCGAAACAATTCCTTCTTTTTGTAAAACCTTAACAACGGTTTGAACAAATTTTTTGAAAAATAAGTTCATGAAGAATTTCTGTCAGCAAGACGCATTAAAAATTGTTCTTTGTTACTTATTAAAAAATAATCGTGTTTTTAAAAGTTTCGATCAAACGATAATAGCAACCACTAAATTTTCATCTTACTCGTATATTTTGTAAAGAAAAATTAAAGCAAAATTATTGTCGAAAATAAAAGCAACTTTGACGCCACGAGGAATATTCTGGAACAATATGTTGATAAATGATCAGTCTGTATTAACCGAAGCTACATAATTAAAAAAAATTTTTAACAGAGGGCTTAATCATGGAACGAGGAACCTGGGTTCAATTCTATATCTGGTCATTTAAGAAATGCTCAGTGTTTTTGAGAACAACGTTTTTTTTAAAGATCGTCTTCGTGCTTATTAGTTCCGCATCAAGTCTTTTTACCAAACCCACATTGTTTCACTTAAAAAGAAAATTTTAGATCTTTATTTGCGAGTTAGTAAATCAAGACTTCCGTTCAAGTTCAGCAATGGCGTTCCTCACCGTCAAGTAATCGCAACAATCTTCGGTGGCGAAGGCCTCGAAGTCAACGCGAATCCTCGAACCTGTCGTCGTCGAGAAATTCCAAAAGCAATTCAAATCGTTCGGATAAGGACGAGGATAATTCGGAGTGGAAAACGTTTGCAAGACTCCGCTCGCGGTAGAAACAAATCCGCACCCATCTGCATAAATTGTATTATTTATTGCACACATAATCGATCAAGTTCGCTTGAGTTCGCTTGAGTTCGCTTAAGTTCGCCGCGCAATAAGGAGCTTAAAATCTTGTGTGTTCACGAGTGCGGCCCACACTACCAGGCGACTTTTATTGAAATAATCGGTTTATTTTGTTCCGATGCCTCAGACGAATCAAAGACCTGGCTTATCTTGGAAAAATGCAACATGAAGTGTTATTTTCACCTGAAACCGATGTTTGATGTAGACGACTGCTCTTCAATCTTTTGATCTCGCTATCAAAGAATTTTAAAATATTGTGGAAACCCCTATTTAATAGATTCAATAAGAACAGAATGGGATTGCTTAAAGCTTACAAAACATTTAGTGAATGTTTCCAGGAAACCCTAGGTTTTGGTGGCCTGTTAAAATAAAGCGCTGGTCTTGACGTCATAAATTTCTCGCTACTTTTTATCGAGTTATTTTGTACCTCAAACTTTAACCCTTTCAAAACTGAATTTATTATTCTCTTCATATTCTATAAAAATGAAATGTTATGATTTAAGGAAGGGTTTCCAACCGGGGAGAATTACCCAACAGGGAGAAATTTTTTATTTTCAAGGAGGAATTTTTTAAAATACATCAAACGTTTTAGATATTAACTCTAATAGTTTATGAATTTTTTATATAAAGAACATTTTAAAAGTTTTATTTATTTTAGTAAATTTGACTTTTATGTGAGCGATAGTATTGAATAAATTGTTTTTTTTTTTTGTTTTTTTTACTTCATTATATTTAATAGTTGTTTTTTGGTTAATAGTTGCTTTTTGGTTAAAATGCTGCTATAAATTTTGTGATACATGTACTGTTGTTATATTAGGCAAGTGATTTCTTAATTAATAGGTATTTAGTTATAAATTTTAGCAAAGACCAGATATGTATGTAAAGTGTTTGTATGGTTTGAATTCAAGTTTTGTCAAAACTTATCCCTCTAAAAATTTAAGCCAAAAACACGTAAAAAAATGGAATTTCTAAGCAAGCTAAAACTAGAAAATCTCATTTACATGTAACTGAAATGAATCTTTAGAAGAGATGAAAATTGTAGTAATCTAAATACATTTAAAATTTATGAGAGAAAAACTTAATAACAAAGTAAATTTACTCAAAATTTATTTGTTTATTCTCGAAAAATTTTTTACGACAAATCAAATGCTCGCAGCGACAAATTTTATGCGCACAACGACAAATTAAATGCTCGTGACGACAAATCAAGCGCTCGCGGCCACAAATCAAATGCTCGAAGCGACAAATTTCGTGCACGCCACTGCAATAGGTATGGTTTTTGTGTTACATGAAACTATTATTCTTGAGGTTTTTTTATTTGCTGATACTAATAATTGTAGTAGTATTAAATATTAGTTTAAAAAGTTTATCGATTTCAGGTTAAAGTGTAAAAACTTAGTTTCTCTTATTTGCATAATGATATAAACATACTTATTAGCTACAAATTAAATTTTCCGTGGAGGAAAATTTAGTTTTGAATATTGGTTAAGGGGGTATATAAAATTAAAAGGTTGAGAAACACTGATTTAAGGGACAAACTATAATGTATTTATCAAGAAAACTTTAAATATTTATGAATGCAAATTATAATTTAACTGGGTCATATGTGTTCAATTAGTCTTTTAAACAATTGTAAATTGGGACAAATTGGTCCCTTTAGACTTCACCAAGACTGCACTGAGATTTCAGTGAGACTTTGGATATATACAGTGTGTCCCGTCAGGCACGAAAAGGTTAAAAGCAGCTCGAAGTTTTAGTAATATTTCAAAATAAAAACAAACAACGGACTGAAATTATTGTGGCATCTTTGAAAGCAGGTCACAACTTGATGTCTGCCCTAAGTATATTGACTCCAACGCTTTCTGGTAAATGATTAGAATAAATAGAAAAGATAATAAAAAAGGAAGTCTCGGTTTGCACTTGACGTATATGCTTACATCAATTCATTGAACAAACAAATGTAATTTAAGCGTAAGAAACTCAATTGCATGACGTACGAGAATATCGCATAGCTGAAGCAACTTCTGCGGCAGAATAACTTGCAATAGACGTCGAAAGTGAAAAACTTGTTAATGCAAGTAAAGACCAAAGTAATAACTATTCCAAGTAAGACCAAATAACCAAGTAAAAACTAGATAACAATTTGCACTTGACGTCAAAAGCGAAAAACTTGTGAATGTAGTAAAGACCAAAGAAGTTAGGAGTGGACGGAGACGTTTTTAGTATAAAGCGAACAAAACGACCGTAACACTCACCCTTCCTAAAAAACGCATAAACCGAAAAACTTCCAGATACATTAATGGTGAGTGTACAATCTTTTTTCTGATCGGCACCTTTAATCGGGCCAAAAAAGCTATTTTGCGATATTACCGGTCCGCAAACTTAAAATCTTTGAAAACTACTGCTTTGAAAACTTGTATTTTGGACATCTCTGTTATAACCAAAGCTACTATGCGGTGCTTATTTTTTAAATTTGTTCTTGGACAGTGTCTTAGAAAACTTTCCTATGTTTATTTTCAAGAAATGAACTTATTTTGGATTTGCGTTCTCATTTTATCAGTAACATTTGACAACCTGTAATACTAACAACGTCAATAAAAGATCAAAAAAATGAAGATTTTTTCGCAAAAAATTTTTTTTCTATAATCTTTAGACCAAAATAATTTCTATTCATATAAAATGATAGTTGCACAGAATGGTTTTGTTTTAGTAGGAAAATATATATTAAAAAACTAAGACAATCAATTAACCTATTATTTTTTTATTTATTTCAAGAATTGCAAATTAAACAAACGATTTTTTGTCAAGAAAAAATGCCGTACTATGTATTTCGTTAAAAACTTACCAGAGTTTACAATGTTCTTATTTGTGATAATCGCATACCTGTTAAAACATATTTCCGAGAAAAGAACACAAACAGTCCAAACAAAGTTTTTAACTTCATTTTTTGATACCAAAGCTAATCTTCTATTTATTGGAAGCAATTAATTAAAATATCTCTTAAAAAACGACACACAGCGGCTACAATTTGGTGATGTGCTTAAAATTCAACTGATGAGCTTAAGTTTCGACACAATCTTATATATGCTTAGATGGTAGTAGACAACCTTCCTTATCTTAGTAATATAATAGTTTGTCAAAAACCAAGTTACGTTTTTTCTTATATACTAACCATTGTAATCATTAAATCTTAAAAGTGACTACTGAAGCAACCAATTTCTTCCATATGGGAAAGCCCCTAATCTTTTTTTAAGAAAACCAACAGAATTTACAAGAATCAGTTGAACGAACAATACCTTAACTACCTTAAGTTTCAATTCAAATGTTTGACATATGAATCAATCGCAGATTAGAGCAAATAAGGAACTAATAGCCGCTCGTACAGAGAACACGAGAGTATATTTTACATATAATCAAGAAAAAAAAAAAATTCCACTTCATTTATGACAAAATAAACGAGTGGCATTTTTGCTTTCTTCAAGAAACCTAATTCGTTGTGGCAATATTATCTGCCATAGCCTGTTGTTTATGTGTTGTGACGGGCACGCGAACAAAGAAACACAAGACAAAATCATCAAATTTTAATCAAACATGTAAATCGGGATAACTGAGCTTTCATTTATGTTGTTTTTCAGTTTAAAAACTTAGGAATTTTTTTAAGTTCAAAAATTGCTTATTTTACAAAATAAGAATAAGTGAGCAAATAAGCGTGGTCGAATGGTTAAATAAAATTGGTCGGCAGCGCCGGGCTCGTGACCAACACGGTCTCGTTTCAAAACCCACTCGCGCCATTCTGTTATGTCCTTGGGAAAAACACTTTACGGCACATCTCCCTGCTTGGTGGTTCTGACAAACAGAAATTACAAGCGGACAGCAATATCTTGCTATCTCTGGAAGCAGGTCGGGGTAATTGCTTACCCTATGTATTAGCGCCTCCGTCGCTTTCCTGCGAGTCAGGAAGATAAATAGAGAGATAAAATAAAAAATAAAAAAACATGCTTCGTTGAGTTCAGAAACGTTCAAACATTATTTGGCGGGTGGGAGAAAATTTAAAACAAAGGCATATTTTTTTGGTTGGATAGAAAAAATGTAGTTAAGATTTTAAAAGTAAATGAAATTGGCTGAAAAGGAAAGTTAAGTGATCGAAATATAATTGAAGTCATCAGTAGTTTTTTGGATAGAAAATGATGAAATCGAACAGAGATGTAAGTAAGGACTTTTTTTTGGTCTTCATTTTGAAACAATGTCTCGATTTACCATTTTCTACCAAAAAATTAGTGATGACCAAAGAAAGATAAAAAAATTACAACAAAGATCATCTCCTTCAACCAATCTGATATTTTTTCCTTTTCGTTCAAAAAACGTAAAGGATCGCACGATTCAAAAACTTTTGGTTTCGCTTTATAGCGTTTTTTTTAATTGATTATGGATATATTATCTACAAAAGAGTGCTTCTTTTTCTTGGTTTTGCGTCCTAGCTAACTTACTGTTATTTGCTGTTTGAACTTATTGTTTTATAAACTTAGTTGACTTTAAGTTTGGTCGAGTTTATATAATGGAGAAACCAATCCAACACAATGTTTCCTTAGTGCAAATTTTAAAGGAAGCTATCTACCCACCTGTGCACCCTCGTTTTGAAAAGGGCAGGGAGCAATTAGAAAACGACGAAAGAGCAGGGCTGAATTGCCCCTTTTATCCTTATGGCTATTCTTAAGATAAAGTTTGTCTGGTAGAGATTTTTTTAAAATTCAGTAAAGCTTTGGATATTTTTGAAGAAATAGCAGCTTGTTATTTTGTAATTTTTTTAAATCCGTAATAAACTATCTGTTCGGTGAAGCAAACACTTAAATTTGTAAAAATCTTATTTCCAACGCTTTCATTAATCGTCGTATTTTTTTGGTTATTTACCAAAGTTGTGGTCAGGCGGCATTTTCAACCAATGACCGAAATTTTTTCAATCATTGACAAACTGGCCATGTCTGTGTACAACGTGGACAAAAAGTTTTAAGCTAAAGTTCACAAACAAAGTTATTTAGTACATTAATCCTGCAATAACGGAATTGAAAAACAAATATTAATAGCTTGCCCGAAAATCAGTTAAATTGCGTTCAGACAGAATTATGAAGAGTTATTTTTGCTAAAGCATCAAATTTTGGCGTTATTGTGTTTGTGGCGATAGTGAGGACAAATTTAAAGCGCTGTGCATTATGGTTCTGAACAACAACTGCATCATGCCGATTTACGTAAACCAATTGCGTAGCTGCTACGCAACAACAAAATCCAAATTAAAAATAATAATAATAATAATAATAAATTTCAACCAAACAGCAATATCTTGGTATTACCAAAGCAGGTTGGAGTAATCGCTTGACAATTGCTGTAAGTATAACGCCCCCTACAGTTTCTTGCAAGACAGGAAGATAAATAAAGATGAAAGCAAAAAAAAGTTTTTGAATTGGCAGGAGTCCAGTTATTATTAATGATTTTTTATCAATCTGGATAAATTATTATTGTTAATTTTTTTCTGAAATAGTTTTTGTTGTTAATTTTTGTAAGGGTATTCGGTATAACTCCGAATTTCATTGATATTGTTTACAATACGAACACAAGCTAATTATAGCGAGGATTAAAGAGACCTGTTGGGTTCAAATTTGCGGGATTGAAAAAAAATCTCTGTGGTTAGATATGTTAAATTAGTGGTTAGATAACGATATAAATACAAGCTACAGTACTTATTGCGAGGATTAAAGAGACCTGTTAGATTCAAGCTTGAGGGATTAAACAAAAAAAAACTTCAGCCATTTTATCGGACCAACAGCCAACAGTGTCAGCGACATATCAATGAACTGAGATCTGTGGTTAGATTTCTTGGAATTTATCAGAATGAATGTTTGATCACACAGCAGTGTGGACTCAAAGTAGCTTACTTTGCAACATCGTTTGAAATTTTTTAAACTTTGTAAAAAGCAAAACTCATTTAGCTTCAGGGCTTTGATTTTTTTCATTAAAACAATGTCACACTAAAGATTGATCATTTTAAATAGCAATTCCTCTGATGTTGTCGCACTGATTTATATTGTACATTCTCTAAGCAATTTTTTTATTTTGAACCTAGTCATTCAGTTAATTTATCTAAAGTAACACCAATCACTTAGCTATTTTTCTCAAGCTGAACTGTAAAAGTCAGTCGTCAGACTGACACAACTCTCAGGTCTATAATTTGTATCAAAAACACTTACTAGATTTCATCAAAGACAATTTTTCCTACGATCAAGGGTCCAATCATATTATCAGGGACCCATATCATCAGCCTCGACGTATCGAGTCCCAGTAACTGGCAATGACCAGACAAATGATGATGAATTGGGGATGCTTTCGTGGTGGTAAAAGGAATAGATTCTCGGTTTCGAATACAAAAGAGACTTGATAAGTTTACAGATGTTAAACGCGGGCCTTTTGTGGCCAGAAAATAACATTTAAATATTGAAGGCCTAAGCGCAAATAAGATATGCGTTGTCAGCAATTGGCCGCCAAACACAAGTCTTTTGTAATTCTGTTACCAGAGAACCATTGAACGAATGCAGACCAGTAATACCACACTTCATACTGGCTGATTGGATCTCAAGGAGTAGCGTGAGCCGAAAAAAATTACAATATTTCACCCTCACTGTTGGTTGGCTTTAGCCAAAAAAACAACTTTTCTGCAAATAAAAGATAGTGGCTCCACTTGTGTGCTCTGCCACTTGCATATTTAAAAAGATTGTTTGTTTCACAAAAATATGACTAAATCGCCTCTCTCAAAATAATGTATTTATAAACATAAGGCTAAATCGACCCTCTCAAATTTATTGGTTAATTTGTCTCTTTGAAACCATTGTTTCTTAAGTTAAACTACTCTGCATTACTATATGCTTTTGAAAAATAATCATGTTATGCCGAAAAAGTCAAAATTTATGCTACTGCAAAGGTGCTTTTTTCGGCTGCTTTCTCATTAACAGACAATTTTTTAAAAATATATATTACTTTAAGTTATATGCAGTACCTGGTAGCCTATGTGACGTAAAGGCACTTCATTGTGATGCAGCTCACAGATAACCCACTGTAAAGGACGTTTAAGAAACATTTCTAGGCATCTGATTGCACCTCCCTTATATCCAATATTAACGTTTGCGCCATCACATTTTATTAAGATCAAGTATGTCTTCAAGTTTAGTTGCATGAATTACCTGCCGTAGGTCATGTGCAATGTAATTTCTTAGTCAACATTGTAAAAGAGAATAATCGATTATACATATCAACAACTTCTGTGAATTTCTTTATCAATGACTTTCTTTATCAAAACTTGTGATATAAGTTGGTTTTAAGAAAACTAGTTTCCTATATGTTTGTGCTAGCACTACCACAGAAAACTAGTTATCTTCAAATTAGCCAATATCAAATATTAGGATAATTTATTTTTTGAGTACAAATGTGTGAAGTCTTCATGGAGATTGAATTTTGCTTGTTGATTTCGAATACGAACGTTTTTTATCGGTGGTTCTTTGGAGGCACGCTAAATGGCGGAACAACTTACCGATTACCGTGATGTAAATAGTTTGAAGAGCGTGTTATATGCCAAATGACGCAATATTTTATCTGCTTTATCAAACAGTATCGTATTTTATCAAACAGTATCGTAGGCTGCTGTGAAATCGACAAACACAGCGCCGGCTCTCTTTTTAGCTGAAAAGCTATTCTCAATTTCTTCAGTTAAAAGAGTGACTTTATCAACGGTTTAAAAGAATGACTTCCGCGCCCAAACCCAGCTTGCTCTTTATAGCTAGCAGTGAGCCTATAAATGGTTCAATGCGGGCATAGATAAGTCTCTCCAAGATCTTGAAGGGGACACAAAGCAAAGAGATAAGTCTAGAGCTCTTTGGGTCCTCTAATGTTTTACTTGTTTAACCAGGATTTCAAAGGAGAGCCGGCATGGGCTATTAGTTATGGGCATGGAGCGTCAAGGCCCGAAACTTTTCCAGACTTTAACAACTGGACGGCATTGGCAAATTCGTCCAGAGATAAATCTCCAGAGATACACTTTTCAGGCGATGTTTGAACTCTCCTGAGTTGAGACAATTTTTTAACGACGAATCTGGCTGACTCAAGGTCCGTTGTTTATAAACTCCGTTTTTAATCGAGGCATTCGAGTTCATCCGGTCAAGTTGGTAATTATATTCAAAGACAGCCGACTGGACTCGTGAAATCGATGTTATTGACAGCCTCGGACCAGCAATTTTGTTTTTCATCAAGAGAAGACAACAAGGCAGAATACTTGACTAGTTGTGTCACCTGAACTAATTGTTTTACCCTGACGAGCCTTGTTTGTACTCCGCATCCCAGCACGGTCTACAGTTATTTCTGCGATGCCGGGGAATTGACAATTTCGTTACTGCAAAGATGGCATTATAAAAGTCCTGGTATGCCTCATCAATAACGCTAGAGTCAGGAGAAGATAATTCCTGAGATGGCTGGTTTGTGATGTGGCGGGATAATTACCAGTTTGATTTCGAAAAACTCTAAAACCATTTCAAATTATTTATCCTACCAGTTTATTTTAGTGTGACAACATCAGAGGGACTGCTATTGAAAATGATCAATCTATAGTGTGACATTGTTTTAAAGGAGAAAATCAAAGGAAGAAAATCAATTGGCTGATAACACAGATCTTATTTGTGCTTAGGCCTTCAATATTTAAATGTAATTTTTTGGCCACAAAAGGCACGCATTTAACATTTGTAAACTTATCAAGTCTCTTTTGCGTTCGGAACCGAGAATCTATTTTTTTTACCACTCCGAAAGCACCCAGATTTCATCATCATTTGTCTGGTTGTGGAGCCGGAGCCTGGAACAGGAAGAAATTTTAGGGTCTGGAGCTGGAGCCAAAGCCACATATTTTAAAAAAGTGTAGTCAGAGTCGAAGTCACATATTTTAAAAATGTGAAGCTGGAGCTACATATTTTCAAAAAGTTAAAGCTGGAGGCAATTTTTTAATATGTTGGAAATGGAGCCTAATATTTTGAAAGGCTTGGAACCAGTAAAGTTGCACCAGCTTAAGTTCCAGTTTTGTATTGTATTAAAAGAACACAGCTAAATTTTTTTATTCAAATTAAATATTATGTTTTGGAGTTGCCTCTAGTATATTTGGTAAATCAGAAATATATAGTGCTATTATCCTTTGCTTGAGTTGGTTAATGTTCTGCCTCCCAGAGAAGCATGAAATACACTTTCACAGTAAGCAATTACCCCAGCCTGCTTCCGGAGATGCCAAGATATTGCTGTCCGCTAGTAATTTAGTAGAGATATTACTGTAATTTAGAACTGCTTGCCAAGACCACCAAGCAGGGGAAAGTGCTGTAAAGTGTCTTTCCCAAGAACACAACAGAATGGCACAAGTGGGTTTTGAACCGAGACCATGTTGATCATCAGTCCGATGCTTTAACCACTCGACCAAGCTGCCGGCTTTTAAGAGTCATGGTCACTTTTAGAGTGAAACATTTTAAAAAAAAGTCAAGTAGGCAGCGTGGTAAAGTGGTTAAAGCACCAGGCTGATGATTAACATGGTCTCAGTTCAAAACCCACTTGTGCCATTCTGTTCTGTTCCTGGGAAAGACACTTTATGGAACTTTTCCCTGCTTGGTGGTCTTGGCAAGGAGTTCAAAATTGCAGTAATATCTCTATTAAATTACGCGTACAGCAATATCTTGGCATCTCCGGAAGCAGGTCGGGGTAATTGTCTACCCTATGTATAGCACCTCCGTCGCTTTCCTGCGAGTCAGAAGGATAACTGTAGAAAATAAAAGAAAAAATAAAGTATTGAATTTGATCATAGCACACATAAGTGAACCGTTTAAGGCAGGGGTGTGGAACCGGAGCTGGAGCCAGAGCCTGGAGTCGGAAAGAGTTTTAGAGTCTAGAGCTGGAGCTGAGCCAGAGCCAGTCATTTTAAAATCCCGGAGCTGGAGCAATAGATTTTATTGCTAGCTCCGCACCCCTGGTAAAAACAAATCAATTTTTTATGTGGTGAGTATTATAATTATGAATTTGCTCATTGAATGTTCATTGAAAGTAATCCGAAAAAAATTTTGGAAGCATATTATGCATATACTTAAACTTCAACTTTGCGTAAGTAAATTTAATAACATTGTTTATTTTTAAGATATTAAATTTATGAAAGAAATAATTTATATTCGTTGATTTTGGTAAAAATAAACAAGAAGAAATGAACTTATTTTGATGGACCTGAATAGGAGCCAGCATTGATTTAATAGCTCTTCTCCAATTTAATACAGAGTTTTAGACGTCAGATTAAAATATTGCAAAATAGAGAGTTTTTAATGTCGCTAGGGTAGCACAGTATCTGAGTTTACATACTATACCACAAAGTTTAGAAAAATGTCAAGTGCTCATTTCAAGTTACCCCAAGGTACTTCAAACTACATTTTTTTTCAATAAAATGACCACTGATTGTAATATTAAAGGGATCAGTAAAATTTTTCTTTTGTTACTGAATGGTACAAAATAGGTTTTAGAGTAGTTTGATAATAGTTTATTTGACTTCAACCATACATCAATTACAAACAATTCTTTATTAACATTATCTTGCACAGATATCAAATAGAGTAGTCTTCATATTAGATACATTTGAAAGATCATTTATTTAGAGTAGGAATAACAGGGGTCCAAGAATTAAACCTTGTGGTACTCCACATTTAAGTGTAGTCAAATCAGATGAAACATTTTTTATTTTTGTACATTGAATTCTATTACTTAGGTATGATTTTATGATAAATACGACCGTACCTCTTAATCTAAAGTATATATTAAATTTTTTCTATTGATATATCATGATCATGATTAATAGTGTCAAAAGCTTTGCTTAGATTTAAAAACACGGAGCATGTAAATTTGTTGTTGTTAAAATTACGAGTAGATAGTAGTTTATCACAGATGGTTGCTAAATACAAAATGTTTAAACATAATACTTATTATGAATTAAATACCTACTAAACATTAAAGTTACTTTTGCTACTCCCTGCTTTAAAATGAAACCGATGCCGATCAACAACATTGTATTTTTAGCAAAATGAGAGGGACATCAATTCTATATTTAGGTAGGCCTAACATCATTTATCTCAAGTTATCTATTAATACAATAAAAAGTGAATGCTGTTCAAAAGTATTGCCATATTTATGTTTTTAGGACTGAGATAATAAATTAATGGATAAATTTTTTTAAAAAATCCATTAAATTGAGTAAAATTTTTCCTAAAAATTGCTTTAGTGAATCATTTGTATTGAGTGTTAAGCATAATAAACGGTCTATACCCATTGTTTTTATTGCATATTTTTAAGGCTTATGAATCAAAATTTTTTTCCAAAATATTTTTTTGGGGATTTTCAAAATTCTTGGGGGGGTGGCGGGAAAAAATATTTTTTAAAAATAAATAACTTTTTTATATTAATATTTATAAAATGTTTGATATTATATTTGAATTCCTTGTTCTTTTCTGATTTCAACCATATATAACATGTTATAATTTAAACATATTTTGAGGAAGATATAAGCGTTTTTTGAAAAGGATTTTTTCGCTCCCCCAAAACTTTGCCCCCCTATAACTCAGAAAGTATTAGTCTTAGAAACAAAATATTTGCACCAGTGGGTTTTGGCTATAAGATAACCACATACACCAATTTTTATCAAAATCGGAGATGTAGTGGTTAAACGGCTATGGCGATTTGTCATGGAATGACCCTTTTGTAAATTCTGTTAGATTTTATTTTTACTTTTTTGAGATTAGGGGCTTTCCCGTATGGAAGAAATCGGTTGCTTTAGTAGTCACTTTTAAGATTTAATGATTACAATGGTTAATATATAAGAAAAAAATCGCAATTTTGTTTTAGACAAACTGTAAAATTACTAAGAAAAGGAAGGTTGTCTACTACCAACTAAGCATATATAAGATTGTGTCAAAACTTAAGCTCATCAGTTGAATTTTAAGCACGTCAGTTTAAGTAAAATGATTAAAAAGAGCTTATAAAACTCCCCCAAATAAATCAAACAGCAGTTCATCTTGTATTGAAAATAATTGATAACCAAGTAGAAGCAATAAAGTCTCTCTATAATTATCATCGTGGTCGTGAATTCGCTTGACAAGAGATTATTTGTTAAAAACAAGAAGAATATAAATGAAAAAATTTTTTGAGTTTTTCTCTTTTTGCCGCGAGCTTAATTTCATGAACGACATTGAATAAGTTTTTCGAGAATCGGAAAAAAATGAAAGTTTTGGAAAAGTGTATGACGTTACAATTTTGTAGGATATGACTGGAAACAATTTTACCAGCCACAGTTAAAACGGTTGGACAAACAAACACGACATTAAACACTTTTCTAATTCTTTTAGTTGCGTTGCTACTTTTATTAAAGTATCAACACAATTAACACTGTTATAGCCAAGTAAAAAAATAACGCAGCGGCTTCTGTTTTGTCTGTGTTTGACCCAGATGTATATATTTTGTTGATACCTTTTCAAAATACAACCATGACAATAAGTTTGTAAAACTAGTTCTTGCAAGCAGCAGAGTTTGTCCAAAAATAGGAGTCTAGGTTGGGTTTATTAGAATAATAAATAGCTCTTTCAATAACAGCCATAAAGCAAAACAACAACAACAACAACTGTGAAATAATTGGTCTTAATGAATCTGTCAATTCAACGCAGTTTTATAAACTCACAAACATAAAAAATCACGATTCAACATAAATTTTTTAACTAATGGCTTTCATTTTGTTGTCGAGGAAGATAAAAAAAATTTCTTTCAATTTTTCATTTCTAAAAACAAAAGATACATAAAATCTAAAATAATCGACTAAGACAGATAATAATTGCAAATCATTTACACGTTGTTGTAATCGATCGAGACAAAAAAGAAGTTGATGAATTTTAATAGACAATAAAAATATTTTAAGTTTTTCAGTCATAAAGCGTTTTTACAATAAAATGTTTCAAAATCACCAAAATGTCAAGAATCTAAAGTTTGACTTTAACACTAGAACGACCAAGCGCGTCAATTGACTTTAATTACCAAAATATACAATATACAATCACCTCGAAATTCCGCTTGAAAACCGCGGTTAAAGATTCTTCTGTCCGAGTGAAAATGCAATTTCATGTAGTTGGACGTTGTATTCACGTAATTAGTTGGATAGCGTAGTTGAAGGTCGCCGGCCAACCGAAGCATTAAAGTTTCTCCGTCAAATATCTAAAAAAAATCAAACCTAAATTAGAGCAAGGATATGTCCAAATTCAAGTTGTATCCTTTGGCAAAATATAAGTAATGACTTTATCATCAAGCCTGACGATTAGGCCTACGCAGTAAAATAACTTTATTAAACAGTATTGTTAATTTCAAAGGCTTATAGTAGACCGCACAGCGAATCCCTCTCTTCTTGGCTTCAATTTTTTTAACTATAGGGAAGCTATCCGAGCCTTTCCCAATCACACCGCTGGCTTTCATACACGTCTTATGGTTTTATAATATACATTAAAGTTGAAAAATTCGGTACGAAAATATAACAGGCTTCCACAAGCCAACGACCGTATTTAGTCGACAATACTGCCCAAACGATGCAGCCAACGATGCAGCCAACGTGCGCTCGCAAAACGAAATTTTCCCAAATCTCGCTTGCGATCTACAAACTCACTCTTCAAACTATAACACTAAACCAAATCACCGAACCACTTGATTACCAACGATTGAAAGAAATTAAATTTACCGACATCTTAATTTATAGTGTGCTCGCCACGTGTAAGTGAACCAATTAGATTTCATTAGGATCGCTGCACGTGATCCGCCCATAAAGCAGTGAGCGCAAGCAATAGAATTAATTAAGAGGTTTCAAAAAAGATTTTTATACAGTTAAGTAAGTTTTCCAATTACAGTGCGAGTTCTATTTTTTTTATGATTTTAACAAGTATAAATAATAACTGAAATAACATAAATTTTTTAGATTTATATATTAATTGTTTAAAGCTTAAAGGGTAAAAAGATTTATTAGTAAAAAGTAGGAAAAAGTTTTTCAATCTGACAAACCAATCATGTTTATCGGGGTTTTCTATAGGGCTTATTTCCATTAATTTAAACATGTTAAATCTATACACCAACACAGAAAATTGTTTGTGATTACCATTCATAATATTTATACAGTAAATAGAATTGTGATTGCTAAAAGGTTGCCTTTAATTTTTAATCTGGTCTCTTTTCCAATGAACCGAGACAATGCATGATAACCCATGTAATACAACTGTACAAACGTTATTCAAAACCTCTCTTGCACAAATTTCTACTGAAAACAGCTCAGTCTTACATCAAGGTAGTCGCAGCACTGTTCCGTGTCAAAGCTGATAACATGGAGTTGAATTATTCTACGTTGGTATCCTGTAATCCTCCAATGGCAATCCAAATCGTTCCCATACGATTGTGGCCAACTTGGTGACTTTAAATCTTGAAACATTTTGCTGGCCATTCCAGAAAATCCACAAGGTGCTTTAAAATAAGCTTTAATGTTAATTTAGCAGCTTCTAAAGTGTTTTTATATCCAACAATTATACGTAAAAATAGATATTATATTTATATACATTAATTAAAGTTTTTAACTGAAAAGGCCAATCAACGTTAGTTCGCAAACGTATCTAGATTTTTTTTTTTCGATACAATATTAATTACTAATAAAAAATCATTTAATTACTTTCTCATACTAACACTAATGTGTAGAGAGGACACGAGTATTTTGATTTGAATATTTTTAAAAATTAGAGGATAGAAAAATCAAAGTTTTAAAATTGTGCTTTTTTTTAATGGTACAATTGATATTCATGAATTTATTGCAATCAACATTGATTGGTCCAACTCTTACTATCGGTTTGTTGTTATACACTTAAGAAAAGCATTTATGCCTTAACAAAAAGCTTTGAATTACTGTGATGTTTATGTAGTGACGTAATAATGTGCATTGTGTAATCTGAGGTATTATTTATTCGTTTTAAAAACGTGGTCAGTTAGTTTAGCTAGTTTAGGGTTACGTTAGTGTTTTATTTATGTTTATATGTGTTAATTGCTTAGTTAGGTTAGGGTTAGGTATGCTTAGTAATGAAAGTACTATAATTTGTTTGTGTTAACCCTATTCTCCTCAACGGCCGGGCTTCTGAAGCCCGGCCCTTGCGAAAACGTTTGTAATTACTTCATCTTTGTAGATAAAATTGTGGAATTTCTTGACTTTTCCTAATTTGAATTGCTGAATAAGATGGTACTATTTTTAGGTGTCCCCAAACAAGAGTTAATCGGTAAAATAGTCGTTTTTAGCAAATTTGTGAATTTTTGCTGGTTTTCGCAAGCAGAGCATGGAATTTCAATTTCACGCCTTTATTTAGTGATATGAGTTTTACCAAGAATTGGCTTTTGCGTGACGAAGCGAATTACGTCATTTGCCGACGTCAAAATGCCTTAGGCCAGGGCTTCTCAACCAGTGGGCCGCGAAGCTGTTTCAGGTGGAACGTGAAATTTTCTCAGAGGCATTTCAATTTTGGTTAATTCAAACAGGATTTTTTTTGAAAAAAGTTATGGATTATAAAAGCCAAAGATGTACTATAACCTGTTTGAAATAGACAACAATATTCTCTATATTGATTTTATAGTATAACTAAGCATCCTATACGCTTTTCGCTTTAACTCAAAGCATTCTTAATAGAATGAAATTAAATGTTAACACACACAAAAATATATGATTACAATTGCCACCCGTTGCGGTCAGGTGACCACAGCTCTACGTAAGAAATTAACACATGCGCACTATCAAAAGGCTATCAACAAAGGAAGCAGAATAAATTGATGTCGCTTTTTCGCTGTGTTTATTCTGCTCACTTATTGCCGTTAGCCTTTTGATATTGCGCATGTGTCAGTTTCTTACGTAGAGCTGTGGCCACCTGACCGCAACATGTGGCAATTGTTATTGAGTTAAAGCGGAATGCGTAAAAGATGCTTAGATTTCGGCAATTGTTTTTGTTCTTAGATTAAGCAGAAATTCCGACCGTTTTGCTCCTAGATTTTATAATAGTTTTAAAAAACTTAACAATAGCAAAAGTAGTCTGCGTAGTTTTGCAAAAAGTAAATGATTTCGCAAAGAAAAATTTGGTTATTACGTCACAAGTGTGGTAGCAACGAATCGTTTCTCCGCAAATTCTAGCTATTAGTTCGCCATAAAGCATACAAATAGTACGATATTCATTATATTATTTAGCAGCTAACTATTATATTTAGAATTTTTAGCTGTGTTTTGTAAACGTTTGATAAAATGAATCGCTTCTTGAAAAGAAAGGGAGATGAAGGAGGAAGTTCTGAAAAATCTAGGAAAGTTGTAGTGAGAAAGTATGACCTTGAATACATAAAATATGGATTCGCGAACGCTGGAACCGACTTAGAGCCAAAAGCACAATATGTTGAGTGTGCGCAAATCTTGTCAAATGAAGCTTTAAAACCATCAAAGATTTAGAGGCAACTCAACTCAAAACACAGGGAAATTGCAGGAAAATCAAAAGAATATTTTGCGAGAAAAAGAAAGAGTATGCAGAGACAGCAAGGAATCCTGACTTCGTTTACTACTCAGTCAAAATCCGCATTAATGGCAAGCTATATGGTGGCTTTTCGCATTGCGCGTAGCAAGAAAGCATTCACAATAGTAGAGGAACTTATTCTACCCTATGCTATTGATATGTGTCGGAAATTATTGAAGAAGCCGTTGCATCAAAATTTAAATTAGTGTCATTGTCTAACAACACTATAAAAAGATGAATCCCTGAAATGAGTGATGATATCGAATGGAACTTTTGGAAAGAATCGAATCAAGCCTCACTATTCTATACAGTTGGACGAATCCACCGACGTTAGCAATGAAGCTTTATTGCTTGTATTTGTAAGGTACTGTGGTGATGGTAATATTCACGACGATCTAATTTTTGCAAAGAACTTTCCACAAGAACAACTGCAGATGAGATAATTCGCTACCTTGACAACCACTTCACCTTCAAGGGCCTAGACTGGAAAAACTGTGTAGGTGTGTGCACAGATGGTGCTGCATCAATGACTGGTATCCATTGTGGTGTTGTAAAACAGATCCTGGAAAGAGCAGAAACAAAATGGATTCACTGCTTCTTGCAGAGACAAAACCTAGCAACGAGGCAGATGTCGCCAGAATTACATGATGTCTTCTCTGTAGCTGTAAAGACCGTGAACTTCATTAAAACAAATGCACCACGTTCGCAATGTTTCGCAGCCTTGTGTGATATACTCAATTCAGATCACTTGCTGCTCCTGTACCATTGTGAGGTTAGGTGGCTATCAAAAGGACGTGTTTTTAATTGTCTTTTTGAAACGAGACATGAAGATTATACTTTTTTTAACGATCAGCTCTCACCTCTTGCTGATCATTACGTTGACGATTGTTTTTGTGCAAATCCTGTCTACCTTTTAGATATATTTGACCAGTTGAATCAACTCAATCTGTGAATGCAAGGTAGAAGTATCTCATTGTTTCTGGTTGCTGATAAAATTGAGGGGTTTAAGAAAAAGATTGGCCTTTGGAAAAAAAGAGTTAACAATTTGCGGTATGAGATGTTTCCACTTTTCTGCAAAGATATCAAAACTTCCCCTCATGTGGGTACATCTGAACAAATAATTTAGCATCTGAGTCAATTGTCGCACAAATTTGATTCTTATTTTTCTGAGGATCCAAGACCTGGAAATTTATGGACTCTGGATCCATTTACTGTTGATTCTGCAACAGAAGATGTGGCTTTGCTTTGGAAACTTGAAAATGAACTCACTGAACTTTCTGAAGACAGCAGTCTCAAACTTCGATATCAAGAAGTAGATTTTTCTTCATTCTAAATTCAAGCAAGTAAGAAATATTTTTCATTGTCAGAACGCGCAATCAGATTTCTATTGGCATTTTCCACCGCTTATCTATGTGAATCTGGCTTTTCAACTGTACTTATACGAAATCGAAGGAACGAAACAGTCGTAACACAGAAACTCTGGATGACTTTTTATTTTTTTCCCGCAAATAAAAGTATGTTGATTGATTGATTGATTGATGCTACTTTACGCGCGAGCTTGTCTCCTATCAAGCCTCGATTTGATCTTATCATATCCAATAAGCAAGCTCAAGTTTTGCATATAAAATAAATTGCATGATCATTGTTTTTCGTAATTTTGTTGTTCGCAGTTATGTCTACTTCTGAGTTCTGAACTAAATTCTCGGTAAAAGTGGGCCCCAAAGCAAATCCTTGGCAAAATGTGGGCTGCAGAATAAAAAAGGTTGAGAAGCACTGCCTTAGGCGATACAGAACTTATTTCATGTAAATCGCATTTTCTTTTTTTGAGCTTTTGGCGATTGCTTGGAAACATTTTACACATATACATTCTTTTGTATAAAACAATTGCTATTGGACTGCTTGTCAAGCGGACAAAATTCAATCTTTACACTAAGTATTTTTATAGAACTTTCTTATAACTATTTATTAATGGAAAAAAAAAATTAAATTAACTGGTTCACATTTTAGCTCTTATGCTGACGCCTTCAGACAATTAAACAACATCTGACTTTTTATAACTAACTTTTTATTTATATTTCACGTTGCATTTGAAGTAACAGGCCATTTTTATGTTGAAATTTTTCTTATAATGAAAAATCCGACGTATTTTTTATGTATAACTTTACTTGTTTAAAAAGTTTGCAGCTATTAGATGTGGGTTTTGCAAACAGAAAACATAGAATAAAAACAAAACGTTTGATGATATTAAATTTCATTGAAACAGGGGTTTCCAACTTGTATAAATTCGTGACAATTCTAAAGTCTGAAATTTACACAAATGATTTCTTTCCTCTCAAAAAATTTTTGTGCCAAAGTTTAAAAAAACGGTTCTTACTTATTGCAAACAGATGATAAGTTTATTTCGAAAGTTAAATAAAGACCAAAAAAGCTTCATTCTTGAAATCGAAAAGAACTTTTTATGTAAACGTAAAGACCATTTATGGTCTTCATTTTCCTTTCGCAATAAATTTTATGTTTGAACTTAAAATGTCATTTAGAAAAAAATTGAATAGGACTTCTGGTGTAATATGATTATCCTATTGTATTTCGACATTTTTTTAGTTTTAAATGACCCACTAATTGGAAACCTCTGAATAAAATCAACTTAGATATTTTAGTTACGGATGACCTGGGCTGTTTAACAGGGTTTTTGTACGTAAAACCAGAAAAAGCTCCGGGCCCTAATTTTATGTGCATAGAGCTTATAATCCATGTTAGAGCTGCTTTGAATTTTTGATTACTTAAGTTTCTCTTTTCCTAATTGCGTCAACTCCAATTTCGAAAATCTACGGAAGAGCGCTTGTAGTCGCGATTCGAAAGACAAGGATTAAGTCATTCTGTTAATACAAATCGTCGACAATTTTTTCGAGACTAAGAAGAATGCCAGTGCTAATTGTCAATCTGACAGCTGCATATAACACTGTTATTTCATTCAAACTTTACTTTAACTGCGAGCTGCCGAGGTTTCTGCTGGATAAATGCGTGGTTCGAATGATTGTAAAACTAGTTCGCAACGAAGGTTTCACTCTAACGACGACAGTAAACAAAATAGTCTTGGGTGTCGGAAAAACAGTGTTCCTCCAAAATCAATCACGACTTTTTTACATCTAGACGCATAATCTGCTTTCCACAATATCCAGATTAAAAAAAGTGAACTAAAAGTTTACTGTAATCAACATTTACCAATATGTTTGTTTCCAATTTATCTTAAAGTAAAACTAGACAAATCACAGTCAAGTTTTGTCACCACCGTTTGGCATTGCGCAAAAAGTTTTGCCTGTCCCACTGCTGAGGTAACGTGGGGCCTCACGTATCACAGCGGGTGCTGGTGCCAAAATATCAGATACAGCTCTCTTATTTTTAGTCTATTTAAGAGCCGAGTATTGGAGTCTTGTTTGTTCTCGTAGTACTTGGTTTATATTTAGTGTTTTGAATGACGCTTTGCGCGTAGTCACTGGATGCCTCCGTCCCTCTCCAACGGACTGCTTAACAATTTTTTCAAAAATCCAGCCATCTGAGCTCTGACAGCTAGTAGTGACACTTGTTTTGGCTAAAGGTGGTACTTTAAACCTGTGCTCCGCTACTTTTTTGAACATGCGGCACACTTTAAAAAATTTCAAAAATTAGCAGAACACCTAGACCAAGTAAAGAGCTAAATTTTAAACGCTTTCCGTTACCTGAAATTTCATTTGGCTGTCATAAAAAAACCTAAAAAGTCAACCTAAACTGAAAAAATAAAGTGATGACTTTTTTTTCATTTGAAATTACCCATTTGCGCATATCGTGCACAATTAAGCCTAGTTGAAAATTGATCAAAAAAAATTATCAAATTATTAGCAGAGAGTTTTTATGATCACTAAATAAAGCTTCATACGAAAAAAGCGTTCAAAATTTAGTAAAGACCAAAAAAAGGTCTTGACATTACACAATGAGAGGTATTGCATAATGAATTTTTTAAGTTTTTCGGTTGCTACTCCAGAGAAACATAACTTTATCTCTATTTCAAAGAGTATGTTTCTCGTTTTTCCTCAGCATATGAGTTGCAGAGCACTGCTCTAGATCCTGACTATGGTTTGTTTATCTATTATCAAATGCCTGTCGATAAACACGAAGGTCTAAACACTTGTTTGTGTCTGCTGCGCAAAAACTTGAACAATTTTGCTGAAATAAGCGCAGCATCTGCCCATCACATAAATCATACTGTAGATCGAACACAGAGTACTATGAAAGTACATCTGGCCTTGTGCTTTCATTACCAGCGCCTTGCCTTACCCGTTCAAAACAGCGTGCCCAGAACAGTTTGAGTTATGCTTAAACGTTTTCAGACGGGTTAAAGACAACTGGACGCAGCCGACTGGGGGCAGTTTAACTAACCAGTTGACTGCCTCTAGTTGTCCTTAACTCGTCTGGTTGCACCCAGTTGGCCCGTTCCGTCTGCGGACTGTAGTTGCGCGTTTTCATTTGTGCATAGAAAAATGCGGTCTCGTTCCTTTCTCTCATTACAAATGCAGCACCATTGCACAAACCGGAGATAGCGTTCTATCGGAGTGTCACATGCATTGTGCATTACAAGGAGCACGAGGTCGGACAGTTTTTGGATAAAAAATAAACGGTTGTGGCTTGGTACATTACCAACAGCATTTAATCCAGGCAATACAATAGCGATTTGCAGTAAAAAAAATAAAGCACGGGGGCCAGTCCTATTTATGTGTTTTACTTGAAGTGGATACTTTTACCTGCTACAACAATTTCGGCAAGAATCGAACCGTTTTACGCAATGATGAAAAAGGGACTTTACGGCTTAACATCTTTTTCTCGAAGTTATCTTGGAGAAACCTTGCGGTAATCAATATTTTCTGAAGGTGAATAATCTAATCTTCCACAGTGTAAAACAAACAAAAGCATTTTTTAATTAAATATATTGGAGCCAAAATGTATTATGTTATCCCGTATTTCATGCACTATTTTTCATTTTGCAAAATAAAATAATATAAATATTTACTTTATTACCGAGGTTTGCTTATTTTCTGGTTTTGCTTTTAGGCTTTCACTTGTTAATTACTTTTTGCCTTATTGCTGCTTTTTTTTTCAAACAATTGTTTTATTATAATTTTTTTCTTATTATGAATGACAGAATAAAAGTAAGTGCTTGACTAAGATACCTTATGATTATTTCCCAGTCACGTTGTCTCACATTGAATCTCAATTATATGATATTTATGTAACCTACATTGAATCATGGACAAATGGAATCGCCCAACACCAGGCCGCAGGCGGTTTAGCTTGACCCAAGCTGCTCGTGGTAAGCCCATCCCAACAGCCCTGGCACCGGTCCCGGGCACAAAAGCACAAAGCCTGGAAGCATTTTCACAGTAAGCCGCGTTCCATTTGTGATTTATCCATTCAGAAGCGCGGATGCCAAATCTGGCAAGATTGTTCAAGAGATTCCGCGCAGCTGGCACAAACGGACGTCTGGATCTTAGTCTCACTTGGTGAGTATCTGAGGAACCACTTAAAAGACCATACAAGATATGATCGGGGTCCAGAGATCCACGGTAAGCCAAGGAGAGTGTCGCTCCTATTCGGCGAAGCTCAGCTGGCTGGATGCCTGAAAGTAAAGGTAGGTGGTCCGTTGGAGTGGGACGCAGGCATCCAGTAACTATGCGCTAGGCGTCGTTCAAGACACTGTTGATGAGGCGAGTGTGAGCACTGCGACACCAGATTGGCGCACAGTACTCAGCTGTTGAGTAGAATAGAGATAAGGTGGCTATGCGTAGTGTTTTAGCACCAGCACCCCATCCCGAGCCCACGAGTGGTCTCAGCAGTGTAACGCGCGAGGACAGTTTTTTGCGCAATGCCACTAAATGGTGACGAAACACGAGCGATCTGCCCAGTTTTACCCCAACATAAGTAGGGGTTGGACAGAACGGTAAAGGTCTACCATTGTTGTATATTTTTAGCTCACGTTTGGTCTCTCGGTTATTTAAGTAAAAGGCTGCCGTCACCGTCATAGTGTGACTGAGCTTCAACCTCCAAGTCTGGAGATACGCTGAAAGTGTGGACATGTCTTGGCTTAAAGTCCCCTCCAAGTCCCTCCAGAAGAGTGCAACAATGCTAAGTAATCTGCATAAGCAAACTTTCTGGAAATCATGGAAGGAAGATCGTACGTATAGATGTTAAATAGGAGGTAGCCAAGACCGATCCCTGAGGAACGCCGTTTTTGAGACGGCGTAGCCTGCTTTGCTTGCTGTCACCGGTTGTAAGGGTGAAACTTCGATTTCGGACAAGCTCCATAATCATTCTGATCATGTGCTTATCCGGCAGTAGTCTCAGCAGCTTGCAGGTAAGGCCACGGTGCTAGACAGTGTCATTAGCAGCTGTCAGATCGACTTGTCATAAGCAGCTGTCATATATAATGCCAAAGACGCTGCCAGTTTTTATTCCGGCCGCTGGAACACTGGCACCAATCCGGATCTAGCTTTCACCAGCGTAGGTCCAAACAGTCGCTTATTAGATAGACGTGTCCTTGACAAGTTCCCCAGGTCACAACATTGACCTTCGCTTATTACACCACCAAGGTTTGCTATGGCAGTGCCAAGCATGCCTATTAAGCGATGGAATTTCCGCAAGGCCAAATGGAGTCAATACATTGCTTTGACGAATAAATTCGCAAAGACTTTGTTGCCGTTTGATTCACTTGATGTGGATGCGGTTTACCAGGACTTCTGTGACATCATTAAGAAAACAGCCAAAAAGTCTATTCCACGCGGGTATCGAAATAACTATATTCCGTGTTGGGATGCAGAGTGTGAATCCCTCTATAAAACCTTTCTGCAGTCTCCTCAGGGAGACGACTTAAGTTTGACTGCTACAGCTCTGCTTGCCAAGCTTGACAGAAAGAGGAGGGATCGATGGTCCGAGGCATTTCGAAGCATTGACTTCTCACACTCTAGTCGAAAAGCGTGGAGTATTTTGAACAACCTTACTGGTAGGTCACAACACTCTCCTCGTCACTGTCCCGTTTCAGCCGATGCTGTTGCATCTCAGCTGGTTAGAAATGGGAAATACGAGGCTGTTGACCGCAAGTCATCTCGACTTGTCTCTCAAGAAATGTCCGACCTTTGGAGGGCCACAACACCAGACCCAATAAATATCTCTGACAATATTTCACAGTGAGAATTTGCTGCTGCCCTCCAACATTTAAAACCAGGTAAAGCTCCGGGTCCTGATTCCATCTGCTCAGAGCTTATAATCCATGCTGGAGCTGCTTTGAATTCCTGGTTACGTGACTTCCTTACTTCCTGTTTGCGCCGACACAAAATTCCCAAGATCTGGAGAAGAGCGCTTGTGGTCGCGATCCCCAAACCAGCAAAGCCCGTGTGGGACCCAAAAAGATATCGACCGATATCTCTGCTCTGTGTCCCCTACAAGATCCTCGAGAGGCTTATCTACGCCCGCGTTGAACCTTTAGTCGATCCACTGCTCCCTAAACAGCAGGCTGGGTTCCAACGCGGGAAGTCAACCGTAGATCAAGTTGTTCTGCCGACCCAGAACATCAACGATTCTTTTGAGGGTAAAAAGAAGGCCGGTGCCGTATTTGTCTTTAAAGTCTAATTTTAGAAAACGTTGTTGTCTCTGCTATGATTATGAAATTGGACCAGGCCAGAAAGTGCAAAAAAAAACATGAACAAATCACGAAATCAGTGTCAAACATGTGGCTCTCCCACATGTTTGCGGCACTGCTTACAAATTTGCGCTTCATGCTTTGATCGATGCCGAGATATGTTCCGCGACTAACAGTAACAATTATATACAGTAGAGTAATATTGTTTTCTGAGTATTTTTTTGTAAAGTAATGCAATGGCGTAGTTTCATTTCAATACTTCAAAAACTCTTTTTGCGGCGTTGAAATACAATGTGGATATAAACAGTAATACATAAAAGATTAAGTTTTATTGGTTTTATAATATCTGTAAGTCGATATTTTAACACTGCTAAATATCAAAACATAGCCAATTTCAAATTCTTTTATGTAAAAAAAATTATTTTTGTTTTTTTATTCTTTTTTAAAAAAAGCAGCAATAACTAGGCCTATTAGTAACCACAAAAACATGTGGACAAAATATTTGAGCAAGTAAATAAAACTGTTCTAAAATATTTTTCATAATTCTACCATTCAAATAATGAAAGAAGCTTCCTTAGCTTCTTCATTGTTTGTAATTGTGGTGCGCCTTGACGTCTCCCTTTATGTCCATTTTTTAATTAAGTTTACGACAGTTACAACAGCGAATTCGTTACAATCGCATTTCACACTAGTTAAACGAGTGTCTAAGTGTAAAAATTGAAGTGACCTTGCTAAATTGCAATTTCGCATACTTTATCAAATGAATTTTAAAAAACGTTTTTGCTCTAATAAAAGTTAAATAAATGGTTTTTACTCTGCTTAAATTTCATAAAGATAACTTAAGTAGTTTTGGAGTTATAAATCGTTGATTTGGTGGGCTTCTGAAGCCCGGCCGTTGAGGAGTCAATAGCTCGAAAAGGTTGAGGAGAATAGGGTTAAGTTACGTTTATTAATTAATTCTTTTATTTCTATTATTGATTCTATTTGAATAAGAACAAAGATTCTATTTGAATAAGAATAAGGTTATGCATTTTGTTTGAATTGTGTTTTATTGTGGATGGAATAATAAGAAAGCCGGTATCGAAGACTAAACCCGGACCCTGGACACGGGACATTACAATCACATTGTTTTATAAGTATATAAAAGATAAAAAACGTAGCAGATTAAACTAATATTCTGGCAAATTCAAACCCAAGTTGGAGTTGTTAGTGATGGCGAACCACTGATGCGCTGGTCAAGTGTGACCCCCTAGTCGAAATTTTATGTTCTATCTTACGTTCTAACATTTCTAACATTTTCGAAATATTTTCGGAAAACTTCTCGAAATTTGGGACGAATTGGACGAGAAGACAGCGGAGAAATAGAAAACAAATTCAATGTTTTTACAAAAGGCAAAGAGTACGCCATGCTTTACATTGAAATTATTTTCTGTTATTTGGTTGTTTTGCAATTTATGCAATTGCACTTTGAATCTAAATATATGGAAAAAAAAATTTTTTCTCAACTTACCTCCATAACCAATTGGATAATGGTTGGTTTCTAAAAACAGTTTGCATTAGATAGAAGAAAAAGTTTTGATCCAATGAATAAGAATTTCTCAGAAGCCCAAATTATTATATCATATCAAAACAAAGAGTTTTTAATCAACTTTTATATAAATTGCGTATGAGACGGATTAACAAGACTTGAGGCTAACAGAAAAAGCTATGGAAACCAGTTTATTCAATTTAATATTGTATTAAGCATTTCTGAATTTTTAAAGTAATATGGCTGTTTTCCATAGCAATATTATGGTATAAGAAAGTAACCTCTCTCCCGAAGCTATATTACCGAAAAAGCTTAACTGGAATCCTTTGTGAACAACACTATCATCGGAAATGAAACGAAGTTGCAAAAAGTTATTATTGGAAATGAAGCTTGTTATTAGAGAATTATTTCCGCGGATGTTAAAAACTTGTTGTCCATTTTCGTCTATTCCCTAAAAAAAAAAATCAAATAATCTGTTAGGTTATATATTCAGCTAAATGATATTTTAACTTTTTCAAAAATTGCATTGTAATGTTTGACCAAATTCATGAAAAGTTTAACAAATATCACAAAATCCTGGAAACGCTACCGTGGCGACACTAGGCCTCTCAGGCGCAATGTAGAGGTGTCAATTTCAATGGCAGGTATACCAATGTCAGTATAACGGGTACCAATGTTAATATAAGGGGTGCCAATGTCATTGAAAAGAGTTTGGCAGTGTCAGTTTGTGCACGCTTTGGCGTGTCAAAAAAGTACAGTAAAAATTTTGGTTTGAATCGGAGCCAATAAGACCGGAAGCGAGGAAGCAAGAGCGCCGCCTTAAATCCTACTTTGTCATTTGGTTGTGTCTTTCTAAAAGATTTTACTGTATTTTCCTCAGCTTGGCTCATTTGTATGCAGTTCTAAATTTGATTCGCATCTTAAAATAAATAATAAAAAAACCAAGTAAAAAATCTCAACCGTCCAGAAATATCTTGGCATCACCAAAAGCAGGTCGAGGTAATTGATTGACGATTGCTTGAACTATAGCGCCTTCAACGTTTTCCTGCGAGTCAAGACGATAAATAAAGATTTTGTGATAATCAAAATCATATGGATTTTTTTATACATAAATGCTGCTCATTACAATAAAAAAGTAAAATTTTAAGCTTCATATAAAAATAAAAGCAAGAATGTTACTTGAAAATGCACAGAGCATATCTCTTTTTTGCAGTATATTTACAAACTGAAGGTTGGAAGCATTAGAATTACCTCCAAATAGTCGCAACATTCCTCTGTGTTCAGAGGCCCAAAAATTATTTCGATTCGAAAACCAGCCCTGGCCCTGATGGTCCAGGTGCAGTTTAATTCATTGTCGTAATCACGAGGCCATCCAGGGGAGTAGATGTATTGGCGTGAGGTATGTGCTGTTAAACTGCCGCCACACGGCGCTAAAACAAAGTAGAAAAGTTCGAAATTTTAGGCTTTTGTACGGCAACCAGTTAATGCTTGTTAAAGCTGTTAAATTGCTTTGCAAGTTTGTTGCTACGCGAATCAATCTCACGTTGTACGTAACATTTTATTTCGATCGCGCTGTAATTTTTCTGATATCGCGTGTTTTGTTAAGTTACTAATTTTATTAATTAATTTGGACAAGAGTATAAATCGGTGTGGAAGGCGTTTTCATTCACATTTTTGGTGCGCGATTCATCGTCATCATCTTCATATGCCGTGTATTGATTTTCTTTCAATTAAGTGACTTAGTGAAAAATACAATACAGGCGTTAAGCAACTGACTTAAATAATCGAAAGGACAAGGGAGCGCTTCTCGGCCAGATTATATGATACTGTGCTTGAAAACCAGTCAGTCGTCGAATGAAACTGGGAAAAGTTTTTCACCATTTTAAACTGTACCAATTAGATTCCATTTATTACATTAGAATAAACAAAGCAAACAATTTTAAAAAATATGAAAAATTGAAATAAAATATTAAGTAAAACTTTCTGTACAAACATTTATGAAAACAAAATTATCGAAATCAAAATTTTAAGACATTGTTTCAGAAATATGCTTTCAGTTTAATTTGAAGCATGCTCAGATTTCAAGAACAACTCACCGAATGACAATTCAGCAGGTTGGCTCGTTTCTGAAAATTTCAAATTCGCAAGTTAATAATAATCACGTTTTTTTAAAGCATAAATCAAGCTCGGATCAGAAATAAGAGTTATAGCTAAAATAGGGAGGAAGTTCTAAAATTCTAGCATTTCTAACTCACTATGCAAGAAACGTCAATAGCTTCAAAAACTTCAATAGAAGAACTGCTACAAGCGTTATCACACTAAATTATCATGCCGACGCCTATAGTGGAACGCCGATTATCCGAATGCCGATTATCTGAAACGCCGATTATCCGAACACTACTAAGATGATGGTACAACGCCATAGCATGGTGTAAATGACAGAGTGAGTGTCGCTCAACACAGTTTCTGCTTCTAAAAAGAATGAGAGATCGGCAACGACAAAAAGAGTAAAGAACTGAAAATAAAAAATTGAGTGATCACTACTACTCACAACGTACCATAAATGACCATAAGTGTATATGATGCTTTTTATTGAAAAATTCTGTTTTGTTCAATTATCCAAAAAATCAGTTATCCGAACCACCCCTGGTATTAATTAGTTCGGATAATTGGCGTTCTACTGTACTTTATTTATTGCTTACGGTTGAAGAGTAAATGAAAAAGTTTATTGAAGAAATCAATAACAATTGGTACGACTTTGATTTTTTAATAGAAAATTTGCGTATTAAAGATTTTAACATTCTGCAAAACTCTTCTAATGTGGAATTCGATATGAGCTTAAATACAAAAATGACGCAATCGCTAACTACGACGTTCAAAAAACGAAAATTTATCATCAAACTTGGCATTCAATTTTGTGTATCAAGGTTCAAACGCATAAACCAGGGAAACACGCCTTACCCTTGAAAGTTGCTCGAAATCCTTGTTTTATTACGGAAGAGTCAGAATAGAACCTGAGAACCAAACGATTTCCACGTGATATTACGGGGTTTGAAATGTTGAGTTTGCCTTTCAATCTCAAAGTTTCTCTGTTGTCTTCAATTAACTGAAAGCAACTTGATCACTTAAAGAGGTTTAACTTTAATCACATACCTTAAAAACCTTAATTTCTTTCTCTAATTACAAAACATTATTTTGATCTATACAAAGGTATTAACACACTAAACATTTAAATTACCGATAAATAATCCGATACTTCGGTGTGGAAAAAAAGAAAATCCACCCTGACTCTAAGGCCTGGGCCGGCTTGCAATGTCCATTCGCAACTGGTATCATTAGGGTAAAAACGAGGCCAGCGTGGCGAGGTAAGGTTTTTTTTTTCTGCAGTTGCCCGTTTCCCAAACCCACATATGACGTTGGTGTTTGGCTCTAAACAAAATTTCTTTTATAATTAATTCACTTTCAGTAGTCTTTGGCCGTTTTCGGAGGGGTGTGAGAAGAATCAAAACCATATTTTACCTTATTTTAGCTTATATTATAAACAAAGTTATTTTTGTCACTTTAGCTAAAAAATAAGTTTTTGATGTAAATCAATGGCAACATCTAATTTAACCAAATTTATATTAGCTGTATTAAATTTATTTTTGAAGATGAATTATCAACTATAAGTTAGTTTTCAGTCTTTATATTCTATACGATAAATAGGCTTAATTGCTTTGGTATTCTCACCCGAAGTTCCAGAATTTCCTCCAATTGCACCGCCTTTGAGAAATATATTTGATTATAAAAACATTTGAAAAAGCATACATTTTAAAGACAAGTAACGACGAAGACGAACGACGAACAAGACAAGAAAAGAAAAGTAAAAAACAAAGAAATAGGCCTGCTGCAATCAGAAGTGCCGAAAAAAATTTGACGGGTGCGACAAAATTTTAAAATGGCACTTTTTGATCGAAAACGCACTTTTAACAAACGCAAATTTTAACCGTAGACTTAATAAAAAAGAGTTTTACTAAATAACTTAGTGAAAACTAAAAAATAAGTAAGTAAAGTTTTCACTGTCCGCTCACTGTGTTTCGGATACCTGGCTCTCAAAATACTTTTTGATTTAATATAAAAGGTAAAATGTCCCTGTTGAAAATAAAAACCTTTTCTATTTCATCGGCCTAACATTTGTTTTGTCCGTATTGTGGTCGATGGTCAGAGCGCCGTGATTGTGATCCTTGTAGTCTGGGTTCAAAACCTACTTGCGTCATTCGGTTTTGTCGTTCGAAAAAACTTTACGGTACTTCACCCTGCTTGGCGGTCTTAGCAACCAGTTCTGAATTTCAATCATATTTTTATAAATGTAAAAAAAAAATAAAAAATTTCCACCGGAGAGCAAGATCTTGGCATCTCCGGAACCAGGTCGAGGGTAATTGCTCGCTTTATGTATAGCGCCTCCGACGCTTTCCTGCAAATCAGAAAAATAAATGTAAAAATAAAATGAACTAAAAAAGATTTTCCCTTTCAAACCCAAGTGAAGACCTGTTTTGGTCTTTACCATGTTTTTAAAGAAAATATTTCTTCAATTTGCTAAAGTTTACATTTGTTGAGTGTCTTTTTAACAAACAAAGTAATTTTTTTAAAAATTTTGTCTCCTTCGTTAGATTATTTTTATATTCTAGCTGGATCTTTTCAAAAATTAATGTGACTCCTTGTTTAAATCGATATTTTCAAACTTTGTTGGATTAAATTTCGGTCAAGGTTATGTGTAATTGCCGAGAGAAATCTAACACAATGCTTCTGTATTACGAATTTTAAAAGCAATTGCTCTCTGCCCTTCTCTTTCAGCGCTTTGAATCTACTATCTGTTAAACACAATTTGTGTTAATTTAAAAGTTATCAAAGTTTACTGCTAAGCATTTTAACTAAAAACTTTAAGCCAAACAAAGCAAAGCGCTAAACTGGTCACGCCTATGATCAGAACGAGTGATCCGAGTTTATTGCAGATCAAACGTACGTTCAACTTGCCATATAAAGCGGCAATGAAATGCAGCATTTTGCATCACAGCGCTTAAAATTTTTGGGCTGAATTTAAAATAGTCGAGGCTAATTCGAAGAAAAATCAAGTGGAGTGAAAATAAAATAGAAACAGAATTAATTGAAACAAGAGATGAAAATAGAAATAAATGCCACGCAAATTGAACTTGCAAGTGCAAATTTGTTTTAGTTTCTATTAATTTTTAAAGATCATCGAAAAAACTTCATCTTTTTTTCAACCAACTAATATCTCTGTAAAATAATTCTGTTTTGCTTAATGAAATATCTAAAATGATATTGCTTACTAAGCTTGTCGCATTTGCAACGTACTTTAAAAAGTTACATAAGAGAAAGTTCACATCAGGCTTCATGCAGGTTTTTAATTCCCTTAGCAGAATAGGATACTGCTTTCAAAATTACATCAAGATCAAAATATTAAAACGTTTTAAATAAGATTGGACTTGGCAGGATTTATTAACCTGCATTTTATGTTATTTGGAAAATTTGGTTTGTGATCTTTTATTGTTATGAATGCTTGATTTTCTGTCAGCTGCTCAATTCTGTCGTCCAATTCTGTCGTCCAATTGTGGAGGCAATGAGACAAAGCGGGCATTCTGGTGAATTGGAGTATGAAAACGACCCCAATCGTAAACCGAGGAAAACCAGAAAACGAAACATCGTGTAGTTTAACCCACCATTTAGCCAGAATGTGAAAACCAACATTGGCAGAGAATTTCTGCGCCTGCTCGCTAAACACTTTCCTCCCCATCACCGTTTGCACAAGGTATGCAACAAGAATAATATAAAAGTGAGTTACAACTGCATGCCCAATATGGCAGCAATAATATCCAGACACAATAAAAAGCTGTTATCGAACAGGGTTGAATCTGCTTGTATCACACCACCTTGCAACTGCAGAAACAAAACCAGCTGCTCTTTGAAAGGCAATTGCCGCGAAAGCTCTATAATTTACAAAGCCACCTTAAAATCTGGCGATGTGGAAAAGCACTATTATGGTTGTAGTGAAACGGAATTCAAAACTCGTTTCTACAACCATAATCAAAGCTTCAAGTTTCGACGGAAATGCAACGCAACCGAACTGTCGAAAGCTTTCTGGCAGCTCAAAGACACAGGACAAAACCCCTGTATTAAATAAAGTATCGCGACCCGCACCACCCCTTACCACCCAGGAGCTAAAAGGTGCAATCTGAGAATGCTTATCAGAGAAACTCGCCATTCTCCGAACGGACCCAAACACTTCTCTAAACAAAAAATCTGAGCTAAACGGAAAATGCCGACATACAAACAATTTAAATTAAAAACTTTTTCCTAGTTTTCGGTAGTTTGAAAATTTTGACAATTTTGTATTTTCTGTATATTTTTTGTAATTATTTTAATTTCATATTAAACTTCTGCTCTTACCCTGTTTTTGCACCCAACCGTCAAAACATTCCACTATGATTATCATTTCGCCTTTTGACTGCTCATTGCTTCGTCACGGGACAATTTCAGCATTTTCTCGCATTTCACGCCTTATGAGTTGTTGTCAAATTTTGGCAGACCTGGAAAATAGTGGATAACGTGCAGCTATACCCACTTTACTACTGCTTTATTAATTCACCTTGTTTCCTTGTGATTGTGTTTTGTTTTACTGTATTTCCTTCGCACCACCTGACGACCGTTGGAGTGAAACAAACTGTTGAGGTTTTGGTTGATTTTTTTTGTAATTTTTTTGTATTGTTTCAATCCAAACCGCTCTGACCTGCTTGCCGAACCACTAAAACAAATTCACTTTAAATTAAATAAATGACCTACCTAATTTTTGTACACTTGAATCGCCCCTCTCTTTTGTGTACTTTCTTGTCCGTCGTAATCCGCTTGTACCTCTTACTATCGTTTGCCCGCTCTTTCACTCAATTTACCTTTCTACCTTATAAAGCTGACAGTGTTCCCCTTTTACTTTTATTGCTTTATAGACTTTTCTCCTTCTATACCTATTTCAACACACCAAACTCGCCTTTCCTTATTTTTAAGTAAATGCAAGCCTCTATACTTGCATTTCTTATATTTTTCTTCTATGACGTCACAGGAATTGTATTATTATTTGCTTTATTAATTTAACTACTTATTATTTTTTACTAAAACTAACTGTATTTTTAATTTTCTAGTAACCACCTAACTATCCTATAGGATGAAACAGGCTGTCGTGGTTTCAACTTTTTTGTTGTAGTGTTTTTAATTTAAATATATTAATGGTAGTGTATACCGTTGGTCATTACGAATAAAAAGATGCCTGCCGTTGGCGGCAAGAAAAAACTATGAAACAAAATATGATTTTATGTTAAGAATTGGTTCTTTTAACAGTTTTATGTAAATGCGGTACATGCGGTAGGCTCAAACCAAAGTCACTAAAATAGTTGTAATCCTAATTCTAATCCTATTCTTATCTTATCCTATTTTAAACTTACCATAAAAATAACGAATAAAAGAATACATAACAATTAGAGATGAGAATGGACTGGAGTCGGAGTCGGACTATATATATACAGGGTGATTTGAAAGTAACTCCCTATTTTAAAATAACTATAATTTATTTTTGAAGTGTAATCTCTCTAATTAATAAATATGAGAAGAAAGTATATTGCATGGACTTTATTTAAAATTCAATATGGGCACCATCATTCGCCACCAGCTTCTGGCTGTCCATTCGTGCGAACCACGACCACCCATCCATTTTCCAGAAAATTGGGCATTCAGCCATTCACGAACAACAATAGCAAAGTGTGGAGGAGCTCTATCTTGCATGAAAATTAAATCTTCAATATTGTCCTAAGCACTGATAATTGGCCAAACTTTATCTCTCAGCATAGAGAGATACCTTTCGATGTTCTTGGTATCATGAAGGATGAAGGGACCCACAATCCTGTCAAAAGTCATTCTACACCATACTGTTATCTTGGGTTGATTCTGCATTTTTTCACTAGTAACACAAGGATTTTCACGAGAAAAGAAAACAAGAGCATAGATTTAATTGCCACACATTAAGTAACATACACACAAAAATTGAGAAACATATTACAGTATTTGAATAAATTATAGTTATTTTAAAATAGGGAGTTACTTTCGAATCACCCTGTATATATATAGATATATAAATGCTTTCTAAAGTCAATAACCTAGCAACGCCGCAGACTGATTGTTTGCATATACTTGATATAATTGTAATCTTTCGTTTAATGTAAGTCTTGAAAATGTCTAAAAAATTGGAAAGTGATTTTTCTAAAAGACTTTTTCTTTTCATTAAAGTAGAAAATCGTTTATTAACACCGAAATGCTAAAACAACTGAAGGCATATTTTTTGGACTTATCTGGTGTATGTGTTATCATTATAGGCTAATCAAAAGCAAGTTTGCTTGAAGGGTTAATTGTCTTAATATTAACTTGAATATATTTATAGACATACGTAAAATATGAAATACACACTTTTTACATCAAAAAAAAAATTAAAAAAACTTTGTCCGTAGCGTACTTGCAGCATAATAAAAAGAACATATTCCGGCGGTTCAAGCCTAGAGGAATTAAGAATTAAAATTACCCGTACACCTAGATACTTGTCATAACGGTAATTGTATCAAAATTTTAATTCGGCGCCGAACGAGAGAACGACTAATTTAATTATAAATTTATGACTCATTTATATGATTGGATTGACAACAAGCTACTTTTATTGGATTTGTAAAACATGAAAATTTAAAACCCGACTTGTAAAAAACTAAACTTGTGTTACAATTTTCAGGCCTGCATATACTATCTTAAAGATTTGGAGATTTTAATTTGGGTGAAATTACCTTTCGATACATTACGTAATTGCTGTAATCACTACTTTTTTTCTCGTTTAAACAGCGCAAGAAGTTGCCAATTTAAAATTAAAAAAAAGTTGTTTTTTTAAAGCCCAACAAAACTTAACGTTTTGAGGAAAATTAATAGTTATTAAGTGTTTAAAACGTTGCTAATAATATTTACAACTACAACACAAATATTTAGCGGTACTGCAGCTCTTATATGCCACCCACCACTGTTCTGTATAACATTATGTTGATTCAATAAAATTAATGTCAAAAAAACTTTAGAAAATTAAAAATAAAACTGGTTTATATTGTACCTGGCCGTCGAGATAAGGGGGGATGAACCAAATTTGAACCTAAGAACAAAACATAAAACGGTAAACGTGAATTTCTAAACCTCTTATAAAGTTTTTTAATACTTTGCTATCATTGTGCACAGGTTTCTTATAAAACACTTGGCAGCATTGATGTTGCATTTTGTACTTAATACACCAAATTTAGAACCTTTCGTACAAAAGCCATGTTTTCCCAAAGCAACTTACGAAAAAAGTGGTTACTTGAATTTTAATAGACTTCCATGTGCGGGCTTTTAAAAGACTTTTTCTCCTCAAACACTTGTGAACTATAAACATCAATACAAACTATATTTCAGTGGTTATAATCCTTTTCATCATACCCTCTAAGCACTTATTTTACTCGTTGCTTGGAAAAAAGTAAATATATGACACAAAAAAGTAATAATTGTGGCAGGTCAGTTCAAAAATCATCAGTATAAAATTTACTTGAAAAGTTGGATATAGCTTGAAGCTTATCAAATTCTTACATAAACTAAGCAGTCAAAGACAATTTAATGGTCATCAAGTCAATAAATGTCCATGATGAAACACAAAAACATTAAGTGTAATATGAAATAAAACTAAAATTACATAAAACTTCAGCAAGGTAAAGTCAAAACCGAAAAAAAAAGAAAAAGAAAATAAACATACACACAAAAAATCACTTAAGAAAACGTAATAACAATACATTTTTTTTCTGTAGATCTTTAACCGGAGATTAGCTATGTAGTAACAATGGATTATTTTTCTGATTTTGATTTAATTGCAAAACTTTGGCTTCGTGAGATTTTTAATTTTGAGTGGAAATTTATTTCTAGCTTTAGCTGAATTAAATAAACAAGAAGATTTATTATGCTGTAGTGTCACTCTTTTTAAACAATAGTTGCTTTTAGAAACAAATATAGTTTGATAACTGTGAAACTGATTAGTCGGTTTACAAAATTTGTTAATGTTTTCAAAAAATCATTTTTGATTAAAAGAATATATAAATTTTGCTACTTTTAATTCATACATATCATGGATTTTAAAAGATTTTCAAATGCGGAAAACGCAAATTGTAAAAATAAAAGTAATTTTGGCTTTTTAAACCAGTTAAATTAATGTAAAACCCTAACGTTGATATTTTTTTCCTTGAAAAAACATGTTTAAAACAAATTAATTTTGATTTTGCAATTAAAGGAAAAAACCGAATAAAAATTTTATTTAGAAACAAGTGGGTTAGATTAAATGTGCTTTTACTTTTAAAAAAGTTGCTGTTTAATTGTTAAACTTATTGGCTTTAAGCAACTTCGTGTAAGCCACTAAAGAAAAACCAAAAGGTGGTAGGAAGCAAAGAGATTCAAAAACAAAAAGAGAAACAATGCAATAAAAACTAATAATTTTTGATAAATGAAAAATAAAAAGAAATACAAAAAAATTTATTGCCTAAAACCCTTTTTTTTAAACGAAAAACAAGTTACATAAGAACTTTATTGATTTTAGAAAATTTGTTTCTTTTTTGGGTGTAAAAATTTAAAAATTGTTCATACTATGGTTTGTAGTCAAAAGAATTGAGCTTTTGATAATGTCAACGTTGTTTAACCTCAAAATGTAAACCAATATCACACTTCAAAACAAGAAATAATCTGCATACTTGTGAAATTTATTTGAAATCCAGAACCGGTCTTTAAATAGTCTGACATGAACCGAAGAGTAACATGATTAGTTGTGGAGACAATAGTAAAAAGATTCTGTGGTTCGACAGCCAGTTTAACTCCTTCTCTATTATTTCCATCAAATACCTAAACAGAAAACTATTAATTATTAACAAAAAATAATTTTTATATTTAAATCGAGAAAGGAATATATTATATTATAACGATTGATACAATTTTGGCAACTATACATATACAGTACGACGAGAAGTTTATAAAACTTTAATAATTCACTTTATTTTTTGTAAATTCTCATTTCCAATTTGCTTTAAATCTTAAAACCATAAACGCATGTTAACTCTAAGAATTTGTCAATCAACAAGTTGATGTCATTACAAACGTCATATTTCTTTATAAAATAGAAGTATAAACTCGTTCAAAAAAAACAAAAACAAATTGCTCTGTAAATTACTCCAGTTTAATTGTTTTTAACATAAAAAGATATAAGATTTTCTTCTTTTTTTATATTGAATCTGCTTTCTTACCGTTAAATTGTCGCAGCAACGTTCAACGTCGAAGAAAACCAAATTCAGATTAATAACTTTTCCTTGTTCAGCGCTAATATTCCAGCTGCAATCCAAACGGTTTTCATATGCACCGGGATAACCGGGAGAAAAAATACTTTGTGGAGTTGCTGAAGCGGAGAAGGAACCATGACATGGAGCTGCAGGAAAATATAATAAACAGATAAACCGATGATGCGGTTGTTGCTTTTTTTCAGGAGACATTTGCAATATCGCCATAATCTATAAAAAATTTTTCCATGGTCTGTTGCGTGGCCGAGTGGTTAAGAGCGTTGTGTTGGTGGCGAACGCGATGACTTGGTCGCCATAAAAATCTACACGCGTCAGTTTGTTGTGTTCTTGAGAAAAACACTGAGCAGCACTTTTTTCTATTTATCGTCTTAGCAAGGAGTTCTAAATTTAGGAATATTAATAGGTAAAAACTAAAATACCAAAAAAAAATAAAAGCTGTAGCCGGACAGCAATATTTTGGCATTTCCGAAAGCAGTTCGGGATAACCTTTGACGATAGCCCTAAGTATAAGCCTCCGTCGTTTTCTTGTAAATAGTGTGGAAAAAATATAGAGACAAAAATAAAACAAAGCACAAAAATAAAATGATTATTTATGGGAATGTCGTCGTTTGGAAGGGCAACCAGTCTAGGCCAGACACAAACAGGATTATGTTGAAAAATAAACTTAACAAACCAACGGGAACCGGTTCCAGCAAACAGTGTTTTTATTGATGTTCAAGATGACATATATTAATTTTTTGGCTGATAGAAGAATAAAAGAAGGGTTGGATGTTTAAAAAAGATTTTCTTAAAACTTCTGTACTCGTATCGGTCTTATTTTTTAAAGAATCCGTATTTTTATAGGCCTATCGCAACCATAACTCTAACCAAAGCCTTGTTCATTTTCAATGCAGCTAGTTTTTCTAAAATTATGTGTAATCGTACAATTTTTATGTGTAATTCAAATTAACAGTTTTAACTTTGACTACTTTCTTGTTAAAATTACCACTCTTTCTTTTTGCAACTTTAAAACTATCAACATGCTACTTTAAGGCTAAAAAGTACGCGCATGAATGATTACAAACAAAAACTAGTTGCGTTTTAATTTTAAAAATATCGTGCCAAATAGCTCAAAAGAAAAAGCGTTACATAGCGTGCGAAGTCGTTTCTTAAGGCGTAAATTGTAAATTTTAAACAAGCATTTAAAAAAAACAAAACATTGTATGTAAATCTCTTTATTATTATCTAAATCAGCTGTTTCAAACAGCAATTTTTAAAGTTGGACAAGTTCGCAACCATGAAAATGAAAAATTACCGATGTTATCTCTACTGTATTTGTCAAATCATGTTTAAGATTTCTTCTTTATTGTTTACACTGTGTTTTAAGATAACAATTCAGCATTCTGACAATTATCTAAAGTTTTAGCCGATGCAACGACTTATTTAGAATTTATCAAGTTGTTGTGACTTCGTCAAAAAAGTTTTCGAAAAGATTTTTAATGTTTAGTTTACTTTAAAAAGTACTCTATATAGATTTACATAAATAAAAGTCTTGATACAACTTGTCTCATAACATCTCAAATAAAATATATCGAATGAAAACTTACCTTGTAAATAAGATGGTTCTTGGGTTTCTAAATAAAAATCATAAATGTTTCTATTTATTTCATTTATTCACTTTTTAGTACATGTAATTTAAAAATAAACTTATCTCGTCTTATGATAAAAATTTACTACAAAAATATTAAAATCGCAGAAATGAATTTAGCCGAAAAGAACAAAACCTCAGAGATTGATTACCTCGAAAGGTTACGAAAAATCCTTTATTAATAACATCTTCATCCGAATAAAACTCCAAGGATAATCGATTTGAGGAGGAGACCAATGGACGCGAGATTATGACATTTCCTGAAATCTGAAGCAGCTCAAGATTCTCTTCCAGTAGCTGAAGAACATAGATTGCTGGTTCAAACACTCATATCTGCATTCTCAGTTTAATACGTAGTTATTCTGGTGACAATCGTTTATGTCTCCCCCCTTATCTTTCTCATTATTCTTATTTAGGCAACATGATCACGTAATCCGAACCTTTTCGGCTCAATTAAATCACGGTTCTGTCCTACTCTGAGCTTGTGTTTATTTCAGTAAAAATTTTAAATCGTGTCGCAGATAAAAGTCGGTGAGAAGACAAGAATGCAAAAATTGAAAAACTTGGGTTTGAAAACGTCAAAATTTATTACTTTCTATATGAAATGCAAAATGTTAAAGACAGATTCAAATAAAATCAGATCGGGTTTTGTTATGTTTTTTACAACCACGTGTTTCCCAAAAATTCAAATAACAAATTAAACTTTCAGTTAAAACTCGCGTCTTTAAAGTCCGTTTTCACTGCAAGCTCGAATGAAACATTCTCTGTTAATTTCATTGACTTTTTACTTTTTCACGTGTTTAAGCGTTAAGCGAAGCAAAAAAACAATAATATAGCAACCGAGAACACTCCTTTCCTCGCTTGTAGGGAAAACGAGCTTTTATGGCGAAGCTTGTCACGAGTTCGCGATCTTAAAAATTAAACAGCAAAGTAGTGACGTCATCACTCACCGCGAGGTAGTCGCAGCATCTCTCGGTGACGAACAAACCGAAATCGAGTCGGATTCTGTACCCGGGTCGGGCGGAGATATTCCACCGACAGTACAAGTTGTCGATGTAAGCGTTCGGCCAACCCGGAGATCTCAAGGTTTGGGGTTCGCTTCCAGCCCTGGCACTAAATCCGCATTTTACTGCAAACAGAATCAATTAGCTCAGTGTTTTATGAGAACTTTTGATTTTGATTTGAAATTAAACTTTTGATCGTTTAAATCGATTTTAGGTTGCAAGTTACAATTTGTATTTAAAGTAAAAAAGTTTAAAAATATGTCTAGGAAAAAAGTGATTTAAAGAAATTTGCAATTTCAATAGAAGCTTTTAATCAATGACGATTGGATGTTTCTAACGAGTAATGTGAGTCGCTTGCAGGACTTGCCTAAAATAGTCAAATCGTTTTTTAATTAAAAACAATTTACAGTAAGTTTATAAGTGAAAGTTGGCAGTGTGACCGAGTGGTTAAGAGCGATTTATTGATGGTGCGCGCAATCGACATAGTTGCGGTTCAAAATTTACTCTCGTCATTCTGTTGTTTCCCTGGCAAAGACACTCTGGGAGCTTGTGTCTTTGCAAAAGACTCTCTCTGAGCGCTTTCCTATGTTCGATGGTCTTTGCGAGCAGTTCTAAATTTCAGTCATATCTCTATATAAATACTAAAAAACAAACAGAAATTTTAACCGGAAAGTAATGTCTTGACATCTTCGGAACAGGTCGGGATAATTGCTTGATATTTGCTCTAAATATGGCTCTTTGGACACTTTCCTGTGAATCAGGGAGATAAATACAGATATAAGGAATAAATAATTAAACTGTAAAATGAATATCTTTTTATCTTCTTTTTCTTGCAAAAACTAGAAAGTTTACGTAACCGATGGTTTTCACTGTTATCATTACAATTTTTTAACCAAAATAAAAAGAAAATCCAATTCGAAAAATTCAAAAGACTAGCAAAATTTTTCTTGAGCCTGGTTTGTATTTAGCTCACACCGACCGTTTGCATGGTAAAAAATTTGTCATGTTGAACGTTTTTAGTTAGTGGTTTCTTTTTTGGAAGTAATGCGACATGTGAGTTTCTTTAGGATTGTGATTGTTTGTTTGAACTTTAAACTTTTTGTAATAGCAGTGTTGTAAACATCTGCTTTCGCACGAAACAAGGAAACAAGCTTGCTTCCGTCAACATGGCAAACCTTTTTTCGAGTTAAAACGAGCTTTTTTATTACAATTTATAGTAGCATTGTACCGCAAAGAGCTATTATTAATTACATGATTATTTATTTTTTTAATAAGAGCATGTAATTTAAAGCGGTCTTGGCTGGCGGTATAAAAATGACTTTTTGAACGAAATTTTTTGTGCCAACCACTTTCTTTATTTAAAAAATGATTGCATAATATTTTTTTGCACAAAATTTCCGCATTTATCTAACCCTATACAAAACAAATTAAAAGAGTTCTTCAAATTTAAGTTCGTATTACTCAAAAAAAAAAGTTATTGAATATCATCAAAAAAAATAAAAAACGTATTTTCCAGCAAGCATTTTCATTTTAATTATATTTTGATGAGCTTATCGGCAAAGTTGCTCACCAGATCCCGATTTTAGATTATTATCATTTTCTCTATTTATCCTCCTGTCTCGCTGGAAAACATCGGAGATGTTGTAATTAGAGCAACATTCAAGCGATTAACCCGATCTGCTATCTGAGATCCCAAAATATTGCTGTCCGGTTAAAACTTTTATTTGAGTGTTTTTGTCTTTATTTGGTGATATAACTGAAACTTGGAGCTGCTTGCAAAGATCGCCAACAGAGTAAAATGCCGCTAAATGCCTTTTTTAAGAAATAACAGAATGACGCGAGTAGGTTTTGGATTGAGACTGTTTCGATTGCGTTCTTAACTAATACGGCGATCTCATTCACTCACCCACGCTGCCAACAATCAATCGATTTATTAAAATTAACAATAAACAAATCAAAAAATCTTGATATCTGTAAGAACACTCACTGTTTAGTCGAGAACTTTCGTTCGTTACTAAAAATAAAAACAGTAAGTTTAAAAGTTTGTTAATAGATTTTAAACGGCAAGCCTTCTGTTTACCATTTTCATTTAAATTACACAAATCATACACACCCTATATGTGTCAACCAACTAAACTAACGTACTTTGTTTTGCTTTGTAAGCACATATTCAATTCGTTTTAAATGTAAATTGTTTTTTATGGCAGAAAATACTGACTGCTTAAATTAATTTATATAAAGTTTGTACGCTAAGAATATAATTTGACTGCCGTAGATTGAAGTTATTTTTTAACTTCAGTTTGCTAATTATTTTCTATCGAAAACTGAGTTTCTTGCTTAAAGTATACCTTGTTATAACTTAATTTATTTCTTTCAAAATAGATTTAACAGGTTTCGATGGAAAGAGCAAACAAAATTATTGAGATACGTTAAAATACGTATTTAAGATATATTTTCAGCTTGGGCGTTTCTTTAATACATTGAAGATACGCTCGTAAAAAACAAAACAAAAGCAGAGTTTAATTTTTCCAATTGATTGCTCAAAAGATAGAATTGAACAAAAAATAAAGCAATTTCGTCAATCAATTTATACCTCTAAAAGATGCCCGAAAACCAGAAGAAGAAACTTCATTGTCGGAATAAAACCGGAAAGCTATCCAGTTGTCCGAAGAAACAAGATATTGGTGCACTGTAAGATTTCCTCGGATAGTCGAAACGATTCCTTTTTTTTGTAGAACCTTAATAACGTTTTGAACAATTTTTTTGAAAAATAAGTTCATGAAGTATTTCTGTCAGCAAGACGCATTAAAATTTGTTCTTTGTTACTTATTTGAAAACAATCGTGTTTTTAAAAGTTTCGATCAAACGATAATAACAACCACTAAATTTTCATCTTACTCGTATATTTTTTTAAAGAAAAATTAAAGCAAAATTATTGTCGAAAATAAAGGCAACTTTGACGCCACGAGGAATATTCTGGAACAATATGTTGATAAATGATCAGTCTGTATTAACCGAAGCTACATAATTAAAAAAAATTTTAACAGAGGGCTTAATCATGGAACGAGGAACCTGGGTTTAATTCTATATCTCGTCATTTCCGAAATACTCAGTGTTTTTAAGAACAACTTTTGTTTTTTAAAGTTCGTCTTTGTGCTTATTAGTTCCGCATCAAGTCTTTTTACCAAACCCACATTGTTTCACTTAAAAAGATAATTTTAGATCTTTATTTGCGAGTTAGTAAATCAAGACTTCCATTCAAGTTCGGCAATGGCGATTCTCACCGTCAAGTAATCGCAACAATCTTCGGTGGCGAAGGCCTCGAAGTCAACGCGAATCCTCGAGCCTGTCGTCGTCGAGAAATTCCAAAAGCACTTCAAGCCGTTTGAATAAGGACGAGGATAATTTGGAGTAGAAAACATTTGCAAAACTTCTCTCGCAGTAGAAACAAATCCGCATCCATCTGCATAAATTGTATTCTTCATTGCACACATAATCGATCAAGTTCGCTTGAGTTCGCCGCGCATCAAGGAGCTTAAAATCTTGCGTCTTTACAAGTGCGGCCCACACTACTAGGCGACTTTTATTGAAATAATCGATTTATTTTGTTCCGATGCCTCAGACGAATCAGAGACCTGGCTTATCTTGGAAAAATGCAACATGAAGTGTTATTTTCACCTGAAACCGATGTTTGATGTAGACGACTGCTCTTCAATCTTTTGATCTCGCTATCAAAGAATTTTAAAATATTGTGGAAACCCCTATTTAATAGATTCAATAAGAACAGAATGGGATTGCTTAAAGCTTACAAAACATTTAGTGAATGTTTCCAGGAAATCCTAGTTTTTGGTGGCCTGTTAAAATAAAGCGCTGGTCTTGACGTCATAAATTTCTCGCTACTTTTTATCGAGTTATTTTGTATCTCAAACTTTAACCCTTTCAAAACTGAATTTATTATTCTCTTCATATTCTATAAAAATGAAATGTTATGATTTAAGGCAGGGTTTCCAACCGGGGTGAATTACCCAACAGGGAGAAATTTTTTATTTTCAAGGAGGAATTTTTTAAAATACATCAAACGTTTTAGATATTAACTCTAATAGTTTATGAATTTTTTATATAAAGAACATTTTAAAAGTTTTATTTATTTTAGTAAATTTGACTTTTATGTGAGCGATAGTATTGAATAAATTTTTTTTTTTTTTTTTTACTTCATAATGATTAATAGTTGCTTTTTGGTTAATATTGCTGCTATAAATTTTGTGATACATGTACTGTTGTTGTATTAGGCAAGTGATTGTATCAGGCAAGTGATTTCTTACTTAATAGGTATTTAGTTATAAATTTTAGCGAGGCCAGATATGTACGGTATATAAAGTGTTTGTATGGTTTGAGTTCAAGTTTTGTCAAAACTTATCCCTATAAAAATTTAAGCCAAAGATACATAAAAAAATGGAATTTGTAAGCATGCCAAAACTAGAAAATCTCATTTACATATAACTGAAATGAATCATTAGAAGAAATGAAAATTGTTGTAATCTAAATACATGTAAAATTTATGAGAGAAAAACTTAATAACAAAGTAAATTTACAAACATATAGTAAGAATGGTCAAGTCAATCAACAAGCAAGTGCCGACAGACCTGTTTCGTCCTTATTAGGACTAGTCAACAACAAGCTGTAGTGTCCTGACGAGTCCTAATAAGGACGAAACAGGTCTGTCGGCACTTGCTTGTTGATTGACTTGACCATTCTTACTATATGTTTGTAATGGGAACTGCAGGGTTTTGCTTGTCTTAACCCGTATCCGTGTTAGCTAACTCGATGTGGTTAGCATATCGGAACCGCCGCCAGTATGTCCTTGCGGCTTAGCGGTGTTTTTTGCAGTTGCGCTGGTGGAACATTGTTTTCAAAGTAAATTTAATCAAAATATATTTCTTTATTCTCAAAAAATTTTTTACGACAAGTCAAATGCTCGCAGCGACAAATTTTGTGCGCAAAACGACAAATTAAATGCTCGTGACGACAAATCAAGCGCTCGCGGCGACAAATTTTGTGCACGCCACTGCAATAGCTAAGCTTTTTGTGTTACATGAAGCATGAAATTATTACTCTTGAATTTTTTTATTTGCTGATACTAATAATTGTGGTAGTATTGAATATTAGTTTAAAAAGTTTATCGAATTTAGATTAAAGTGTAAAAACTTAGTTTCTCTTATTTACATACTGTTATAAACATACTTATTAGCTACAAACTAAATTTCCCGTGGAGGAAAATTTAATTTTGAATATTGATCAAGGGGAAATTTTAGTTTTGAATATTGATCAAGGGGGTCTAAAAAATTAAAAGGTTGAAATCACCGATTTAAGGGACAAACTATAATGTATTTATCAAGAAAACTTTAAATATTTATGAATACAAAGTATAATTTAACTGGGTTATTTGTGTTCCATTAGACTTTTAAACAATTGTAAATTGGGACAAATTGGTCCCTTTAGACTTCACCAAGACTGCACTGAGATTTCACTGAGACTTTGGACATATACAGTATGTTCCGTCAGACACGAAAAGGTTAAAAGCAGCTCGAAGTTTTAGTAATATTTCAAAATATAAACAAACAACGGACTGCAATTATTGTGGCATCTTTGAAAACAGGCTACAACTTAACGGCTGCCCAAAGTATATCGACTGCAACGCTTTCTGGTAAGTGATTAGAATGAATAGAAAAGATAATAAAAAAAAGAAGTCTCGGTTTGCACTTGACGTATATGCTTACATCAATTTATTGAACAAACAAATATAATTTAAGCGTAAGAAACTCAATTGTATGGCGTACGAGAATATCGCATAGCTTAAAGCAACTTTGGCGACAGAATAACTTGCAATAGACGTCGAAAGTGAAAAACTTGTCAATGCAAATAAAAACCAAAGTAATAATTAATCCAAGTAAGACCAAATAACCAAGTAAAAACCAAATAACAATTTGCACTTGACGTTAATAGTGAAAAACTTGTGAGTGCAAGTGAAAACCAAAGAAGTTAGGAGTGGACGGAGACGTTTTTAGTATAAAGCGAACAAAACGACCGTAACACTCACCCTTCCTAAAAAACGCCCAAACCGAAAAACTTCCAGATATATTAATAGTAAGTATAAGATCTTTTTTTTGATCGGCACCTTTAATCGGGCCAAAAAAGCTATTTTGCGATATTACCGGTCCGCAAACTTAAAATCTTTGAAAACTACTGCTTTGAAAACTTGTTCTTTAGACATCTCTGTTGTAACCGAAACTGCTATGCGGTATCAAGAAATGAACTTATTTTGGATTCATTGTCCTCATTTTATCAGTAACATTTGACAACCTGTAATACTAACAACGTCAATAGAAGACCAAAAAAATGAAAAAGATTTTTTGCGCCGAAAAAATTTTTTTTTATAATTTTTAGAGCAAACTAATTTCTATTCATATAAGGTGATAACTGCACAGAATGGTTTTGTTTTAGTAGGAAAATTTTAAAACTAAGACAATCAGTTAGCCCACTATTTTTTTATTTATTTCAAGAATTGCAAATTAAACAAACGATTTTTTGTCAAGAAAAAATGCCGTGTTATGTCTTTCCTTAAAAACTTAGAGTTTACAATGTTCTTATTTGTGATAATCGCATACCTGTTAAAACATATTTCCGAGAAAAGAACAAAAACAGTCCAAACAAAGTTTTTAACTTCATTTTTTGATACCAAAAACTAATCTTCTATTTATTGGAAGCAATTAATTGAAATATCTCTCTTAAAAAACGACACACAGCGGCTACAATTTGGTGATGTGCTTAAAATTCAACTGATGAGCTTAAGTTTGGACACAATCTTATATATTCTTAGGTGGTAGTAGACAACCTTCCTTATCTTAGTAATCTAATAGTTTGTCTAAAACCAAGTTAGGTTTTTTCTTATGTACTAACCATTGTAATCATTAAATCTTAAAAGTGACTACTAAAGCAACCGATTTTTTCTATACGGGAAAGCCCCTAATCTTTTTTTAAGAAAACCAGCAGAATTTACAAGAGTTAGTTGAACGAAAAATACCTTAACTACCTTGAGTTTCAATTCAAATGTTTGACATATGAATCAATCGTAGGTTAGAGCAAACAAGGAACTAATAGCCGCTCGTACAGAGAACACGCTATTTTACATATCATCAAGAAAAAAAAAATTTCTACTTCCTTTATGACAAAATAAACGAGTGGTATTTTTGCTTTCTTCAAAAAACCTAATTCGTTGTGGCAATATTATCTGCCATAGCCTGTTGTTTATGTGTTGTGACGGGCACGCGAACAAAGAAACACAAGACAAAATCATCAAATTTCAACCAAACATGTAAATCGGGGTAACTGAGCTTTCATTTATGTTGTTTTTCAGTTTAAAAACTGAAGAAATTTTTTAAGTTCAAAAATTGTTTATTTTACAAAATAAGAATAAGTGAGCAAATAAGCGTGGTCGAATGGTTAAATAAAATTGGTCGGCAGCGCCAGGCTCGTGACCAACACGGTCTCGTTTCAAAACCCCCTCGCGCCATTCTGTTATGTCCTTGGGAAAAACAGTTTACGGCACATTTCCCTGCTTGGTGGTTCTGGCAAGCAGTTCTAAATTACAGTCAAATCTTTATTAAGTTACAAGCGTATCTTTGGTATCTATTAAATTACGGCAATATCTTGGTATCTCCGGAAGTAGGTCGGGGTAATTGCCTACCCTATGTATTAAAGCCTCCGTCGCTTTTCTGCGAGTCAAGAGGATAAATAGAGAGTTAAAATAAAAAATAAAAAAGCATGCTTCGTTGAGTTCAGAAGCGTTCAAACAGTTTTTGGCGGTTGGGAGAAAATTTAAAACAAAGGCATATTTTTTTGGTTGGATAGAAAAAATTGTAATTAAAATTTTAAAAGTAAATGAAATCGGCTGAAAAGAAAAGTTAAGTGATCGAAATATAGTTGAAGTCTTCATTAGTTTTTTGGATAGAAAAGGTGAAATCGAATAGAGATGTAAGTAAGGACTTTTTTTTTGGTCTTCATTTTGAAACAATGTCTCGTATTACCATTTTCTACCAGAAAATTAGTGATGACCGAAAAAAGATAAAAATAAAATAAAGGAATGATCATCTCCTTCAACCAATCTGATATTTTTTCCTTTTCGTCCAAAAAACGTAAAGAATCGGGCGATCGAAAAATTTATATTTTCGCTTTATAGCGTTTTTTAAAATTGATTATGCGTATCTTATTCACCAAAAAAGTACTTTTTTTTCTTGGTTTTGCGTCCTAGCTCACTTTGCTGTTGTCAACTTACTGTTTTATAAACTTAGCTGACTTTAAGTTTGGTCGAGTTTATATGATGAAGAGACAAATCTAACACAATGTTTCTATACTGCGAATTTCAAAGGAAGGTATCTATCCACCTGTGCGCAAACGTTTTGAAAAGGGCAGGGAGCAATTAAAAAACGGCGAAAAAGCAGGGCCGAATTGCCCCTTTTACCCTTATGGCTATTCTTAAGATAAAGTTTATCTGGTAGAGATTTCTTTTTAATTGAGTAAAGCTTTGGATATTTTTTAAGAAACAGCAGCTCGTTATTTTGTAATTTTTTAAAATCTATAATAAACTATCTTGTTCAGTGAAGCAAACACTTAAATTTGTAATAATCTTATTGCCAACGCTTTCATTAATCGTCGTATTTTTTCAGTTGTCAGCAAAGCTAGGGTCAGGCAATCTTTTCAACCAATGACCGAAATTTATGCAATCATTGACAAGCTGGCTATGTTTGTCTACAAAGTGGACAAAAAACGTTTTAAGCTACAGTTTACAAAGTTATGTAGTACATTAATCCTGCAACAACAGAATTGAAAAACAAATATTAATAGCTTGCACAAAAATCAGTTAAATTGCGTTCAGACAGAATTATGAAGAGTTAGTTTTTGCTAAAGCATCAAATTTTGGCGTTACTGTGTTTGTGGCGATAGTCAGGACAAATTCAAAGCGCTGTGCATTATGTTTCTGAACAACAACTGCATTATGCCAATTTACATCAACCATTTGCGTTGCTGCTACACAACAACAAAAACCAAATTAAAAATAATGATAATATTAAAAAATTTCAACCGAACAGCATTATCTTGGTATCACCAAAAGCAGGTTGGAGTAATTGCTTGACAATTGCTCTAGTATAACACCCCCGACATTTTCTTGCAAGACAGGAAGATAAATAAAGATGAAAGCAAAAAGAAAAAAGTTTCTGAATTGGCAGGAGTCCTGTTATCATTAATGATTTTTTATCAATCTGGATAAATTATTATCGTTAATTTGTTTCTGAAATAATTTTTGTTGTTAATTTTTGTAAGGGTATTCGGTATAACCTCAGAATTTCATTGATTTTGTTTACAATATAAACGCAAGCTACTTATATTGAGGATTACAGAGACCTGTTGTATTCAAATTTGCGGGGTTGAAAAAAAATCTCTGTGGTTAGATATGTTAGATTAGTGGTGAGATTACGATATGAACACAAGCTGATTATAGCGAGGATTAAATAGACCGTTTGGGTTCAAGGTTGAGAGATTGAAAAAAGAAAACTTCAGCCATTTTATCGGACCAACAGCCAACAGTGTCAGCGACACATCATTGAACTGAGATCTGTGGTTAGATTTCTTGGAATTTATCAGAATGAATGTTTGATCACACAGCAGTGTGAACTCAAAGTAGCTTACTTTGCAATATCGTTTGAAATTTTTAAAATCAGAATTTGTGAAGAGCAAAACTCATATAGCTTCAGGGCTTTGATTTTCCCCTTTAAAACAATGTCACACTAAAGATTGATCATTTTCAATAGCAGTTCTCTGATGTTGTCACACTGATTTATATTGTGCATTCAGTTAATTTATCTATAGTGATAGCACTCACTTAACTAGTTTTCTCGAGCTGAACTGGAAAAGTCGCCAGCCTGATACAACTCTCAGGTCTATAATTTGTATCAAAAACACTTACTAGATTTCATCAAAAATAATTTTCCCTACGATCAAGGCTCCAATCATATCATCAGGGACTCATATCATCAGCCTCCACGTAGCGAGTCTCAGTAACTGGCAATAACCAGACAAATGATGATGAATTCGGGGTGCTTTCGTGGTGGTAAAAAGAATAGATTCTCGGTTCCGAATACAAAAGCGACTTGATAAGTTTACAAATATTAAATGCGGGCCTTTTGTGCCCAGAAAATTATATTTAAATGTTGAAGGCCTAAGCTCAAATAAGATCTGCGTTATCATCCAATTGGCCGCCAAACACAAGTCTTTTGTGATTCTATTACCAGAGAGCCATTAAACGAACGCAGACCAGTAATACCACACTTCATATTGGCTGGTTGGATCGCAAGCAGTAGGGTGAGCCGAAAAAAATTACAATATTTTACTCTCACTGTTGATTGGCTTTAGCCAAAAAAACAACTTTTCTGCAAATAAAAGATAGTGGCTCCACTTGTGTGCTCTGCCACTTGCATATTTAAAAAGATTGTTTGTTTCACAAAAATATGACTAAATCGCCTCTCTCAAAATAATGTGTTTATAAACATAAGGCTAAATCGACCCTCTCAAATTTATTGGTTAATTTGTCTCTTTGAAACCATTGTTTCTTAAGTTAAACTACTCTGCATTACTATATGCTTTTGAAAAATAATCATGTTATGCCGAAAAAGTCAAAATTTATGCTACTTCCAAAATGCTTTCTTCGGCTGCTTTCTCATTAACAGACAATTTTTTAAAAATATGTATTACTTCAAGTTACATCCAGTGTCTGGTAGCCTATGTGACGTAAAGGCAATTCATTGTGATGCAACTCACAGATAACCCACTGTAAAGAACGTTTAAGAAACATTTCTAGGCATCTGATTGCACCTCTCTTATATCCAGTATTAACGTTTGTGCCATCACATTTTATTAAGACCAAGTATGTCTTCAAGTTTAGTTGCATGAATTACCTGCCATAAGTCATGTGCAATGTAATTTCTTAGTCAACATTGTGAAAGGGAATAATCGATTATACATATTAACAACTTCTGTGAATTTCTTTATCAATGACTTTCTTTATCAAAACTTGTGATATAAGTTGGTTTTAAGAAAACTAATTTCCTATATGTTTGTGCTAGCACGACCACAGAAAACTGGTTATGTTCAAATTAGCCAATATCAAATATTAGGATAATTTATTTTTTGAGTAAAAATGTGTGAAGTCTTCATGGTGGTTGAATTTTGTTTGTTGATTTCGAATACGAACGTTTTTTTTATCGGTGGCTCTTTGGGTAGCACGCTAAATGGCGGAACAATTTACCGATAACCGTAATGTAAATAGATTGAAAAGCGTGTTATATGCCAAATGACGCAATATTTTATCTGCTTGTTGTATAATAATTCTTATCACATTTTATTTCTTAATTCTTCTTGTTATTTCTTGTATATTGTTGATTTTGATAAATAAAAATTTTACCGATTGATTGATTAGACTTTTCGCAACACATTAAAAATTATTTTGAAAAAAACATGTATTTTCCTTAAATAATATTTCATTTAAATGAAATGCAACTGATACTTGTAGTTATTGAATTTGAAAGAAAAAGTAAAAGTCCAAGTGCAAAGCAAAAAAAACAATTTCTATAAAATAAACAAATAAGAAGGTGTTGTAACTCCTGAGCGCGGCTAGCTGAGTACAGTTCGGTTTTTTGTGGTGAAGCTCAGTTGCTTGTGCCTTTCCCGAAGAAGACGGAGTACCTTGCAGGTGAGGCCACTGTGCCAAACAGTATCGTAGGCTGCTATGAAATCCACAAACACAGCGCCGGCTCTCTTCTTAGCTGAAAAGCTATTCTCAATTTCTTCAGTTAAAAGAGTGACTTTATCAACGGTTTAAAAGAATGACTTCCGCGCCCAAACTCAGCTTGATCTTTTTAGCTAGCAGTGGACCTATAATTAGTTCAACACGGGCATAGATAAGTCTGTCCAAGATCTTGAAGGAGACACAAAGCAAAGAGATAAGTCTATAGCTCTTTGGGTCCTCTAATGGTTTACTTGTTTAACCAGGTCTTCAAAGAAGACCCGACATAGACTATTAGTTATGGGCATGGGGCGTCAAGACCCGAAGCTTTTCCAGACTTTAACAACTGGACGGCATAGGCAAATTCGTCCAAAGAAAAATCTCCAGCGTTACACTTTTCAGGCAATGTTTGTACTCTCCTAAGTTGGAACAATTTTTTAACAACCCTTGATTGTAGGGAAAATTGTCTTTGGTGAAATCTAGTAAGTGTTTTTGATACAAATTATAGACCTGAGAGTTGTGTCAGGCTGACGACTTTTCCAGTTCAGCTTGAGAAAAAGAGCTAAGTGATTGCTACCACTTTAGATATATTAACTGAATGACTAGCTTCAAAACAAAAAAAATTGCTTAGAAAATGTACAATATAAATCATTCGCCGTCGTCGTTGTCGTTTGTCGTCGTTTGAAGGGTATCCACTCCAGTTCAGACCCAAACAGAACTGGGCTAAGGGTTTATCCTTTTACTACCCCAGGCTGCTGTATTTCCTGGATCAGATGCTGGCAGTGATGTTACTAAGCCAGCATCGCGTTTTTCTATCCAAAACCGTCAGACCTCGTGCTCCATGTGATGCCAGATGTATAGGGCATGATGTTAGAACAGGGTTTCCCAAACTTTTAGTTGATCGGTACACTTTGGACACTGTAGCAGGTTTGCATGTACCCAAAAAAAGTTGTGAAGTTTCTCTAAAACAGAGTGGTCCAACTTCTTCACTCTTGCGGGCCACTTTTTGAAATTGTTCAAGCTTGTAGGTCTCAGCCGGGTAGATATTGTTCCAAATCATGAAATCGTGTAAAAAAAAAAGGTCTTCACTTGGAATCAGATACAAATTTTCCCAATTCATGCCGAAAATCAAGGTGATCTTTAAAAAATGAAAACTCTTCCCTTTTTAGCAGCCAAAAATTTTCCCTATTCAAACCCAAAATCACGGTGATCTGTAAAAAATTCTTCCCTCTTAATTGTCCTGTTTGACGTAATTACAATCGACCGGATTCGAAAATTGTAGACATTTGAGTCTATTATTTCTTCCGGACACGGAATTTAACTTAAATAAGGATATTCTCTCACATAATAATGTACCCCCTTCAGAAGCCTAAATGTACCCCTAAAGGTACATGTACCCCAGTTTGGGAACCCCTGTGTTAGAACATGGTCTGCGGTTTGGTCAGAGGCGCCACACTCGCAATTGGATAAAGGGGCGAGACCTCATTTATGCATGGACGAATGGAATCGCCCAACACCAGTCCGCAGGCGGTTGAGTTTAACCCAAGCTGCTCGGGTAAATCCGTCCCAACAGGCCTGGCAACGGTACCGAGCACAAAAGCACGGAGCTTGGAAGCACCTTCACAGTACTCCGTTTTCCATTTGTGATTTGTCCATTCAGAAACGCGAATTCCAAGTCTGGCAAGGTTGTCCAAAAGATTCCACGAAGCTGACACAAACGGGCGTTTGGATCTTAGATAAAGTGGCTATGTGTAATGTTTTAGCACCAGCACCCCATTCCGAGCGCACGAGTCGCCTCAGCAGTGTGACGCACGAGGATGGTTTTTTTTCGCAATGCCACTAGGTGGTGACGAAACGTGAGCGATCTGTCCAGTTTTACCCCAACATAAATAGGGGTTGGACAGAACGGTAAAAGTCTACCGTTTTGAAAATTTTTAGTTCACGTTTGGCCTCTTGGTTATTTAAGTGAAAGGCTGTCGTCACCGTCTTAATGTGACTAAGCTTCAACCTCCAAGTCTGGAGATATGATGAAAGTGTAGACATACTCTTTGGCTTAAAGTCCCTTACAATCCTTCCAGTTTCTAGAAGAGTGCAACAATGCTAAATCATCAGCGTAGGCAAGTTTTCTGGAAATCATGGAAGGCAGATCATACGTATAGATGTTAAATAGAAGGGAAGCCAAGACCGATTCCTGAGGAAGGCCGTTTTTAAGACGGCGTAACCTGCTTTGCTTGGTGTCACTGGTAGTAAGGGTGAAAGTTTGGTTTCGGACAAGCTCCGTAATTATTCTGATCATGTGCTTATCCGGAAGAAGCCTCAGCAGCTTGCAGGTAAGGTTACGGTGCCAGAAGTGTCATAAGCAGCTGTCAGATCGATAAATACGGCACCAGCCTTCTTTTTAGCCTCAAAAGAATCCTCGATGTTCTGGGTTAGCAGGACAATTTGATCTACGGTTGACTTCCCGCGTCGGAACCAGCCTGCTGTTTAGGGGGCAGTGGATCAATTAATGGCTCAATGCGGGCATAGATAAGCCTCTCGAGGATCTTGTAGGGGACACAGAGCAGGGATATCGGTTGATATATTTTTGGTTCCCACACGTGCTTCGTTGGTTTTGATACCGCGACTACAATCGCTCTTCTCCAGATCTTGGGAATTTTGAGTCGGCGCAAACAGTAAGAGAGGAAGTCACGTAACCAGGACTTCAAAGCAGCTCCAGCATGGAGTATAAGCTCTGGGCAGGGCAGATGAAATCAGGTTCCTAAGTTTTACCTAGTTTAAAGTGTTGAAGAGCAGCAGTAAATTCTCTCTGTGAAAAAGAGTCAGAAATATTTATTGGTTGTGTTGTGAAAATGTGTCAGAGATACACAGTGTTGTGGCGCTCCAAAGGTCAAACACTTCTTGGGAGACAATTTGAGATGACTTGCGGTCAACAGCCTCGTATTTCCCATTTCTAACCGGCTGAGATGCAATTGGTTGAAACGGGACAGTGACGAGGAGAGTGTCGTGACCTACCAGTAAGGTTGTTCAAAATACTTCATGCTTTTCAACTAAAGTGTGAAAAGTCAATGCTCTGAACTGCCTGCCTCGAACCATCGATCCCTCCGCTTCCTGTGAAGCTTGGCAAGCAGAGCTGTAGCAGCCAAACTTGAGTTGTCTCCCTGAGGAGACTGCAGGACGGTTTTATAGAGGGATTCAAATTCTGCATCCCAACACAGAATATAGTTATTTCGATACCCGAGCGTGATAGTCTTTTTGGCCGCTTTTCTTAATAATTTTACAGAAGTCCTGGTAAGCCGCATCCACATCAAGTGAATCAGGCGGCAACAAAGTCTTTGCGAATTTATACGTCAAAGCAATGTAATGACTCCATTTGGCTTTGCAGAAGTTCCATCGCTTAACAGGCATGCTTGGCACTGCCATAGAAAACTTTGGTTGTGTAATAAGCGAAGGTCAATGTTGTGACCTGGAAAACTCTTTGGAGGGCACGTCTATCTGGTAAGCGATTGTTTGGACTTATGGTAGCGAAAGCTAAATCCGGATTGGTGCCAGTGTTCCAGCGGCCGGAATAAAAACTGGCAGCGTTCTTGGCATTATATAGGAGGGCAAGACAATTAATACTTGCCCAGCCAGCCAAGCACTCACCGTCCGGACTGTTATCATCGTAACCCAGTCAGCATGACGACAGTTAAAATTGCCAGCGTAAAAACAGGGGTGAGGAAACACTGGGAGATCCAGGGTTCGCAATTGCGTTGGCGGTGGTTTGTTGACTATTTTATAGACATCAACGTCCACACACAACCACTCGATCTCCGATGCCGATGGAAATTGGTCCAAAAGCGTGTATCTTGGTCGCTCGTGGACAAACGTGGCAAGGCCATGCTTGTTGCTTAAAGAAGACTCAGCTAGTTGATAGTTTGAAAGTACCAACTTCTCTGCATCAGTGCAGTGGATCTCCTGTAGAGAGATGACAAGTGCCTCAGACTGCATAGCGAGGTGATGAAGAACGTTCATCTTGCTTGCAGTGAGGCCTTCGATGTTCAGGTGAGGAATAGTGAGTCTTCGGAACTTGTTGGCAATGTGCCCTGAAAAGGAAAGTTTTATCCAAGCATTGCCCCGTCCTGAAAAGGACCTTTGCCGATTAGCAAACCCATGCTGAACATCGGAATGGGTGGTACCCTTCCATTTTGGTAAGTTTGGTTTCGGCCTGTCATTTTGATACCAATGAGCTGACTTACTCACGACCCAGGATGCGAGAAAGCACCTGCCATCTGGGCCATATATCAGTGTGACAACATCAGAGAACTGCTATTGAAAATGATCAATCTTTAGTGTGACAATTTTTTAAAGGGGAAAATCAAAGCCCTGAAACTATATGAGTTTTGCTCTTCACAAATTCTGATTTTAAAAATTTCAAACAATATTGCAAAGTAAGCTACTTTGAGTTCACACTGCTGTGTGATCAAACATTCATTCTGATAAATTCCAAGAAATCTAACCACAGATCTCAGTTCAATAATGTGTTGCTGACACTATTGGCTGTTGGTCCGATAAAATGGCTAAAGTTTTCTTTTTTCAATCTCTCAAGCTTGACCCAACAAGTCTTTTTAATCCTCGCTATAAGTACCTATGTTTATATTGTAAACAAAATCAATAAAATTCTGAGGTTCTACTAAATACCCTTACAAAAATTAACAACAAAAACTATTTCAGAAACAGATTAAGGTTATACCGAATACCCTTACAAAAATTAACAACAAAAACTATTTCAGAAAAAAATTAACCATAATAATTTATCCAGATTGATAAAAAATCATTAATGATAACTGGACTCCTGCGAATTCAGAAACTTTTTTTGGTTTCTTCTTTATTTACTTCCTGTTTTGCAAGAAAATGTCGGGAGTGTTGTACTTAGAGCAATTGTCAAGCGATTACTCCATCCTGCTTTAGGTGATACCAAGATATTGCTGTTCGGTTGAAATTTTTTAATATTATCATTATTTTTAATTTGGTTTGTATTGTTGCGTAGCAGCTACGCAAATGGTTGACATAAAGATAAGTAGGGGTTGGACAGAACGGTAAAAGTTTATCATTGTTGTAGACTTTTAACTCGCGTTTGGCCTCTCGGTTATTTAAGTAAAAGGCTGCCATCACCGTCTTAGTGTGACTGAGCTTCAACCTCCAAGTCTGGAGATATGCTGAAAGTGTATACATGTCTTAAATTAAAGTCCTCTCCAAGTTCTTACAGTTTCCAGAAGAATGCAACAATCCTAAATTATCAGCACAAGCAAACTTTCTGGAAATCATGCAAGGCAGATCGTACGTATAGATGTTAAATAGGAGGAAACCCAAGACCGATCTCTGAAAAACGCCGTTTTCAGACGGCGTAACCTGCTTTGCTTGCTGTCACCGGTAGTAAGGGTGAAAGTTTGGTTTCGGACAAACTCCATGATCATTCTGACCATGTGCTTATCCGGCAGAAGTCTCATCAGCTTGCAGGTAAAACCACGGTGCCAGACAGTGTCATAAGCAGCTGTCAGATTGAAAAATATGGCATCGACTTTCTTCTTAGCCTCAAAAGAATCCTCGATATTCTGGATCAGTAGAACAACTTGATCTACGGCTAACTTCCCGCGTCGGAACCCAGCCTGCTCTTCAGAGAGCAGTGGATCGATTAATAGCTCGACGCGGGCGTAGATAAGCCTCTCGAGGATCTTGTAGGAGACACAGAGCAGAGATATCGGTCGATAACTTTTTGGGTCCCCCACGGGCTTCATTGGCTTTGGATGGTGACTACAAGCGCTCTTCTCCAGATCTTGAAAATTTTGAGTCGGTGCTAGCAGGAAAAAAGGAAATCACGTAACCAGGACTTCAAAGCAGCTCCAGCATGGAGTATAAGCTCTGGGAAGATGGAATCATGGCCCTCAGCTTTACCTGGTTTTAAATGTTGAAGAGCAGCAGTACATTCTCTGTGTGAAAAAGTGTCAGAGTTATTTACTGGATCTGGTGTCGTGGTCCTCCAAAGGTCAGACACTTCTTGAGAGACAAGTCGAGATGACTTGCAGTCAACAACCTCGTATCTCCCATTTCTGAACAGCTGAGATGCAATAGCATCAGCTGAAACGGGACAGTGACGAGAAGAGTGTCGTGACTTATTAGTAAGTTTGTTTATTAAATCATTCATTAGAATTCATTAGAATAAGGTTACTCACTAAAAAAATATCAACCAAAAGTTTAAAACCAATGTGAATTTTTTAATAATCTCTTAATATGAATGTCTATAAAAGGCAGGGAGCCTGCATGTTTAGTCTTGTACAAAATTACAATAATTGAATTATCCATGAGATAGAAACTACAAATCCTCTTTTATTTTGTTTACAATGTCCAACAAAATTCACATATATATTTTTATAATCAATGTCTAACCATGAATTTCTGTGAAGAAGCTGGACTCCATGCCATCAAACTAATGGCTGAAGTTTATTTGAGAGAAATGAGGATGAGCTTATTATTGATATAGAAATGGCAACTTTTTTCTGGAGTTTTTTTAGATGCCGTGGATGATTCAGGAAAACTCTGAAATTAGTCGCATTTTATTGTTTTTCTTGTAGTCTATAATTGTGGTTTTTAAATTTTTAATTTTTTTGCGTATGGTTTTTTGTTTCTTTTGTTTTTATGAAATTTTGTTTTCAAATTTTCATTGTCAATAAATTCTATAGTTATTACTTACATTTGTAAAAATTTTTACAATTATAAAATTTTCAAATTACCTACTAATCTTCAGCTTTAACCTCATTACCTACTAATAAAAACGAAACTAAGTCATCTAAAACAAGAACCACCAAAATTGAGTTTTACTCTTGTTAGAGCTCGTCAGTGATGCATACCTCACTGAGTTTCAAACCGAATAGATATAGTCCTACACCCAGGGCCTACACAAGTCATTAATTGTATTTACATCAAGGTTTTGTCGTGGGTTCGATTTACCATGGGAAAAATAATAACTGTAAAATAGACTAGAAATAACATCATAATTATCCATAAAATACTTTGATGTTCAAAAAATATAATAAGCATTAAGTATAGAATACATATTTAGTTTTGAGTTATGATGTATGCCATTTCAAGTTAGTTTTCTAAATGTGATTTGTATTAATGTTTCATTCAAACACAATAAGAATTCTAATTAATGGGTTTTTTATATAATATAATTATATGTGTATACCTATTTATCAAAACACAAATATTACAAAAAAAACATGTTGTATTAACATTAGAACGACCAAGCGCGTCAATTGACGCATTTCAAGTATTTAATTTCCCGTATATCCGCCGGATATCAATCTTTTCTGCTGAAACTTCTTGACAATTATTTTTTTGTACAACGCTTAGTTTTGTGTGACTTTTAAAGTTTTTACTAATAAAACGACGAATTTAGTTATATATCTACCTAGAACGACCAAGAGCGTCAATTGACGCACACACCTGTAAATTTCACTTAGAGTCTACAGAAAGTGTGACCACAGCGTGCAGAAGCACTAAATCGTGAAAAATAAAACAACGTGATATTCAGCTATGTGAGCGGTAATTAAGCATTGTGATGTCCCAGCAGAATAGGATATTTTCTACGCAGCATCCTAATGCGCTGTAGGAATTCGGGCTTACTTAGTGACTTTATTCGAGACTAGCACGTGCTTGCGAGCTGTGGAGATTTAAAAGGAAGAAAAGCAGGTAATAGTGTTGTCTAGTGACTTTGCTGTTATTAGCAATAAAAGCGTCCAACTCCCTGCGTGTATGCGAGCTTTTATAGTACGTTTCAGATGTTGACTTACCTCTGTTTTTTTAGCTTTTGATTTTGAAACATGTTTTGCTAATCATAGTGTATCCAATATGCCAAGACGTGTTACTACGCGGCAGGCTTTATTGCGGTTACAAGACATTTCAGCAGACTGCTCAGATGGTGAATATTCTGACAGCGAGCTAGATGACGCATTGACAAATGATTCACAGGCGGAGCTTGATTCAAGTGGGGAAGAATCAAACGTTGTTAGTCCTAGCGAAGACGATAACAGCGATTCACAGAATAAAGTGCAGGCGAATCAAGACTTGATCGAAAAAGACGAAACAGCTGGGCAAACTTTGGCTATTTCCCATGTGCAACGAGGGCGCTTGCAACAACAAAACATACTGAGCTTCAAACCTGGCCCAACTGCATTTGCAACAAGCAGAATCACTAAAAACAGTCAGTCCACTGTCATCGTTTCGCGTTTTGTTTCACGAGGCAATGCTTAGAAATATAAGAAAATGCACTGTAGCTAAAGCCCACCGCGTTTCTGACAGAATGAACTGAAATATGACACTTGATGAGCTGGAGAAATTTATTGGACTGGTTATTGCAAGAGGGATTTTAGGACAGAGCGGTCTGCCAGTGAAAAGTTTGTGGGGTACAACCTGGGTGTCGAAAGTTTGTGGGATACAACGGGTGGTTGAAGAACTTACTGGGACAACTCCAGGTGAAAATACTGGAAAAAATGCAGTTACACAAAGAAACCTCATCAAAACTGACGAACCTTCTGAAAAAAGCGAAAAACATGCGCAATGATAAAGTGCCGTAATGGAACAACGGATTTGTGCAATAGCTGCCGGGGCATGATATGTGGAAAACGCGCCATAAAAATTTCCCCAAACTGTGTTGATTAAATGTAACAATAATCGCTTACCTTCGTAAACCGTTGCAGTTATTATTTTACAAACGCTAAACTTGTTTTTACATTTTTTTGCCTTCAAACGCCGCTAAAGTACAAAGTTTTTGGTTTATGCCTAGCAGGTTCAATTTTAATTGTTCTGTTTCTTCTTCCCAAAAAAATATCATGTAGGTGTTTGGTTCTTTTTAAGAGTGCAATAAATAGCGTTTAATGCCATTACCACTTTAAGAATGTTTTTTGACCAAATAAATGAAGAAATTGTAGCTTTTGTGCATTATGCGTCAATTGACGCACTTGGTCGTTCTAGGTAGTTTGAAAGCGCGGTCGTTCTAGTGTTAAAATAGTCCCAACAGACTGTTTCGTTTGTGAGGCTTATCAGAGAACACAGCAATAAAAAAACAATATTATTTACGTTGAAAGAAATAAAATCAACAAAAATTAAAAGTTAAAATAAATTTCTACGCTTCAGATGAAAACTTGCATCTTAGAAAAACAACGCTACCAAAAGTTTGAGTTTAAACATTTATTTTATTAAAGTTAGTGATTGATTATTAAATAATTACTTTTTGTTACCAGATATTAAAAGAAAACATGCTGTAATGTTGCGCATAGATGTATTAAACTTGGCCAAGCTGCCAAAAATATTAAACCGTACAAAAGTTTATGGATCATTAGTTAAAAGCAAGTGTTATAAAAAAATTCTTTTTTACCGTTCAGTAGGAATATAACTTTTTCCAATTTTTTAAACCTGTGTCATTTTTCAATGAATAATATTTAATGAAACTAAAAAATACCATTTTTGCGTAGATCGGTCTGAAAAAATTCGATTAAAATTTATAACTTATTTACATTCTTTATTAAAACAAACTACAGTCATGTTTATAATGTTTTGTAAACCATTTTTATGGAAAAAAATTAAAAAAAACTTTTTATTTTCATTAAATAATTTTCAAACTCATTAAAAATGGTTGGTAGCAAAAAATTTTCCGCTTAGATCCTTTTTTGATTGGCTATTTTCAATAATTTCCTGCATTTTTTAGCTGCTCTCTCCTCAATTATGTTTATTCTCGGGATATTAATTTTTTAAGACTCCTGATTATAAAATTTTAAAAATGTTGACAATGCTTTTGGGCAATTTTGTGACTTAAATGCATCATGAAGACACTCATACATATTTGTATCATAAAGCTGATTGCGGAACCAATATCTTGACCAGTCTTTTGAAATGAATTGGAAAATGTTCACAATCGATTTCTAGAATTCAGTATGAGAAAGTAAGCCATAAGAGCAAATGAACCACGAGAGTTCCACCTGGCGTTGTGAAGAGCTGGAAGGTTTTTCCATTGAATTTTTTGGCCATTTACAAGTCTCTTTATTTAATTTAAATGCTACACAAAGCTGATATAAAAACCTTAAATCATCCCTCCAACCAGGGTTTTCATTGAATAACACTTCAGAATCATGCTCGTAGTTAGCTTTCAAAACTTTATAATTGTTGGTGATTTCATTTATGAAATCGTACGGCAATTGAGGGCTTCTGGTTGAACCCTCTAATTGAAAATCCATTATATGCCTCAAAATGAGATCGAGAATATGGTGCTGACATGCAACGAACTGAGATTTTTTACATCCTTTTTCACTCATGACTTTCTGAAATTTCACTACAACTCCATTTTCTTTGGCAGTATTGACTGCCGTCTGTCGCATATTATCATTTTAATGCTCTTCCAGGCATCATATTCGTTCATTAAAGTTTTGATTTCTTCAAAAATAGCTCTAGAAGAACCATTTTTGCAGGTAAGAATTCTCAAATTTATTATCCAATTTTCATTTTGAAGACACACAACTTATATTCCGTTTTCAATACAACTTTTCCATCAAAATAAAGGCAAAATGTTTCACTTTGTAAAATTGCCTTGATATTTACTTTTTTACGCTCTGTTTTTTTGATAACATGTTTCCAAACACCAACCTGAGTCGATGAAGCTATATCAACACCATCTTCTTTAAGCGACTTACATACGATTGCTGCCTTTTTCGTTGATAAAGAGTGCTTGCTTACGAGCCTTTCCGCAGACCCCGCTGAACTATATTTGTTGAATTTTTCCTCCCTTGGTTTGAAATCATCATCGCTTTCATTGTCAATACTATTAGAGATCACATCATTTTCTTCGTTTATTTCACAACTTAAAGGAGTTGAATGAGAGCCAGAGGTACTTGGTTGACTTTGAATGAACTTTCGTTTTGAAGGATAAATTGAACTCAAAACTGCTTTTTTTCTGGCGCTGTACCCAACTCGACGTTTGAGTCTGGGTAGTGTAAAGTTTCTTATCTTCTGAATATAGCCAATTACCATCTACTTTAGTTATATCAAAAAGACCTTTCAATTCCTTTTCTACTTGGTCCGATTTTCTTTTTCTATGTTTTTCATAAAGATCAACAAAACTTCTTGTTTTAGACTGGACCCGCTGGTGTGATAAAATGGGAAAGTTTAAAAATTTCCATAAAAATGTCAATTCTTCAGCAATCATCTTTATTCTGATAATTCTACTTTTTTCTGAAACAAGTAACTCAAGATAGCGATCCACAATTTGTTTCTTTGTCGGCATTTTGCATAAGTCAGATAAACTGACTGTTACCAACGGAAGGTCTGGTCTTTTTTTCACAGAGCATGCTTTGGGTAAGTTTTTACTATTCATCTTTTGACTCAAGTAAAAAAAACAATGAAATTTATGGCTCTGAAATAAAGATGAAAAGTATTTATAAATCAGCATCATAGTTTTTCGAATTTCAAATGTAATATAAAAAGAAAAAAGGTCAATTCTGTCAAATATTGTATAAAAAGAAAAAACTAATTTTTAAAATAAGCATATAAAAGAAGCTTACTTGTTCCCGGAGCGAAAAAAAAGAAAAATGTTGGGTCAAAGTAGCATTTTCAGGCATAAATTTTTTCATTTAGTAATGCCCGCGGACTTTTTTGCGCAAAAAGCAAAAAAAATTGCCTTTTTAGGCTCTAAACAAAAAACTTTATCAAATAAAGTAACAGGCTTTTTGGTTTGAAAAAAATGTTAAAAAAGTTATATCCCTGCTCTACAGTATAAAACAGGGTTTCCCAAACTTTCTGTTCATGGGTACCCTTTGGACAATTATAGATTCGCTCGTGTACCCCAAAAATTTTCTCATATTTTTAGCTGCAAAGCTCAACTTGCTCTAACGCACAACTTATTTTCTATAGCTAGGCAACCCATTACATTCCCTCTAAATTTGCTAAATCTTTAAAATTGATTATTTTAGTTTAAAACGAAGCTTCGTGATTAGTACTAATCAAAGTTATTCATAACAATCTAATCTAAGCTTAAACTAACACTACAATCAAACTAACAATATATCGGCTGAATAAGCCCAGCAGTCCTAGCTAATGTGATGGATGAACCTTCTTTTTAGCAACAAGCTCATTAATACGCGGTGAAACATTAGCAACAGCACAACGAAGATCATGTTCAGGTGTTTTGAGCTGTGATCGGTACTTTGATTTGATTCCAAACATCAATGAAAATGTCGATTCACACAACCATGTTGATGAAAACAACAACAATGCTTGAAAAGCAGGTTCCGCAATCCTTTTGTACAACTTGCACATCGTAAACCAAAAATCTCCCAAATTTTTCTCAGAGTACACATCGCGTGCAAACCCATCATATTGAAGTTCAATCAGTTCCTCTTGCATACCTGTCTTAGCCTGCAGTGCCTGAGCGTTCGCGGTGAAAGGATTCCTAAGATATGCAACTTCGTCTTCACCAAGACTTGGAAAATAGCCGTCAATTTCCTTTTCCAACTTCATGAGATGTTCAGTGACCAATTCCGAGGACCTTATGGTCTCAATTTGGGGATTTTGACACAGAAATTCTGTTACTGTACTAAACATGGAAAAGGCGCCAGAGCAAATATTTCCCCCCCACAACCGAAGTTTGGCCAGAAATGCTTTGACTTTATCTATGAATTCACACACTGTTAGGTCTTTTCCTTGGAGATTCTTGTTTAGCATACTCTGAGCAGCAAAAATATCAACAAGGTAGGCAAGGATCAAAATAAAAAAATCATCCCTCAAGGAAGTGACAAGAGTTTCACATTTGTTGGATTATTGGAAAAATCCCAGCAATTCTTTACGAAGCTCATATATACGTTTAGTAACATTTCTTCTGGAGAGCCAACGCACATTACTGTGAAATAGAAGTACACTGCGATCGGCACCTAAATCTTCACAGAAAATTTTAAACAACTGGCTGTTTAGCGCACTCCCTTTTTACATTGTTGACCATCTTAATCACCAGTGATAATACGTCAAAGAATTCAGCAGGAAGGACTTTGCATGACAATGCAAACCGGTGGATCATGCAGTGAAAAAATTTCACATGAGGAGCTACTTCCATGACACGAGCTCTAAAACCAGACTTTCGTCCTAACATAGCTGGGGCCCCATCCGTTGTGCAGCCCCTTAGATTTTTCCATTTTAAACCATGTTGCTTGAAAAAAGAATTCACCATTTGAAAAATATCATCTCCTTTAATTGCTGCTTCTAATGCCGCATTCATTAAAAACTCTTCTTTAACGCCTTCTTTTCCTACATATCGAACAAAAATTAGTAGCTGAGCACAGTTTGTTACATCTGTAGACTCGTCAAGTTGAATTGCGAATCCACTTTCCGATCTACAAATATCACTAATCACTTGCTGCAAAATATCCAGTGACATTTCCTCAATTCTTCGTTGGACTGTATTATTACACAGTATTGTTGTGCGTTGACGGCGTTAATTTGACGGCGTCAAATGTCGGCGACAATTTTTTGTTGACGATGACGCAAACGCCGTAAACATATTTTTCGGTTGACAGAATAGGTGTCGCCGACAACTTTTTGCTTGTTTTTTGCGTCAAGCGTTAAGCGTCAATTATTTTTTGCAAGGTAAAAATATATACAAAAATTTTTCAATCGCTGACTCCAATAGCGCATTTTTATTTAAGAAAAAATGAATAAAGACATTTACCAGAAGACATTTACCAGAAGAGCATGAATAAAGATTTTAATAATATACCTGGTATCAAGAAAAGCCAAAATTAAGAAAAAATGTTACGAAAGCTACAGCATGTAACAGACAGATTTCGACCATGTCAAATAAACGACGTACTTGCAAAAACACTATAAAGTTATAAAATGGTGCTCACGAATTCTTGCTTTGAAAATGCAGCTGCTTCCAATTGTTAAAAAGGTTCTCAAGGATCACAACTTTGCTTTCTATATGTCAGGGCTGGGCAAAGTTTTCAATGAAAGAGCCACACGTGAAAATTCAAAACTGCCGGAGAGCCGCAAATTCTGCTTGAGTGTTAATGCAAACACAAAAAACAAAGCTAGTTTTAATCGAAGAATAAAAACAAATACAACGTTATATTTTTTTGAGATTTTACCAGGATTAGATCTACTTTGAATTTCCATTTTATTAGTTAACTTTTGAAAATCTGGGCGATATGAAGTCAGGGTTGCTAGTTTGGCTGTTTTGACGCCAAATTTGAGAAATCTGGCTTTTTTTCAGTGTGGTTGGCATAAAAAATTTTGTTTGGCATTTTGGCTTTTTTCTTTATGGCTTTTGGATTCAAAGGAGCCATGATTTTGGGAGAAAAATTGAGAGATCATAGACAGATTTTATGTGAAGACTTTTTTTTTTAGAGAGAACACTTGTTTTTGCGACAAAAGTTAAATTTTGTTTAGCTTAATTTTGATAATTTTGGCTGCTTTTTTATTTTAATTGGCTTGTTTTCAAGTTCTGCATCTAGCAACCCTGTATGAAGTCAAAGCGATGTGAATTAATTCTCTTAAATTTTCATTTGTTAGACTTGCACGATGCAATGATTTTACAAATTTCATTACAGAGAAGAGAATCTGTGAGAAGCGAGCACTAGCTTTATTTCTTTTATTCTAAAGTTACCAGCGTGTCTAGGCGGGCGAGAAATAAATGAAAGGAAGATGGCGCTCGCTTTGCTCAAATTTTTGCTGTAGTGTAAATGCTCCTTAACAACAAACAAAAAAATGCTTTATTTTCATGCTATAATCCGACTTAGCACCTAATTAGAAATCTTCGTTTCACCAAAATTCAACTGTGAATAACAATTGTACATATTATTCGATTTCGTTATTATTGTTTAGCTAGAAAAGCCGCAAACGAAAGGTCGGCGAGTTACATGCGGCTCTCGAGCCGCAATTTGCCCACCGTAGCTATATGTGTTTAGAAAATTTACCTGCTGGAACTTAATTAAAAGTCGCAAAATCAAAGAAGCGCGCAGTAGAGGAACTTAAGCGCAGTTGTTTTTATTAAGGGCACGATAATAACTTTCTTTGTTTTCGCAGGATGTTGTTTGAGCACCAAAAAAAAAAAAAAAAAAGATATGCGTGGTGCTTAAAAGTGTTCGAGTCCAAGCTCAGTTAACAAATTCAATCAAACTAAAAATCACATAATTGTGGTCTGTGGAAAATGTTAGCTAAACAGAGACTCAGAAGATAGAAAATTGCTATCAGAAAAATAAATTTTAATTTTAGTTATAGAGCAAACAGACTAGGCTACTAAATAAATAATTTCACAGTATAGTTAATTTTCATACTATTAAAACTACGAAAAGATTAATTGTAATTTCAATATAGTCTGTATAAGATCACAATAGTAGGCTTCAACCGATATTCAGCGCTATCCTTAGTAAGTGTTAATGCAGACTCGAGTTCAGTCGAGGTTAAGTTTTTTAACTAAAATTGATATTTCCACCAATGTCTTTAAGTCTTAATTAAAAGTTTCATTCTATTTGAATAAGTTTCATTCTATTTGAATAAGTTTCAGATGTGCGCTTGATTATTTTTGCTTGGCAAAAAGGCTTGTGTTTAATTATTATTGTTAAGTACTATTTTAATATTGAATAATTTATTGTTTTTGTTGATAATTAACTGAATATCTTCCATCAATTTGCAATGGCTGATGGTAAGTTATCTTTGGGTGGTAAGTTATCTCTAGATGAAGTAATGAAGGAGTTACAGGTAATCAAATCTACTCAAAAAAGGTATGCTGAACAATTTTTGAATGATTCTGCCAATGGTACTGCTTGCTCTTGTTTTTCAGGTCAGAGCCAGCAACTTCAAGACCTTGAGAATGCCATTGCTCGGGTCGATACCATTGTTGAAGGGCTGGCGAAATCACTTCGAGAAACCCAAAATTCCTTGGATGATCTGGAGCAATATGGACGTCGGAACTGCCTAATACTACATGGATGCCCAGACCAACCAGTTGGAGGGAAGTATCCTGTTTTTGAGTCATATGTGACCAACAAACTCAATTCTGAGCTTGATTTGGAATATCAAATAAGATCTAATGATATTGACATATGCCATGTTTTACCATCTAGGAAAGGTCGTCCCCCTCCTATCATCATCAAATTTGTGAGAAGATCCGTGCGAAATTTGGTGTTTTACAACAAGAAGAAGCTGAAGAAATCTCAGGAAAAGCTCTCGATAACGGAATCCTTGACCAAAAGAAGATTACTACTTGTAATGGAAGCAAAGAAAGCTTTTGGGTTCAACAATGTTTGGACCAATAATGGTATAGTATATTATTTTTACAAAGAAAAAAGGCAAGTACTTAAGGACTTTGGAGATATAAATAAATTAATTACTAAGTGAATTTTTGTATTTTTTATTAAACTATTTTTCATTAAATAAATTTATCAATAAATTATCAAGTAACTTATTGTTTATTTACTTATTTTTACTTATTTTTTTAAATTTTAAGTAAGCAAAATGATATAGTAGCCTAAAATGCCATTCTCTGCCAAAAAAAAAAAAACAAAAAAGCACTTTCTCTGGAATTTTGATTTGCTTTCTTCTGATTTTTATAATTTTCTGCTTTAATTTTTCATCTCTTATGACCAACAAAAAAGTTAAAAAATGCTTTGTTTGCCTTAAAGTAGTTAAAAAGAACCAAAAAATATTATCATGCTCTACATGTTTGCAGACTATTCATCTTAATTGCATTAAAGATAAATTTTGCATCCCCAAAAATATGCTATGGAAGTGCACTTTTTGTTCATTTACATTTCCTTTTAGTTCTTGTTCAAATAAAGAATTTGCTGAATTATTTGATTTTAATATTTCCAACCTTTCTTATTCTGCTAATCATCTAAATAACTTATTCAAAAATTTATCTACATATAATGAACATCCAATAGCTAATGAAGATTCTTGTAATGATAATGAAATTAACTTTTTTCACAATGCAAATGACCAATACTTATCCAGTAAAGATGCTAAATCTCTACTGTTTGACAATTTCAATGAAAACAGTAATTTTTCAGTATTATGTTTAAATATTAGATCATTAAGCAATATTAAAAACTTTTCAAAATTAGAAGGACTATTATCTTCTTTAACTTTAGCACCTAGCCTCATAGCTGTAACTGAAACTTGGTTAAAGCCAAATTATTCAGAGTCAATTATAAATCTTCCTGGTTACTCATTCATTTCTAATCCAAGAATTCAAACTCAGGGAGGTGGTGTTGGATTCTATGTAAAAGAAAATTTAGTTTATTCTACACGACTAGATTTAAATAGAATGGAGGAAAAAATTTTTGAATCTCTATTCATTGATGTTAAATTTAAAAATAAAACTATTACATTTGGATGCATTTACAGGGCTCCATGCAATGATATTATTTCACATTCTTCTTTTTTAGATATTCTAAATAATACTTTAAAATGTATAAAAAAGAGAGATTGTTTTTTATTAGGTGACTTTAATTACAATATACTTGATTGTGAAAAACCTCAGATTACAGATTTTGTAGATCAAATGTTTAGTAATGGATTTGCCCCTCTTATCAATAAACCTACAAGAATTTCAAAAAATAATGCAACTCTTTTGGATCATATATGGAGCAATTCATTGGTAAGCATGAAGATAAACTGTGGTGTTTTAACCCACTGTATATCTGATCACCTTCCTGTCATGATGTGCACTTCCATCAGCAAAATTTCTCATCAAAATGTCCAACAATGTCGCCATTTTACAGATAAAAATGTATATCTATTCTCTAAAGCTCTTTCAGAAAGCGATATTACTCCTATATTATGTGATTCTGACCCAAATTCCAGCTACCAAAAATTACAAAAGCTTTATATGAATAAATTTGAAAATTTCTTTCCTTTAACTAAAATTTCTTGCAAAAAAACAAATAATCAGTGGTTCGATTCTGATCTTCACATACTATTAAACAAAAAAGAAAAACTATATAAAAGATACATTAATAATAAAAACCCACAAACAAGACAGGCATTTACACAAGCCAGAAATTTGTATTTTTCCACTGTTAAAACAAAAAAACAGGAATATTATAATTTAAAATTTAACAATTGTAAAAAAGACATTAAAAGCACTTGGAAATTGATTAATTCTATTATAGGAAAAAAACATAAATCTAATTGCAGAAGCCTCAACATTGATGGAAAAATTGTTCATGATCCTTTAAAAATAGCAAACTATTTCAATAAACATTTTGCTGATGTTCCCAATGAATTATTGAAATCTTTACCTCCCAAGAAGAAACATTTCTCAGAATATTTAAAATTTTCTACATGCCAATCAATGTTTACTTGGCCAACATGTCCTCAAGAACTTGCTTGCATTCTAAAAAATTCAAAAAACAAATTAAGTGCAGGACCAGATCATATTCCAACCAAAGTTCTTAAATCCTCTCCTCATAATATACTTCTAGCACTTAGCCATGTCTTCAATCTTTCTATGAGTAAAGGTGAATTCATAGATTGCTTTAAACTTGCAACTGTGTGTCCGGTGTTCAAAAAAGGTGATTCCAACAATATTAATAATTATCGACCAGTTAGTTTATTATCAAATATTTCGAAATTACTTGAAAAAGTTATGTATAATAGATTGTACTCATTTTTAGAAAAGCAAAATTTTTTTTACAACTATCAATTTGGTTTTAGAAAAAATCATTCTACTACACATGCAATTTCAATTTTAGTGGAAAAAATATCTCAGTCATTTGCCTGTAAAAAGGTAACCCTAGGAATTTTTTTGGATTTATCTAAAGCATTTGATACAATTGATCATACAATATTACTTTCCAAACTTAATCATTATGGGATTAGAGGCAATACATTAAAGTGGTTTACTAGTTACTTAACAGGACGTACACAACAAGTAAAATATACAGGAATTCTTTCTACAACTACTCTTGAAGTTACAAGTGGTGTACCTCAGGGCTCTAATCTAGGACCACTTCTCTTCTTGATATATGTCAATGATTTCAAAAATTGTCTGAATGATAGTGATTCTTTGATGTTTGCTGATGATACAAGCATTTTTTTACAAAATAAAGACATCAAGGAGCTATTTGATGCTGGTAATAAAGAACTTCAACTAGTTGACCAGTGGTTGATTTCAAATAGATTATCAGTTAATGTTTCTAAAACTAAATACATTTTATTTAAGACTGTTCAATCCAAATTAATAACAAAAAACCAAACTCTCACATTGCGACAAAATGAAATTGAACAAGTTAAATGTATTAAATTTCTTGGTGTTTATATACAAGAGCACTTATCATGGTCAAGACATATAAATCACCTAATATCTAAACTACGTAGTGTTCTTGGAACTGTTATTAAAGTAAAGTCACTGTTAAATAAAAGATCTCTTCTTCTACTTTATCACTCTCTTATAAATAGTCAGCTTTCTTACTGTATTTTAAATTGGTGTTTTGGCAATAAAACTTTGGTTAAAAGATTACAAGGATTGTGCTATAAATATGTTAAATTATTTTTTAATTTTAACAGTAGCTCAACTGTTTGTGATGTCATGAAAGAAAATAAATTGTTAACAATAGATCAACTTTTGGCCAAAGAACTAATTGTGTTTATGTTTAAGCAAAAAAATGGTAAAAACCCATCTGCATTTAAAGATGTTTTTACTAAAAACGAATCTAAATACAATACCAGAAACAAGTCCATCTTTATTCTAAAGAAATGTTTTAGCACAGTATGTCAGCAAGCTATTTCACACCGTGGTCCCGCTTATTGGAATTGCATTCCCTTTGACTTAAAAAATAAAAAACAAAGTGTTCGATCTTTTACTCTTGAGGTTTATAAATATCTTTTAAGTAATGGGAATAATACTTAATTGTAATGTTTAGATTCCTAAACGCGATACTGCCCTATGTATTTTTGATTACAGGTTTCTGGAAAGAAGGAAATGGTGTAAAAATTTTTTGAATTCAATCTCTGGAAGAAAAGCTTAATCGATCAAGATATCCAGTCTGCACACAAAGCTTTAAAAAAACTCTTATATTTTGATTGTCTGCATAATTTCAAACTCTAAACAAATTAATTCTTTTTCACCCTTATCTTCGCTCTTTCATTAAAATTTCTTTTTGGCAATGGTATACTGTTCGTTTTAGCAATTAATTTTTTATTTTTAGAATTGTAAAATAAGTTTCAAAACAATTACTAAATGTTATGGACTTTGTTTAATTTTTTTATGTTGCTATTATGCTGGTCTGCAAAAATTTTATCTAATATTTTTTGTAGTGCATGAATTCTGTTGTAAATGTTTTTTTTTTTTTTTTTGTTGTTGTTTATAATTGTTATATTATTAATATATGTTTTTCCATCAACTTTGACTAGCATAATAGTTTTTTTTTTTTCTTTTTATGTTATGTTATCTCTTTTATCGTTAATATTTGTTTATTATTAGCTGTATAATTCCGTAATTTTTTTTGTATATACTTTCGGCATTATTTACTATTCTATTATAGTCACCAGTTGCATTTAGAAAAGGTTTCCGGACCTGGTGAGGTTTCTTTTTTGGGTGGTTTTTCTTTACTCACCTTGCTCAGTTGAGCTAAATTCCCATCTTGGCTAGCTGTGCCACCCATCATCATTACGCAGCCTAGTCATGCACTGGTTATTTAATTGTTCAGTTTGTTTCATAATATTATTTTTACGTGTTTTTTTATTTATTTTGTTTTTTTTCTTTTTTCACTTATGTCTTTATATGATTAAGGTGTTGCAGCCATGCTTTATACTATCTTGTACTTTTACTTTGTTTGTCATATGCATGTTTTAACGTCTGACGTTGTGCTGCTTCTTCCTTTTCTTGATCTTTTTAATGTTTATAATTTTTGTGTTAAACTGTTTAATAATGATCGAGAATAAAAAAACACTGACTGACTGACTGACAAAGTCAAAAGCTGCTTTATTTTCGTTGCCTTACGTAATTGTTTTGCAGGCATTCCAAACCTTTACCATGGTTTTCAAGTTTTTTATTAATTTTTTTTAAAGTGTTGTTTTTTTGTATGTGTCTCTTATTCCGTGTAGTTTTTGCTGTTTTGTTTTGTTTTCTGTTATGGACCGTGAGTCTGATATAAATAAAAAAAAAAACTCTATTCTTTAAAATATCAAAAAAATATATTTAATAATCAGCATGGAACCCGCACAGAACCTGTACAGTTTTTCTACCTAAATGGCCCACTAGAAACACGCATAACTCCTGCATAGCAAGTCTGCATGGGACCCGCACAGTTCCGGCACATGATTTCTACTCGCAAACTTCTAAAAATATATTAAAACTTTGTTTGATAAACTGTAAAGGACCTGCACAGTTCTAGCGCGGGCTTTGCACTTGCATTGGTGTTTTCAAAAACCTTATTCAGACAACACGACTAGTTGCACGGGATACGCACAGCATCTGTACTGGTTTCCTACTTTAATTGCCCACTTGAAAGCCGCATAAATCCTGCATAAAAAACTGCACAGGACCCGCACAGTTCCTGCGCATGATTTCTACATGTAAACCTCAACTAATATTTTAAAATTTTATCTGAGAAACTGTAAAAGACCTGCACAGTTCGGGCGCAGCGGCTTTGCACTCGCAATGGTGTTTTCAGAAACCTTAAATCTGTACAAGAACCTGAGCAGGACCAACATAAAGTTTTAATTATTTTTTTTGTATTCTTGAAAATATTCAAAAATATATGTTAAAAACTGCATGGAATCCGCACAGGACTTGTGCAGATTTCCTACTTAAATTGCTCAATTGAAATCTGCATAACTCCTGCATAGAAAATTGTACAGGACCCGCACAGTTCTTGAACAGGATTTCTCCATACGAACTTCAAATAATGTTTTAAAACTTTATCTGGGAAACTGTGAAGGACCTGTACAGGACCAACAAGTCTTTGTTATATTGCTTTGCATTCTTGAAAATATAAAACAATACACTTAATAAACTGCATGGGACCCGCACAGGACCTGTACAGTTATCCTACTTGGATTGCCCACCTGATACCCGCATAACTCCTGCATGGAAAACTGCACAGGACCCGCACAGTTCCTGCACGTGATTTCTACATGCAAACTTCAACTAATGTTTAAAAATTTTATGTGATAAACTGTGAAGGACCTGCACAGGACCTACAAGTCTTTGTTACTTGTTTTGCATTCTTGAAAATATAAAACAATACACTTAATAAACTCCATGGGACCCTCACAGGACCTGTACAGTTATTCTACTCGGATTGCGCACCTGACACCCGCATAACACCTGTATACCAAACTATACAGTACCTGCACAGTTCCTGCACGTGATTTCTAGATGCAGACTTTAACCAGTTAAGCGCGTAAGGCATTAATATATGTCGTGCCATTTTAACTTGCTGATCGCGTATGGCATTATATGATGTCATAGAGTTGCTTTACTGGAGTGCGTATAATATGGGTGGTTTACTCCGCTAGTCCGTATGGCATACATTTATGCCACCATTGTCCAACCTTATACTATAGTTTACAAACTTGTTTTCACGTCATTAGCTATCACATTGTAGTACTTAAGAGTGCTTTACATCGTTCAACTCAACCCCAGAAGATACTATAAACTACAATCATTTTTGGCATCTTCTTTCAGATGACCCTTATCAAATTCAATTCTTTTATACTGTAGCATTGACTGCTTCGAGACTTGCGGTAAACCTTGTGCAACAGTGCGTGAATCATGCTGAAAGCTTAGCACTATAAATAGATTAGCTCAACATTCTTAGTCGCCACGTGGAGGTGGTAGCCTACTTATCGTATAGAATATAGAGTGTATTTGAGATAAATTTTCTTTCATTCTTTTGATTTTTTTTTCTTTCAGTTACAGCGTATGTAGACTGATCTAAACGATTTTATATTACAGTTTTACTATAATATATTCTGTGTATCTCGTTTCCCTTTTTATGGCTGCCAACAAAAGAAAGCATTTATCAGAACAGGCTCTAAGAAGCCTGCTCGACGAATCGGATGATGACTCTAGTGATTCAGACATGGAAGACAAACCTTGCTTGCAAGGTGCAGAAAGCTGTGATTCAGAGAGTTACATGAGTTGCAGCTCAGATAATTTAGACCTCAATTCTCCTTCACATGACATTGACAGCGATAATACTAGTGATGTTTCACTACAGCAGGCAATACCTGTACAATCGAACTCAGTTTGGAGTACTGGAGCGCAACAGAACAGAGATAGATTTCCATTTACAGGAAGTCCAGGAATGAAAGCGTTAGTTGAAAATAAGGAAGATCCCCTTCCATTTTTCGAGTTATTTTTTGATGACTCACTAATAAACCTCATTGCTGAGCAAACTAATGTATACGCTCAACAATTCAAAGAAGAGCATGATGGTCGACTGAAGCGATGGTCCCGAGTAAATTCTTGGACAGACACTAAATCTTGTGAAATTATAGTGTATCTTGCTCTTCTGCTTTTACAAGGCATCATCCCAAAGCCAAAAGAAAGCTTATTTTTTAGTAAAAAGCAATCGATTGACACTCTTTTTTTTCGAAAAACAATGTCATCGGAAAGATTTGCTCTTCTTTCAAAATTTCTCCACTTTTCAGACAACAGCAAAAGTAATGACAGTATTCCAAAAAAACTGGCAAAACTGTGGCCAGTTTTACTTCACATGAAAAGAAAATTTTCATCTGTGTACATCCCAGATGAACATGTATCAATAGATGAGTCTCTGATGCTGTGGAAGGGAAGACTGGGATGGAGACAATACATACCTTCAAAAAGAGCAAGATACGGAATTAAGTCTTACGAGATTTGTGATTCACAGTCTGGATACATTTGGGATTTTTTTGTTTATACTGGAAAAGAGACTGCTTTCCTGAACGAGTATCATGAGGAAAAAAGCATGGGAACCAAATGCATTCTGACACTTGCTCACGAATTATTAGGGAAGGGCTACTGTATCAGCATGGATAATTTTTTCTCTTCTACGCAACTGTTTGATAAGCTATGTGAAAATTCAACTGATGCTGTCGGAACAGTACGTGCCAACTCAAAAGGCCTCCCTAAAGATCTCATGTCCAAGATTCTCAAGAAAGGTGAAGTAGCGGCGATGTATAGAGGAAAAGTGATGGCCCTGAGGTGGAGAGACAAAAAATATGTCAACATGCTTAGCACCATTCATGATGACTCAACTGTTGAGATAGTAGTCCGTGGAAAAAAAGCAGTGAAGCCTCAGGTTTGTTTTGACTACAACGACAAAATGGGAGGAGTAGACCTGAGCGATGCATATTTGGCTTCTTACCCTTCTGCTCGGAAACGGCTGAAAAAATATTATAAGAAGCAGTTTCGACACATCATGGACATGGCTACCTTCAATGCTTATCTGTTGTACAAAAAGTGCGGTGGCGAGTGGAGTAGACTGAAGTTTATTCTGATTTTGGTGGATAGACTTATTGAAACGTACAAAGGAGGAGCACAGAGAGAGTCGCGCCGACCCTCACTTGAACAATCGCCTTTGCGCCTGACAGGCCGGCATTTCCCAGAAGAAAACCCGCACAAAACCTGTACAGGTTTTTGGTTTTAATTGCCCACTCAAAACCCGCATAACACCCGCACAGCAAAACTGCACAGGACCCGCACAGTTCCTGCACATAATTACTACACCAAAATTCACCTAAAAATTTTGGCACTTGCTGTCTACCAAACTGTACCGGAACCGCACAGTTTCTGTACACGTCTGCTATCGACGATAGCCCACTTGAAAACTGCACTTTACCCTCGTGAAAACTGCACCGGACCTGTACCGGGCCCTTACGGTTTTGGCTTGGTCGCACGAGTCCGCATTGCCCACATTTTACCCTCAAGGGCCCTGCACGGGCATGTTGGCTGGGAAGCAGCTGTCAGATCAACAAATAAGGCACCGGTCTTCTTTTTAGCCTCGAAAGAATCCTCGATGTTCTGGGTTAGCAGAACAACTTGATTACGGTTGATTTTCCGCGTCGAAACCCAGCCTGCTCTTTAGGGTACAGTAGATCATTTAATGGCTTAACGCGGGCGTAGATAAGCCTCTCCAGGATCTTGTAGGGGACACCGAGCAGAGATATCGGTGGATATCTTTTTGGGTCCCACAAGGGCTTCTTTGGTTTTGAGATCGAGATTACAAGCGCTCTTCTCCAGATCTTGGGAATTTTGAGTCGGCGCAAACAGGAAAAGAGGAAGTCACATAACCAGGACTTCAAAGCAGCTCCAGAATGGAGTATAAGCTCTGGGTAGGGCAGATGAAATCAGATCCCGGAGTTTTACCTAGTTTAAAGTGTTGAAGAGCAGCAGTAAATTCTCTCTGTGAAAAAGTGTCAGAGATATTTACTGGGTCTGGTGTTGTGGCCCTCCAAAGGTCAGACACTTCTTGAAAGACAAGTCGAGATGACTTGCGGTCAACAGCCTCGTATTTCCCATTTCTAACCAGCTGAGATGCAATAACATTGGCTGAAACGGGATAATGACAAAGAGAGTGTCGCGACCTACCAGTAAGGTTGTTCAAAATACTTCATGCTTTTGAACTAGAGTGTAAGAGGTCAATGCTCCGAACTGCTTCGGACCATCAATCCCTCCGCTTCCTGTGAAGCTTGGCAAGCAGAGCTGTGGCAGCCAAACTTAAGATGTCTCCCTGAGGAGACTGCAGGAAAGTTTTATAGAGGGATTCACTCTTTGCATCCTAACACGGAATATAGTTACTTCGATACCCGCGTGGGATAGTCTTTTTGGCCGTTTTTCTTAATGATGTTACAGAAGTCCTGGTAAGCCGCATCCACATCAAGTGAATCAGGCGGCAACAAAGTCTTTGCGAATTTATTCGTCAAAGCAATGTAGTGACTCCATTTGGCTTTGCGGAAGTTCCATCGCTTAACAGGCATGCTTGGCACTGCCATAGCAAACCTTGGTGGTTTAATAAGAGAAGGTCGATGTTGTGACCTGGGGAACTTGTCAAGGACACGTCTATCCGGTAAGCGACTGTTTGGACCTACCCTAGCGAAAGCTAGATCCGGATTGGTGCCAGTGTTCCAGCGGCCGGAGTAAAAACTGGCAGCGTGCTTGTCATTATATAGGAGGGCAAGACAATTAATACTTGCCCAGCCAGCCAAACACTCACCGTCCGGGCATAACGGCAGTTAAAATCGCCAGCGTAAAAACAGGGGTGAGGAAACACTAGGAGATCCAGGGGTCTTGATCGCGTTGGTGGTGGTTTGTAGACGTTGACTATTTTATAGACATCAACGTCCACACACAACCACTCGATTTCTGATGTTCGTGGATATTGGTTGAAAAACGTGTTTCTTATTCGCTCGTGGACAAACGTGGCAAGGCCATAGTTTCGCTTAAAAAAGATCCAGCTAGTTGATAGTTTGAAAGTACCAACTTTTCTGTATCAGTGCAGTAAGTCTCCTGCAGTAGGATGACGAGTGCCTCAGACTGCATCAGACTGCATAGCGATGAAGATCGTTCATCTTGCTTGCAGTGAAGCCTTTGATGTTCAGCTGAAGAATAGTGGGTCTTCGAAACTTGTTGGCAATGTGCCCTGAAAAGGGCAGTTTTATCCTAGCATTGCCCCGTCCTGAAAAGGACGTTTGCCAATTAGCAGACCCATGCTGAACATCGGAATGGGTATATACCCTTCCATTTTGGTAGGTTTGGTTTCGGCCTGTTATTTTGATACCAATAAACAGATTTACTCACGGCCCAGGCTGCAAAAAAGCACCTGCCATCTGGGCCATATATCAGTGTGACAACATCAGAGGAACTGCTATTTAAAATGATCAATCTTTAGTGTGACATTGTTTTTAAGGGGAAAATCAAAGCCCTAAAGCTGTATGAATTATGCTCTTTACAAAGTAACATTCGAATTTAAAAAATTTCAAACCACGTTGCAAAGTAAGCTACGTACTTTGAGTCCACACTGCTGTGCGATTAAACATTCATTCTAATAAATTCCAAAAAATCTAACCACAGATCTCAGTTCATTGATGTGTCGCTGACACTGTTGGCTATTGGTCCGATAAAATGGCTGAAGTTTTTTTTTTTCAATCTCTCCAGCTTGAATCCAACAGGTCTCTTTAATTCTCGCTATAAGTAACTTGTGTTATATTGTAAACAAAATCAATGTAATTCTGAGATTATAATAAATACCCTTACAAAAATTAATAACAAATATTATTTCAGAAAAAAAATAAGGTTATACTGTCAAAATTAACAACAAAAACTATTTCAGAAACAAATTTAAAAAAATATTTTATCCAGATTGCTAAAGAACCATTAATAATAACTCGACTCCTGCCAATTCAGAAATTTTTTTTTGCTTTCATCTTTATTTATCTTCCTGTCTTGCAAGAAAATGTCGGGGGCGTTATGCTTAGAGCAATTGTCAAGAGATTACTCTAACCTGCTTTGGTAATACCAAGATATTGCTGTTCGGTTGAAATTTATTATTATTATTATTATTTTTAATTTGGATTTTGTTGTTGCGTAGCAGCTACGCAATTGGTTTACGTAAATCGGCATGATGCATTTGTTGTTCAGAACCATAATGCATAGCACTTTAAATTTGTCCTGACTATCGCCACAAACACAGTAACGCCAAAATTTGATGTTTTAGCAAAAATAACTCTTCATAATTCTGTCTAAAAGCAATTTAACTGATTTTCGTGAAAGCTATTAATATTTGTTTTTCAATTCCGTTGTTGGATTAATGTACTAAATAATTTTGTTTGTAAACTTTAGCTTAAAACTTTTTTTGTCCACGTTATGCACAGACATGGCCAGCTTGTCAATGATTGAAAAAATTTCGGTCATTGGTTGAAAAGATTGCCTGACTCTAGCTTTGCCTGATAACCGAAAAAATACGACGATTAATGAAAGCGTTAGAAATAAGATTTTTACAAATTTAAGTGTTTGCTTCACCGAACAGGATAGTTTATTACGGATTTTAAAAAATTACAAAATAACGAGCTGCTATTTCTTCAAAAATATCCAAAGCTTTACTCAATTAAAAAGAAATCTCTACCAGACAAACTTTATCTTAAAAATAGCCATAAGGAAGTTTTTCTTTTAGAAAAACAGCCAATGCATCTAAAAACGAAGTTTTCTGTTTTTGCAAAAGTATCGCCCGCTTTGACAGCATGGCCAGCTAGATCGAAGAACGTTTTTAGAATTAGACCTTAATGCATACCTGAATTGCTTATTTTTACTTTTTTAGATTCAACCAATTTTTTTTGATCATTTGCGTTTAAAAAAAAGTCAAAGTAACAGAACTGAGAAAGGGATTTTTTTCCATTAGTTTAATTTTCAAATCTAGACTCGCAACTTTAATAAAGCAACGACCGCTTTCTTCTATGTCTTGTAATTTATAACTCAACTAGGGGTGCTAGAAGCGGAGAGCATTTAAGGCAAAGGCAAAAGCAATGGGATGGCAAAAGGGGCAATTTTTCCTGCTTTTTCGGCCTTTTCTAACTGACCTTTTACCTTTTTCAGAACGTGAAGGCACAGGTGGACAAAAAGTTCGCTTTGAGAATCGCAATATAAAAGAAGCATTGGGTTATATTTGTCTCTCCATCATATAAACTCGACCAAAATAATGTAAAATGAAGCTTATAAGTTGACAACTGTAAGTTAGTAAGTTAGCAAGGTTGCAAGGATACAAGCAAATAACAGTAAGTTAGCAACGACGCAAAACCAAAACAAAGAAGCACTCTTGTGGCGGATAAGATATGCATAATCAATTTCTAAAAAACGCTCGTCGTCGTCGTTGTCGTTTGAAGAGGTATCCACTCCAGGTCAGATACAAACAGGAATGGAGCCGAGGGTTTATCCTTTTACTACCCCAGACTGCTGCACTGCCTGGATCAGACGCTGGCAGTGATGTCATTAAGCCAGCATCGAGTTTTGTCATCCAAAACCGTCAGACCTCGTGCTCCATGTGGTGCCCGATGTATAGGGCACGCTGTTAGTACATGGTCTGCGGTTTGTTTAGAGGCGCCACACTCGCAATTCCGTGTAGAAGCGAGACCCCATTTGTGCATGGACGAATGGAACCGCCCAACACCAGTCCGCAGGCGGTTGAGATTAACCCAAGCTGCTCGGGGTAAGCCCATCCCAACAGGCCTGGCACCGGTCTTGGGCACAAAAGCACGGAGCCTGGAAGCACCTTCACAGTACTCCGTTTTCCATTTAAGATTTGTCCATTCAGAGGCGCGGATGCCAAGTCTGGCAAGATTGTCCAAGAGATTCCGCGCAGCTGACAGAAATGGGCGTCTGGATCTTAGTCTCACTTGGCAAGTATCTGAGGACCCACTTAACAGACCATGCAAAATATGATCGGGGTCCAGAGATCCACGGTAAGCCAAGGAGAGTGTCGCTCCCATTCGGCGAAGCTCAGCTGGCTGGATGCCTGAGAGTACAAGTAGGTGGTCCGTTGGAGTGGGACGCAGGCATCCAGTAACTATGCGCAAGGCGTCATTCAAGACACTGTCAATGAGGCGAGTGTGAGCACTGCGACACCAGACTGGCGCACAGTACTCAGCTGTTGAGTAGACTAGAGACAAGGTGGCTATGCGTAGTGTTTTAGCACCAGCACCCCATCCCGAGCCCACGAGTTGCCTCAACAGTGTGACGCGCGAAGATAATTTTTTGCGCAATGCCACTAAATGGTGACGAAACGTGAGCGATCTGTCCAGTTTTACCCCAAGGTAACTAGGGGTTGGACAGAACGGTAAAAGTCCACCGTTGTTGTAGACCTTTAGCTCACGTTTGGCCTCTCGGTTGTTTAAATGAAAGGCTGCCGTCACCGTCTTAGTGTGACTGAGCTTCAACCTACAAGTCTGGAGACACGCTGACAGTGTGGACATGTCTTGGCTTAATGTCCCCTCCAAGTCCTTCCAGTTTCCAGAAGAATGCAACAATGCTAGATCATCAGCATAAGCAAACTTTCTGGAAATCATGGAAGGAAGATCGTACGTATAGATGTTAAATAGGAGGAGAGCCAAGACCGATCCCTGAGGAACGCCGTTTTTGAGACGGCGTAGCCTGCTTTGCTTGCTGTCACCGGTGGTAAGGGTGAAACTTCGATTTCGGACAAGCTCCATGATCATTTTGACCATGTGCTTATCCGGAAGTAGTCTCAGCAGCTTGCAGGTAAGACCACGGTGCCAGACAGTGTCATAAGCAGCTGTCAGATCGATAAATACGGCACCAGCATTCTTTTTAGCCTCGAAAAAATCCTCGATGTTCTGGGTTAGCAGAACAACTTGATCTACGGTTGATTTCCCGCGTCGGAACCCAGCCTGCTCTTTAGGGAGCAGCGGATCGATTAATGGTTCAACGCGGCCGTAGATAAGCCTCTCGAGTATCTTGTAGGGGACACAGAGCAGAGATATCGGTCGATAACTCTTTGGGTCCCCCACGGGCTTTCCGGGTTTTGGGATCGCGACCACAAGCGCTCTTCTCCAGATCTTGGGAATTTTGAGTCGGCGCAAACAGGAAGAAAAGAAATCACGTAACCAGGACTTCAAAGCAGCTCCGGCATGGAGTATAAGCTCGGGGCAGATGGAATCAGGTCTCGGAGCTTTATTTGGTTTTAAATGTTGAAGGGCAGCAGCAAATTCTCTCTGTGAGAAATTGTCAGAGATATTTATTGGGTCTGGTGTTGTGGCCCTTCAAAGGTCAGACACTTCTTTACAGACAAGTTAAGAATAGTTGCGGTCAAGAGCCTCGTAAAAAAATTGCACTTTTTTTGAAAAAGAAACAGATTTATAAACTGTTCAAAAATTACACTTACAATTCTTTATAACTAAGTATCACTACAAATTTAATAATTTTCTATCAACGTAAACTGTTTGAGTTTTCTTTAAAAACATGTTTTATTTAAATTAATTTTTAATTCTTAAAGGAAAGGCTACACAAACATGCTTCTATTTTAAGGACTACAAAACTTTTACCACAAGACAATTTTTCAAATTCCATTAATTTTTTATGAACTTATAAATTCTTTTTTTAAGTTTATCCCAAATTATAAAATTATTAAAAATTTTTTATGCTTATGGTTGTGTTAAAGTTATGGTTCTAAAATGGTTCTAGAATTTTTGAAACGAATAAATGAAGATAAGCAAAAAAATCTTCAAGTTTTTTTCAACAGAGTAGAAGAAAGATTTTTAAAATGTGCCCATGCAATCAACATTTTAAAACTTACATACATTTCATAATAATACGTAAATATTTCATATTCTCTATCAGTGACTGCTGACAAGAAAAAACAAAGAAATAGGTCTACTGCAATCAGAAGAGCCGAAAAAATTTTGGCGGGTGCGACAAAATTTAAAAAAGGCACTTTTTTGGTCGAAAACGCACTTTTAACAAAAGCAAATTTTAACCGTAGACTTAATAAAAAAGAGTTTTACTAAAAAACTCAATTAAGAAATTAAGAAAAATAAACAAAATTAAGAAAACCTAATAACAATACAATTTTTGAAACGAACACGTGAAAATAAGAAAATTTCGATACATTACGTAATAGCTGCAATCGCTACTTTTTTCTCTTTTAAACAGCGCAAGAAGTTCCCAAATTAAAATTAAAAAAAGTTGTTCTTTTCAAAGCCCAACAAAACTTAAATTTTTGAAAAAAATTAAAAGTTATTAAGTTTTTTAAGGTGTCGCTATAATAATATTTAAAACAGCAACAAAAATATTCAGGGGTGCTGCAGCTCTCAAACATCTGCCGCCACTATTCTGTGTAACATTATGTTAATTCAATAAAATTAATGTCAAAAAACTTTAGAAAATTAAAAACAAAACTAATTTATATTGTACCTGGCCGTCGAGATAAGGGAGGATGGACCAAATTTGAACCTAAAAAAACAGAAAAACAGTAAAACTTGAGTTTTTAAACCTTTCATAAAGTTTTTTAATACTTTGCCATCATTGTACATAGGTTTGTTATAAAACACTTGGCAGCATTGATGTTTAGATTTTTGTACTTAATACACCAAATTTAGAACCTTTTGGCTATTAGATATACAAAAACCATGTTTTCCCAAAGTGACTTCCGAAAAAGTGGTTACTTGAATTTTAATGGACTTTTTACTTTTTTAATTGACTTTTTCCTTTATTGCGCGGGCTTTTTACTTTTTCTCCCCAAACACTTGTGGACTATAAACATGAATACAAACCAAATTTCAGTAATTATAGTTCATTTATCATACCCTCTAGACACTTATTTTACTCGTTGTTTGGAAAAAAGTAAATTTATGACACAAAAAAGTAATAATTGTGGCAGGTCAGTTCAAAAATCAACAGTATAAAATTTACTTAAAAAGCTGAATATACGTAAGTTAAAGCTTATCAAATTTTTAAATAGACTATACCGTCAAAGACAATTTAATGATCCTTAAGTCAATAAATGCCCATGATGACACACAAAAACATTAAGTGTAATATCTAATAAAATTAAAATTACATAAAACTTTACAAGGTAAAGTCAAAAACAAAAAAAGAAAAAGAAAACATCCATACACACAAAAAATCAATTAAGAAAACGTAATAACAATACATTTTTTTCAATAGATCTTTAACCGGAGATCAGCTATGTACTAACATTGGATTATTTTTCAAAATTTTGTTCAATTGCAAAAATTTCGGGTCGTGAAATTTTTTAATTTGAATGGAAATTTATTTCTAGCTTTAGCTGAATTAAATAAACAAGAAGATTTATTATGCTGTAGTGTCACTCTTTTTAAACAATAGTTTATAGAAACAAATATAGTTTGATAACTGTGAAACTGATTAGTCGGTTTAAAAAACTTCTTAAAGTTTTAAAAAAATCATTTTTGATTAAAAAGATGTATAAATTTTGCTACCGTTAATTCATACATATCATGGATTTTAAAAGATTTTCAGATGCGGAAAACAAATATTGTAAATTCGGATTTTTAAACCGGTTAAAATTAACGAAAAGCCCTAAAGTTGTCATTTTTTTCCTTAAAAAAACATGTTTAAAACAAATTAATTTCGATTTTGCAATTAAAGGAAAAAACCAAATAAAAATTTTATTTAAAAACTCGTGGATTAAGTTAAATGTATTTTTACTTTTAAGGAAATTGCTGTTTAATTGTTAAACACATTGGACTTAAGCAACTTCGTGTAGGCCACTAAAGAAAAACCAAAAGGTGGTAGGAAGCTAAGAGATTGAAAAATGAAAGAGAAACAGTATAATAAAAAACAATTAATCTTTGATAAATGAAAAATAAAAAGAAATACAAAAAAATTTATTGCCTAAAACCCTTTTTTTAAACGCAAAAAAATTACATAAATACTTTACTGATTTTAGAGAATTTGTTTCTTTTTTGGGTGTAAAAAGATAAAAATTGTTCCTACTATGGTTTGTAGTCAAAAAAGTCGAGTTTTTGATAATGTCAACGTTGTTTGACCTCAAAATGTAAACCAATATCACATTTCAAAACAAGAAATAATCTGCGTACTTGTGAAATTTATTTGAAATCCGGAATCGGTCCTCGAATAGTCTGACGTGAACCGAAGAGTAACATGATTAGTTGTGGAGACAATAGTAAAAAGATACTGTGGTTCGACAGCCAGTTTAACTCCTTCTTTATCATTTCCATCAAATACCTAAACAGAAAACTATTAATTATTAACAAAAAAAATAATCTTTATATTTAAATCGAGAAAGGAGTATATTAGGCTATATTACAACGATTGATACAATTTTGGCAACTATACATATAACTTAAAAATTATGACGAGAAGTTTATAAAACTTTAATAATTTATTTAATGTTTTGTAAATTCTCATTTCCAATTTGCTTTAAATCTTAAAACCATAAACGCATGGTAACTCTAAAAAATTCGTCAATCAACAAGTTGATGTTATTACAAACGTCATATTTCTTTATAAAATAGAAGTATGGTATAAACTCGTTCAAAAAAAAAAAAAAAAAAACAAGTTGCTCTTCAAATTACTCCAGTTTAATTGTTTTTAATATAAAAAGATATAAAATTTTCTTCTTTTTTTATATTGAATCTGCTTTCTTACCGTTAAATTGTCGCAGCAACGTTCAACGTCGAAGAAAACCAAGTTCAGATTAATAACTTTTCCTTGTTCAGCGCTAATATTCCAGCTACAATTCAAACAGTTTTCATATGGACCGGGATAACCGGGAGAAAAAATACTTTGTGGAGTTGCTGAAGCGGAGAAGGAACCATGACATGGAGCTGCAAGAAAATATAATAAACAGATAAACCGATGATGCGGTTGTTGCTTTTTTTCTGGAGACATTTGCAATATCGCCATAATCTATAAAAAAATTTCTCCATCGTTGGTAGTGTGGCCGAGTGGTTAAGAGCGTTGTGTTGGTGGCGAACGCGATGACTTGGTCGCCATAACAATCTACACACGTCAGTTTCTTGTGTTCTTGAGAAAAACACTGTTACCGTTAAAAAGTCGTAAGCAGCACTTTTTTCTATTTATCGGTCTTAGCAAGGAGTTTTAAATTTAGGAATATTAAAAGGTAAAAACTAAAAAACAAAAAAAATAAAAACTGAAACCGGACAGTAATATTTTGGCATTTCCAAAAGCAGTTCGGGAAAGCCTTTGACGATAGCCCTAAGTATAAGCCTCCGTCGTTTTCTTGTAAGTAAGAAGGAAAAAATATAGAGACAAAAATTAAACAAAAGTCTATTTTAAAAAGCAAAACCAGGCTGTCTTGATCAAGTATTTTGTTAATCTGACGAGCAATATCATTGAAAAAAATTATTTTTAAGTAATACTTCATTTGTAAAAGCCATCAAAAATTATAAATTCAAAAATTGAAGCAGGTATTGTAATGCACAATTACTCGAATGTTAAACACAGAGAGCGTTTAATTCAACAAGTTGTACAAGAAAAAATAAAAATTACAGTCTTGTTTTGCTTTATTTTTGATTAGCATTTAATAAATAATGTTTGGGACACTTTTCAGTTATTTTAGTGTTTCTTATTAATAATAACATTAACGTTTTTGTGTATCGCTCTACACCCGTATCCTCGAAAGGAAATTTGTATGGTCTCAGAGCGGTTTTTTCAAACGATAAAAACAACACACATACACAAAAACATAATACATTTACAAGGAATATAAAAAAATAATCGGAATTCATAACCAACGTCTATTTCTAAACATTGTGTTTATATACTGCAACAAGGAAAAAAATCAACTATCAAAAATATGGAAAAGATGAAAGAGACGCTATTGATGTATTTATCAAAACACACCTTTAAAATAGGTGGTCTTAAAATCTTATTTAAACTTTGTCAGACAGGTTTCAGCACACAAAACATATGATAACGCATTTTAAGAAATAAATATTTTATGGGATAAAGTATTTTGAATATGATGTTTAGAATTTAATACGAAACGGTCACTATCAATTCTGAGATTTTCTCGTAGGGTCTAAAAAAAGAGATAGTATCTGTGAGGTACTGAAATGTTAAGTTATTAACTGTTTTTAAAGCAATTAATAACAATTTTTATTTTAACGATACTGGATTGGTAATATATGACACTCTTTATAGTACGAAAGTAGGTTGTGATTATTTATGGAAATGTCGTCGTCGTTTGGAAGAGTAACCACTCCAGGTCAGACACAAACAGGACTGGGGCCGAGAGTTTATATTTTTACTACCTCATGCTGCTGTACTGCCCGGATCAGATGCTGGCAGAGATGTTGTTAAGCCAGCATTGTGTTTCGTCATTCAAAACCGTCAAACCTCGTGCTCCATGTGGTGCTCGATGTATGGGACACGCTATTAGAAGGTTGCCTGCGGTTTGTTCAGAGGCGCCGCACTCGCAATTCGATGAAGGAGCAAGACCCCATTTGTGCATGGACGAATGCAATCGCCCAACATCAGTACTCAGGCGGTTGAGTTTAACCGAAGCTGTTCGGGGCAAGCTCATCCCAATAGGCCTGGCACTGTTCCTGGATATAAAAACACGAAGCCTGAAAGTATTTTTACAATACTCCGCATTCCATTTATGATTTGTGACTTTGGAATGGTGACTGCAAGCACTCTTCTTCAGATCTTGAAAATTTTGAGTCGGCGCAAGCAGGAAGAAAGAAAGTTACGTAACCAGGACTTCAAAGCAGCTCCAGCATGGAGTATCTCTGGGAAGATAAAATCAGGACCCGGAGCTTTACCTGGTTTAAAGTGTTAAAGGGCAGCAGTAAATTCTTTCTGTGAGAAAGTCTCAGAGATATTTACTGGATCTTGTGTTATGGCCCTTCAAATGTACAAACGACAAAACGACGACAACGACGACAACGACAGCAACGACGACGACAATGTGAATGTTACAAATAAATTTGATACATGCATCAGATACTCTTTCTTGTTTATGAACAAGATACAAAGGTATATTTGCATATACAGAATTACAATAATCAAGACGTGATAGTATAAAGCACTTTACCAACAAAATCTTATTCCGAACTTCCAAAATGAATTTAAATTTCAAAGTTTAGTCAGCTTATAAAAGCAGTTTTATTAATCATGCGATCAGAAGATAGTATTTCGTTAATAAACAAACCAAGTACATTAGTTTTACGCTGGAAGTGGGGTCCGAATCTAAATGAATACTGCTGTTCAAAGATCGGATACGCGGATGCAGCGCTGTAAAAAATCTTGCTTTAAGGTCCGTTCCCACTACGAGCGTGGAAAAGATTATTCTTTGTTTGTTTTATTGATTTTTTTTTGCTTTGCTTAGCACTCGCTTCAATTTTAAGCGCGGAAAGATCAATAAAAAAAACAAAGAATGCTCTTTTCCACGATCGTAGTGGAACCGGCTTTTACCACGAAATAAACGTTGAGTTTAGTTTAAAAAAATTACCAGACATACACTTATCAATTTTACATAAACAGCATTTTATATTATCAATAGCATTCTGAAAACCATCGTTAGGACTAAAATCTATGTACAAGAATGTGTCATTAGCATATTAATAAATTGTTATATGAAATTCAGAACCTAGATTTGTTAATTCGCTTATATATACATTATAAACAGCAGTGGTCTTAAAATAAAACCTTATGGAACGCAAAAAAGTGAGGACCTCATAGTGCTACAAAGTTTGTTTATGACAACAGCCGAAGTTTGGTTATTGAGATACGAAGTGAACCATTTAAAAACACTGCCATTAATACTAAAATAGTATTTTAGTTTAAATAATAATCATTGATAATCAATTGTGTCAAAATCTGCAAACTAATCCAGCATCACAACAGCTGCGAGATTATTATTATGAATCGTAACTTGTGAGTCATTAACTATAGCAAAAAGTGCCGTTTCACAAGAGTGCTTTTGCTTATAACCTGATTGATTCGAACTAAGTAGAATGTTTGAATTGAGTTATTCATAGAGTCGCTGAAAAGCAGTTTCTCAATAAGTTTTTGGCAAAAAAATGGAGTATTACTGAGTGGTCGGTAAATCTTTATGATTTCTGAATCAAAATCATAGTTTTCTACGATTGAGTAATAGCTGCTTGTTTCAATCGGTCAGGAAAATGCGCCTCTCCATTAAAGCCCACTGGCAACAATTGTTGCCAGTATGTTTGTTTCCAAATAAGTGAACATAACTTATGATATATGCTGCAATTTGGTTCTTTTTTGTTTCAGATTTACGATTTAATATACCTGTGTTGTGAATATGATTTTTTTTTATCATTTTGATTTTCAAACCTTGATTTATTCTGTTGCAAAAGTCATAGTATCTTTGATGCGATTTCAACTCAGAGATGCCTTTTCAAAGACCGTAAGTATTGATATCATAGAGACTACAATAGAAACAAAAATCATGTTATATTGTTACAAAACTATCATTCAGTAGTATAGTGTTGCAACTAGTCCAATAAAAGTTACATGCTCATTAGTATATCTCAGTAAAAGTCACTGGCAACAAATGTTGCCACTGGGATGTAGCAATATCAAAGTACGTATTATAGATTAAATTTACTGTTGCTTATTCTTTTTTATTCTTTTCCTTTTTTTTAGGCTGAACACAAATGAGATCTTATCTCTGCTTCAAGAAGATAAATCAGACTTAGAGTTGTCTGATGACGAGAGCAGGCCTAATCCTACAATTGATATTGTCGTACAACCCCCAGAACCAGAAGGCTTTATAACAGATGAAGATTCAGACAAGTCGGACGATGAGGTTGCTGGAGATTTTGTTCATCTGCCTCGAAGAATTTTGGCCGCTACAGCTGAAATTGGTTCTTCAGCTGCAGAAAATGTTCCCGCCTCTTCGTCATCAGGAGAGCCCATCCGTAAAAAAATGAAAAAATCAAGGAAGCAATGGGTCAAAAATTTTCCCAAGTCAGAAATCCCTGAGAAACCACCTCGTGTCTTTGGCCCAAATATTCATGGGTATCTGCATTCTTGCTGTAGAACACCAGCAGAGGCCTTTTCTCTGTTTTTTTCTGAGGCATTTCTGGATGAAATTATTGAACAAAGCCATATCTATGCCAAACAAAGAGGCAGTGACGTTTCTATAACGAAAAGCGAATTTTATTGCTTTCTAGGCGTTCTCCTGGTTTCTGGTTACCACCCTGTACCATATAGAAGGCTTTATTGGTCAAAGGAGGATGATGTCCACAATCTGCTTGTTTCTGAGAACATCAGAAGGAACACGTTTGACAAGATACTTCAGTTTTTGCATTTTGCAGATAACACCAAGATCAACCAGGACAGGTACTACAAAATCCGCCCACTTTTTTCCCATTTGAATAGGTGCTTCAAAATTTTTCCCTTGAACGACAACCTAAGCATAGACGAAACCATGATCAAGTATTATGGAAGGCATGGCACAAAACAGTTTGTCAGGGGAAAGCCGATTAGGTTCGGTTACAAGCTTTTTTCTTTGGCATCCCCGTTTGGATATTTATACCATGCTAAACCATATTGCGGAAGAGACACTAAACTTTCCGAAACCTCACTTGGTCTTGGGGGAAATGTTGTGATGAGCTTAGTAAACGAGTGTCATGTTTCTGAAGGTTATCACTTATTTTTCAACAACTGGTTCACTTCCTTTGAGTTACTGGATATGCTCAAGGAACATAAAATAGGTGCCACTGGAACAATCAGAGCTGACAGATGCAAGAATGCTCCCCTGCCCTCCAAAAAAGACATGGAGAAATCTGGTCGTGGAACCTATTCTCAAGTGTCTGATGGAAACCATGTCCTTACCAAATGGTATGACAATTCAGTAGTTTCTGTTCTTTCCAACAGCATCTTCACTGACACCACATGTTCTGCCAGCCGATACTCTCGGACCGATCGCAAAATTGTTCAAGTGCCCATGCCAAAAGTCATTCAGTGCTACAACCAATCAATGGGGGTTGTTGATCTTTTTGACGAGTTTGTCAACAACTACCGTACCAAAATTAGAAGTAAAAAGTGGTGGTGGTTCATTTTTTCATGGTGCCTCGATGCATCTATTGTCAATGCCTGGCTTCTGCAGAAGAAAGTCATGGAAAGTACGATGCCACTGTTGGATTTTCGCAGGTCCGTCGCACAGCAGCTGCTGAAGCAACATGGAACTGGATCAAGATTTGGAGAAAGAAGACTATCTCATAGTCGACCACAAGCTGCAAGAGCCATCCGATATGATTGTCAGAGCCACTGGCCAGTTCCCCTACCAACGCGATTTTCACGATGCCGACAATGTGGAAGACGGTGTTCGGTCAAGTGCATCAAATGCGATGCACCTCTGCATGTAGAATGCTTCCAGATTTACCATCAAGAGTGACACGAAAAAAAGTCCAGAAAGTTCTCTGAATCAAGTCTTCTTTGTTAAATATTCTCGAAACAGAATAAATATTACTCTATAGATCTAATTGTTCTTTCATTCAGCCATTGCGATATCCCAACAGCCCAATGGCAACAAATGTTGCCGCTACATTTTTCCACTCTAACTCGCTAAAATATACCGAGTCATGTAAAATAAACTCAAAAATGGTCATAAATACTCAGTACCAACATAATTAATCAGATTTGGTCATAATAAAAAAATTGGGCTGTAATGGGTTAAATGATTTGTTTACTATGGATTGTACAACTGGAAAAATTATGTTGAAAAATAAACTTAACAAACCAACTGGAACCGGTTTCAGCAAACAGTTTTTTTATTGATGTTCGAGATAACATAAAGGATGTTTCAAAAAGTTTGACAACATTTGACATGTAAATATTACAGAAACTACATATACTATTTTTCTTGTTACCAGGTATATTCTTCATTATACTCTGTTGTTCTTCTGGTAAAAACAGAAAACTTTTTTTGTTAAAAACCTTTTTAGTTTATTAAAAATTAAAAATTAAAAACAAACAGTCAACGTTTCGGGTGCGGTTACAAGCACGCTTCATCAGGACCAAAGCTAAAATGAATGTAAAGTTAAGAATCAACTAAAATTGTTTTTTTTCAAAAAACAGTTGTCAAAACATAGCGGAAATTACTCAAGCGTAGCATTAAATGATTATTTCAAAAAAACAACAAGTTTCGTGTAAAAAACAATGAAATACGCAACATGGAATCAAACAAGCGTGAGAGAACAATTTAAAACAGCAATTAAATTTTGAAAGTACAGTAAATAAAATACAAAAACAGGTTTCATTTTAATTCATTATATATTTTATTGTAATACACACCTTCTTTGTCATTTATCGAGAAATTAGTTTTTTGTATGAAATATGATTCTAAAAAACGGCGTTTATAAAAGTCAGGTTCAAAAGTGAGAATTGATGAGCCAAGCCAGTTGATTTTATGGTCGAATTTAACAATATGTTTGACAAGAGCAGTTTTTTTATTTATGTTGTTATCATCAATTTTCGCCAGATTGCGTGGGTAAAGATCACGTTTGTGTTCCGCACAGCGTGTTTTAAAATTACGACCAGTTTCTCCTATCTACAATGCAGAGCAATCTTGGCATGGAATTTGATAAATAGCTCCTTGTCGTCGAGTAGGTTCAATTCTGTCTTTGGTTGAAGGTAAGATGTCTTTTATAGTTTTTAAAGGTTTAGTACAGACTTGGACATCAAAACTTTTTAGAATTCTTGTAATTTTTTCACTGAGTCCTGATATATATGGTAGAATGACTGTACCTTTCTTTTCTTGATGATTTGAAGTAACTCTGCTTTTTGTTCTTGAAATATTCATGCGGTTTATTGTCTGTTTTAGAAACCAGTCCGGATAATTATTGTGTCTGAGAGCTTCCATTAGTTTCTTCATTTCAATTGTTTTGTCTTTCTTTTTAGTAATTAGTTTCGAATTCATTCTGTTCAAGATGCATTCATGCGGCCTCATTTGCACACTTTTTTAAATCGGGAATAAAACAAGGACCATAAAATCAACTGGCTTGGCTCATCAATTCTCACTTTTGAACCTGACTTTTATAAACGCCGTTTTTTAGAATCATATTTCATACAAAAAACTAATTTCTCGATAAATGACAAAGAAGGTGTGTATTACAATAAAATATATAATGAATTAAAATGAAACCTGTTTTTGTATTTTATTTACTGTACTTTCAAAATTTAATTGCTGTTTTAAATTGTTCTCTCACGCTTGTTTGATTCCATGTTGCGTATTTCATTGTTTTTTACACGAAACTTGTTGTTTTTTTGAAATAATCATTTAATGCTACGCTTGAGTAATTTCCGCTATGTTTTGACAACTGTTTTTTGAAAAAAAACAATTTTAGTTGATTCTTAACTTTACATTCATTTTAGCTTTGGTCCTGATGAAGCGTGCTTGTAACCGCACCCGAAACGTTGACTGTTTGTTTTTAATTTTTAATTTTTAATAAACTAAAAAGGTTTTTAACAAAAAAAGTTTTCTGTTTTTACCAGAAGAACAACAGAGTATAATGAAGAAACTACATAGTCGAATCGAATGAAATTCAACAGGGTTAATGTTGAGTTGAACAAGGTTTATTTCTGTAAATTGCAATAAGAACTTCAAAGGCACCTGAATTTCATAAAAGGTTTCATAAATGTTCAATATGCGTATCGCATGTGGCACGGCACACGTGAAGTGGGTACTCTCTGGATCCTCCTAAACATGCTGCAGCATGTCTTGGGTAACAGTCTCCAGTGCGTTGGTGTTTCTTTATTAACTACCTGTCTCGCACGAGAGTTAAACTGGAGACTGTTACCCAAGATATGCTGCAGCATGTTTAGGAGGATCCAGAGTACCCACTTCACGTGTGCCGGGTTACAGGCGGTGCGCATATTGAACAGTTGCAAAACCTTTTATGGTATTTATGTGCCTTTGAAGTTCTTATTCAAATATACAGGAATAAATTCTGTTCAACTCAACATTAACCCTATTGAATTTTATTTGATTCGACTATGATGTTTCAGTAATATTTACATGTCAAATGATGTCAAATTTTTTGAAACACCCTGTATAATAATTTTTTGGCTGATAAAAGAGTAAAAGAACGGTTGGATGTCTAAAAAAGCTTTTTCTTAAAACTTCTGTAATCGTTTCGGTCTTATTTTTTAAAGAATTCGTATTTTTATAGGCCTATCGCAACCATAACTCTAACCAAAGCCTTGTTTAATTTCCATCCATCAAGTTTTTCTAAAATTAAGTGTAATCGTACAATTTTTATGTGTAATTAAATATTAACGGTTTTAACTTTGACTACTTTATCGTTAAAATTATCACTCTTTCTTTTTGCAACTTTAAAACTGTAACATGCTTTTCAGCCTAAAAAGTACACGCATGAATAATTACAAACAAGAACTAATTGCATTTTAATTTTAAAAATATCGTGCCAAATTGCTCAAAAGAAAAAGCGTTACATAGGGTGCGAAATTGTTTTTTAAGGCATAAAATGTAAATTTTAAACAAGCGTTGTTTTAAAAAAAGCATTGATTGTAAATGTCTTCATTATCATCTAAATCAGCTGTTTCAAACAGCAATTTTTAAAGTTCGACAAGTTCGCAGCCATGAAAATGAAAGATTACCGATGTTATCTCTGTTTGTCAAATCATGATTAAGATTTTTTCTTTATTGTTTACGCTGTGTTTTAAAATAACAATTCAGCATTCTGACAATTATCTAAAGTTTTAGCCGATACAACGACTTATCTAGCATTTATTAAATTGTTGTTACTTCGTCAAAACAGTCTTTCGAAAAGATTTTTATTGCTTAGTTTACTGTAAAAAGTACTCTTATATAGATTTACATAAATAAAAGTCTGGATACAACTTGTTTCATAACATCTTAATTGAAATATATTGAATAAAAACTTACCTTGTAAATAAGATGGTTCTTGGGTTTCTTAATAAAAATCATAAATGTTTCTATTTATTTCATTTATTCACTTTTTAGTAATTGTTAAAATAAACTTATTTCCTCTTACGATTAAAATTTACAACAAAAGCATTAAAACCGCAGAAATGAATTTAGCCGAAAAGAACAAAACCTCAGAGATTGATTACCTCAAAAGGTTACGAAAAATCCTTTATCATTAACATCTTTATCCGAAGTAAACTTCAAAGATATTCGATTTGAGGAGGAGACCAATGGACGCGAGATTGTGACATTTCCTGAAATTTGAAGCAGCTGGAAATTCCCTTCCAATAGCTAAAGAACATAGATTGCTGGCTTAAACCCTCATATCTGCATTCTCAGTTTAATTGTTATCCTGGTGACAATCGTTTATGTCTTCCCCCTGATCTTTCTCATTATCCTTAATCTAAACCTTTTCGGCTCAATTAAATCACTGTCCTGTCTTACTCTGAGCGTGTGTTTATTTCAGTAGTGACTTTAAGTCGTGTCCAAGATATAAGTCGGTTGTCGTCGTCGTCGTCGTTTGGAGAGGTATCCACTCCAGGTCAGACACAAACAGGAATGGAGCCGAGGGTTTATCCTTTTACTACCCTAGGCTGTTGTTCTGCCTGATTCAGATGCTGGCAGTGATGTTATTAAGCCAGCATCGAGTTTCGTCATCCAAAACCGTCAGACGTCGTGCTCCATGTGGTGCCCGATGTATAAGGCACGCTGTCAGAACATGGTCTGCGGTTTGCTCAGAGGCGCCACACTCGCAATTCAGTGAAGGAACGCGACCCCATTTGTGCATGGACGAATGGAATCGCCCAACACTAGTCCGCAGGCGGTTGAGCTTAACCCACGATTCTCGGATTAAGCTCTTTCTAATAGGCCTGGCACCGGTCCTGGGCTAAAAACACGGAGCCTGGAAGCATTTTCACAATACTCTGTTTTCCATTTGTGATTTGTCCATTCAGATGCGCGGATGCCAAGTCTGGCAAGATTGTCCAAGAGATTCCGCGCAGTTGGCACAAACGGGCGTCTGGATCATAGTCTCACTCGGCGAGTATCTGAGGACCCACTTAAAAGATCATACAAGATATGATCAGGGTCCACAGATCCACGGTAAGCCAAGGAGAGTGTCGCTCCCATTCGGCGAAGCTCAGCTGGCTGAATGCCTGAGAGCATAGGTAGGTAGTCCGTTGGAGTGGGACTCAGGCATCCAGTGACTTTGCGCAAGATGTCGTTCAAGACACTGTGAGTGTGAGCACTGCGACACCAGATTGGCGCGCAGTACTCAGCTGTTGAGTAGACCAGAGATAAGATGGCTATGTGTAGTGTTTTGGCACCAGCACCCGATCCCGAACCCACGAGTCGCCTCAGCAGTGTGACGCGTGACGATAGTTTTTTGCGCAGTGCTACTAGATGGTGACGGAATGTGAGCAATCTGTCCAGTTTTACCCCAACATAAGTAGGGTTTGGACAGAACGATAAAAGTCTATCATTGTTGTAGATTTCTAGCTCACGTTTGGCCTCTGGGTTATTTGATGATAGGCTGTCGCCACCGTCTTAGTGTGACTGAGATTCAACCCCCAAGTCTGGAGATATGCTAAAAGTGTAGACATGTCTTGGATTAAAGTCCCCTCCAAGTCCTTCCAGTTTCTAGAGGAGTGCAACAATGCTAAATCATCAGCATAATCAAACTTTCTGGAAATCATAAAAAGCAAATCGTACGTATCGACGTTAAATAGGAGGAGAGCCAAGACCGATCCCTGAAGAAGGCCGTTTTTAAGACAGCATAGCCTGCTTTGCTTGTTGTCACCGGTAGTAAGGGTGAAAATTCGATTTCGGACAAGCTCCATAATCATTCTGACCATGTGTTTATCCGGAAGAAGCCTCAGTAGCTTGCAGTTAAGACCACGGTGTCATCAGCAGCTGTCAGATTGACGAATATGGCATCAGATTTTTTCTTAGCCTTAAAAGAATCCTAGAAGTTCTGGGTTAGCAGAACAACTTGATCTGGGGCTCGTCGTCGTCGTCGTTTGAAGAGGTATCCACTCCAGGTCAGACACAAACAGGACTGGGGCCGAGGGTTTATCCTCTTACTACCCCAGACTGTTTGCGCCGACTCAAAATTTCCAAGATTTGGAGAAGAGCGCTTGTAGTCGCGATCCCCAAACCCGGAAAGCCCGTGGGGGACCCAAAGAGTTATCGACCGATATCTCTGCTCTGTGTCCCCTACAAGATACTCGAGAGGCTTATCTATGCCTGCGTTGAACCATTAATCGATCCGCTGCTCCCTAAAGAGCAGGCTGGGTTCCGACGCGGGAAGTCAACCGTAGATCAAGTTGTTTAGCTAACCCAGAATATCTAGGATTTTTTCGAGGCTAAAAAGAAGGCTGGTGCCGTATTAATCGATTTGACAGCTGCTTATGACACTGTCTGGCACCGTGGCCTTACCTGCAAGCTGCTGAGACTACTTCCGGATAAGCACATGGTCAAAATGATCATGGAGCTTGTCCGAAATCGAAGTTTCACCCTTACCACCGGTGACAGCAAGCAAAGCAGGCTACGCCGTCTCAAAAACGGCCTTCCTCAGGGATCGGTCTTGGCTTCCCTTCTATTTAACATCTATACGTACGATCTTCCTTCCATGATTTCCAGAAAGTTTGCTTATGCTGACGATCTAGCATTGTTGCAATCTTCTGGAAACTGGAAGGACTTGGAGGGGACCTTAAGCCAAGACATGTCCACACTGTCAGCGTATCTTCAGACTTGGAGGTTGGAGCTCCGTCACACTAAGACGGTGACGGCAGCCTTTCACTTAAACAACCGAGAGGCCAAACGTGAGCTAAAGGTCTACAACAATGGTGGACTTTTACCGTTCTGTCCAACCCCTAGTTACCTTGGGGTAAATCTGGACAGATCGCTCACGTTTCGTCACCATTTAGTGGCATTGCGCAAAAAATTATCCTCGCGCGTCACACTACTGAGGCGACTCGTGGGCTCGGGATGGGGTGCTGGTGCTAAAACACTACGCATAGCCACCTTGTCCCTAGTCTACTCAACAGCTGAGTACTGCGTGCCAGTATGGTGTCGCAGTGCTCACACTCGCCTCATTGATAGTGTCTTGAATGACACCTTGCGCATAGTTACTGGATGCCTGCGTCTCACTCCAACGGACCACCTACCTGTACTCTCAGGCATCCAGCCAGCTGAGCTTCGCCGAATGGCAGCGACACTCTCCTTGGCTTACCGTGGATCTCTGGACCCCGATCATATTTTGCATGGTCTGTTAAGTGGGTCCTCAGATACTCGCCAAATGAGACTAAGATCCAGACGCCCATTTCTGTCAGCTGCGCGGAATCTCTTGGACAATCTTGCTAGACTTGGCATCCGCGCCTCTGAATGGATAAATCTTAAATGGAAAACGGAGTACTGTGAAGGTGCTTCCAGGCTCCGTGCTTTTGTGCCCAAGACCGGTGCCAGGCCTGTTGGGATGGGCTTACCCCGAGCAGCTTGGGTTAAGCTCAACCGCCTGCGGACTGGTGTTGGGCGGTTCCATTCGTCCATGCACAAATGGGGTCTTGCTCCTTCACCGAATTGCGAGTGAGGCGCCTCTGAGCAAACCGCAGACCATGTACTAACAGCGTGCCCTATACATCGGGCACCACATGGAGCACGACGTTTGACGGTTTTGGATGACGAAACTCGATGCTGGCTTAACAACATCACTGCCAGCATCTGATTCAGGCAGTGCAGCAGTCTGGGGTAGTAAAAGGATAAACCCTCGGCTCCATTCCTGTTTGTGTCTGACCTGGAGTGGATACCCTTCAAACGACGACAACGACGACGACCCCAGACTGCTGCACTTCCGATCAGATGCTGGCAGTAATGTTATTAAGCCAGCATCGAGTTTCGTATTCCATTCATTCCAAAACGGAAGGGTATCCACCCACTCCGATGTTCAGTGTGGGTTTGCTAATCGGCAAACGTCCTTTGCAGGATGGGGCAATGCTAGGATGTGGGGCTAACTTCCTGCATCGAAACCCATCCCGCTCTTTGGGGATCAGTGGATCATTTAATGGCCGACGCGGGCGTAGATAAGCCTCTTGAGAATCTTGTAGGGGACACAGAGCAGAGATATCGGTCGATATTTCTTTGGGTCCCCCACGGGGTTCGTTGGCTTTGCGATTGCAACTGCAAGCGCTCTTCTTCAGATCTTGGAAATTTTGAGTCGGTGCAAACAGGAAGAAAGGAAGTTACGTAACCAGGACTTCGAAGCAGCTGCAGCATGGAGTATAAGCTCTGCGCAGATGCAATGAGGTCCCAAAGTTTTAACTGGTTTTAAATGTTAAAGGGCAGCAGTAAATTCTTTCTGTGAAAAAGTGTCAGAGATATTTATCGAGTCTGGTGTTGTGGCCCTCCAAAGGTCAAACAATTCTTGAGAGACAAGTCGAGATGACTTGCGGTCAACAGCCTTGTATTTCCCATTTCTAACCAGCTGAGATGCAATAGCATTGGCTAAAACGGGACAGTGACGAGGAGAGTGTCATGACCTACGAGTAAGGTTGTTCAAAATACTCAATGATTTTCGGCTAGAGTGTGAGAAGTCAATGCTCCGAACTGCCTCAGACCATCAATCCCTCCGCTTCCTGTCGAGTTTGGCAAGCAAAGCTGTAGCAGCCAAACTTGAGTTGTCTCCCTGAGGAGACTGCAGGAAAGTTTTATAGAGGAATTCATACTCTGCATCTCAACACGAAATATAGTTATTTCGATACCCCCGTGGGATAGTCTTTTTAAATTCTTTTTTAATGGTGTTACAGAAGTCCTGGTAAGCCGCATCCACATCAAGTGAATCAGGCGGCAACAAAGTCTTTGCGAATTGATTTGTCAAAGCAATGTAGTGACTCCATTTGGCTTTGCGGAAGTTCCATCGCTTAACAGGCATGCTTGGCACTGCCATAGCAAACCTTGATGGTGTAATAAGCAAAGGTCGATATTGTAACCTGAGGAACTTTTCAAGGACACGTCTATTCAGTAAGCGACTGTTTGGACCTACCCTAGCGAAAGCTAGATCCGGATTGGTGCCAGTGTTGCAGCGGTGAGGAAAAACAGGGGTGAGGAAACACTGGGAGATCTAGGGATCGCAGTCGCGTTGGCGGTGGTTTGTAGACGTTGACTATTTTATAACCATCAATGTCCACACACAACCACTCGATCTTCAATGTCTGTGGAGATTGGTGCAAAAGCGTGTATCTTGGTCGCTTGTGGACAAACGTGGCAAGACCATGCTTCCTGCTTAAAGAAGACCCAGCTAGTTGGTAGTTTGGTAGCACCAACTTCTCTGCATTAGTGCAGTGGACTTCTTGTAGTAGGATTACAGGTGCCTCAGACTGCATAGCGAGGTGATGAAGAACGTTCATCTTGCTTACAGTGAGGCCTTCGATGTTCAGCTGAAGAATAGTGGGTCTTCGGAACTTTTTGGCAATGTGCCCTGAAAAGGAAAGTTTTACCCAGGCATTGCCCCGTCCTGAAAAGGACGTTTGCCGATTAGCAGACCCATGCTGAACATCGGAATAGGTGGATACCCTTCCGTTTTAGTAAGTTTGGTTTCGGTCTTTTGTTTTTAACACCAATGAACAGACGTACTCACGGCCCAAGCTGGGAAAAAGCACCTATCATTTAAGCCGGTGAGAAGACAAGAATGCAAAAATTGGAAAATTTGGGTTTAAAAACGTCAAAATTTATTACTTTCCACCTGAAACGCAAAATGTTAAAGACAGATTCAACGAAATCATATCGGGTTTTGTTCTTGATGTTTTTTTACAACGACATGTATCCCAAAAATTCAAACAACAAACCAAACTTTTGGTTAACACTATAAGCTCAAAACGCGCCAATTGACGCTTGTGGTTTTTTTAAAAATTTGTATGTGTTTCTCTCTATATTGTAAGGCTTCTAAAACGCAAACCGAACGCATTTGAAGAGTTATTACATTACTAAGTATCTAGGTCAACGAAACAACCATGCTTGAAAGTTTTATTACAGACTCGACCAGGGCTGGGTAGCCTGGGTCACTTATTACTTCCCTCACATCAGATCATTTATTGTTACTCACCACCCTCAGTATGCATCATAAGACCAAAACAACTCCATCTCACTTCACTAAAACAATAACAAATTACCTAAAATTTAATTGGACATCATTTAAACATCATGCTAAAGATGTCATCTTCTACAGACCCCATTCCACAAATGTTCATAAGGTTATAGTTAACGCAAAAGAGAAAATTACTACGTATTGTCCACTAGCCCACCAGCCATGCGCCGTAAATTTCCTATAACATATATTAGCTTAGCCGGTGACGCCGAGAATCACCAGAAAAAGAGTAACCACGAACTGAAAATACTTCTTCATATTATAGATCAGAACAGTAGCATCACAACGAGCGATTGATAAGACTAACTTGGTTGGGAATAAAAAAAAACTTTAAACACAATTATTACGTCATAAACAAGATACGCTGCCCACGTTCTTTGATGCCATGGAAAAACTGCTTTAGAAAAAGACAATACAATGATATCTACCGAGAAACTGTTGGTGAACCGGTTGGTATGGGTATTTTGACGTGTCACCGCGTCTTGTGTCAATTGACGCGCTTGGTCCTTCTCGGTAGTATTGTAATTTTTTTGGTATTTTTGGTCCCCAAGTCACGAAATTGAGTCTTAGGGGTCTACCAATGAAAAAATAAAAGTCAAAACGTACGAAGCCATAATATTTAAAAAAGCGCTATTTATTGGCATGCAAAACTTTAGATGCGTCAATTGATGCGCTTGGTCCTTTTGATGTTAAAACTCGTGTCTTCAAAGTCCGTTTTCACTACGAGCTAGAACGAAGCATTCTCTGTTAGTTTCATTGATTTTTTTACTTCTTTCCTTGCTTAAGCGCTAAGCGAAGCAAAAATAACATAAATATAGCAACCGAGAATAATTCTTTCTTCGCTTGTAGGGAAAATGAGTCAGTAGTGTACAGTGGCAATTTTACCCTGCGTACTTCTGGGTCACGCGACGTAAAGCGCCGCGCAGTGGTGCGTAACAGAGGAGTGGGGAGTGACTTTTTTGCTTCGGAGTCACGCGCGCATTGGTGTAGAACGGTGTGATCATAGGATCATGCGTTCAATTCTCAGGAAAGTGATTGAAAATTATTTTGAAAAGTTTGGAACTTTGTGATTCATGAATTGTGAGTTCGATTCTTAACATGGCGATTAAAAAGGTTTCATGTTCGATTCTTAGCAGGTGATAATTGTGGGTTTAATTCTTAGCAAGTTGATAATTGTGGGTTCGATTTTTAGCAGGGAGTTGAAGATTTTTAGTTTGGTGTTTGAATTTTAGCAGGGGAAATTTCTTTGGACAAGTGCAATTTTTGGCCTGGCAATTGAAAAGGTTTCGTTTTCGTATCTTAGAAAGGTAATTTTTGTTTGGTGGGTTCGATTCTTAGCAAACGGTTGAAGATTTTTCAGTTTCGTGTTCAAATCGTGGTCTAGGGGAAATTTTTGCATGAGTTCGATTTTTGGCATGCCGATTGAAAATTTTTTAGTTTCGTGTTCGATTCTTAGCAGGAAAAATTGTCGCACGGGTTCGATTCTTAGCATGTTGATTGAAAATTTTTTAGTTTTGTGTTTGATTTTTAGCAAGAGTCTTATTGTGTGGTGGGTTTGATTCTTAGCATGGTGATTGAAAGTTTTGGTGATGGGTTTGATTCGTAGCAAGGCGATGGAAATTTTTTTTATCATTGGATTGTTTGATTGACTTTAAAAGTCTCTTTGTGTTCGATGCTTAGCATGATGATTAAAAACTTTTTAGTTTTGCGTTCGATTCTTAGCAAGGGGATTGTTTGATTGAGTTTAAAAGTCTTTGTGTTCGATTCTCTGGTAAGTTATTGAACGATTACAATATTTGTAACGTGTTCAATGCTTTTATTGGTAATTTTACCCTGCTTCTTAAAGACAAGCGTGATTGATATCTTTAGTACACGTCTGCGCAAGTTTATTCACGTGACTGAAAAGCACAACTGTTTTGGATTAAAACCAATGTTTCCGTGATTTAGCAACCGTGTTGTAATCTTTATGTTAGCGGCTTGTTTTGTTTCCGATTAAAAAACAATTACTGTTCTTTGAAAAAGTCTCCGATGTTCTCGCTCGCAAAAATTTAGTAGGCGTGTTGAGAACTTTTACGACTGTGACGTGTTCGACGCTCGTACCGGTCGTTTCTAGCCTGGGCGTGTCATGACAAGTTGTTACCAAGAAAGGAGAACGAGTCGTCACCAAAAAAAGATTGCTATTGGATGTTGAGAGCACAGTTGTATAGAAAACAATTTTTATTGGATAAAACGCTGTTTTAGAGACGACCAAACCACAAGTCCTCCCCCTCAAACAAGGATAGAAAACTGAAGAATGTGAGGGATATGTAAGTTTTCTTATCTATGTTTTTAAATAACTTGTATTAAAAGGATATTATGCAAATATTATAGAAATGATCAAAACGAACATCAACAAATAAAAGCGGGAAACGTGGTAAACGAGTATGTTTGTGTGACTATAAGAGCATTTATTATTTCAATTTTAAAACTTGTGTGTTTCAGAGTGAACCAAGACTCAACTTTGGAGTCCGATATTGATATCTTAAGTCTTTTCATGCTGTTGTCTATCTGAACTCCTTTTTAAAGTAAGTTTTGCAAAAGAAAAACATGTTTTAAAGTTATAACTATTTCAGAAATCTTTGAAAAACGATAGTCTGCAATGAGGCCTTGGATTCGTCTTAGATCAATTCAAGACAGGTTCAATTTTTTTATTGAAAATAAAAGTTTTTCTGAGCTTAAAGGCAATTTTATGAACATGTTTTTTTGGAAGTTTGCAAATTTAGAGTTAATTATTTGTTTGGTTTTATTTTAAAACATATTAAATCTGAAGAGTATCGTTATTTCCATGCTTTCCAAAACATGGATCGTTGGTTGGACCACCCTAAATTGATTAGCAATAGAAACAAGTTTGAAATTTTTTTTCATGATTGCTTTGACGTCATGTTTAAACTGTTAGAACAAGTCTTCATGACCTTAAACTGTTAGAACAAGCTTATGAAAAGCGTCCGGAGAGTTTATGGGTGGTGGAGATTATCACTAATGTAGCGTTTTTTACAACAAGGGTTTGCATTGTCTAAGTAAAAATAACAGAGGTAATCCTTCATGTTGATAACCTTTGTGTTTTTCAATGCATTGTGCTACACATGAGACAATTGCTTAATTGTTTAGAATCTACCACGAAACGCCTTTTTTATGACTATTGCAGAGAGTTTAAACTGACTTTGAAAAAATTTAGTGGCGTGACATCAAAAGATATGTATAAAATAGAACGCTTTTTTAAAGTAAACATTAATGTGTATAGGTCAAAAATTTTTATCCTCCTGACTCGCAGGAAAGCGACGGAGGTGCTAATACATAGGGTAGGCAATTACCCCGACCTGCTTCCGGAGATGCCAAGATATTGCTGTCCGCTTGTAATTTAATAGAAATATGACTGTAATTTAGAACTGCTTGGCAAGACTACCAAGCAGGAGAATGTGCCGTAAAGTGTCTTTCCCAAGGACACAACGGAATGGCGCGAGTGGGTTTTGAACCGAGACCGTGTTGGTCACGAGCCCGGCGCTTTAACCACTCGACCAGGCTGCCGACAATATGAAAAACAATATGTGCCATGCGTGGTTGGTCCACAGGAATACTGAGCAATTTGAAAGCACTATCTTCCTCGACCTGTACAAAAATCATTTTAGTTACCTTTACAACTTCACTCTTTACTGTCGTTATTGCAAACTGCAAAAAAGTCTTTCCTATCCGTTCTAACTATTTTTGCCACATGCAAACCTGTGACGCTTCTGTAAAATATAAATTCGTTGGGGGTGCCTTTCACACCCAAAAATCTATTTTTCAAGAAATTGAAAATGAAGGCATTTTTGTTCCGAACGAAGATTATTTTTATTGTTTTAGAGCAGCGTTTGATTACGAAAGTTATTTTTGTAAAGAAAACCTACCACCTAACGGTTCACAGCTGGAGTGGCTATTGGACCACATTCCCATATCGGTCAATGTGGGAAGTAATATACCAGGTTTTTTAGAGAACAAGTGTTTTGTAAGCAATAGAAATGTTGAGGAATTGGTGTCTTGTAAAATACAAAAACAGTTTCTGTACGTTTTTGTTGCTTTGGAACTCTTGCGAGATACCCGCCTCGTTGCTGAACCAAACTCGTCAAAAGAAAAACTTCCGCTGACTCGCTTAATGAATCGTTTCGATGCGTTTTTATCGGACCAAGAACAAGCAGTACAGGCTATTAATAATCCTTTGTTTAATTCTTTACATCCGATAACAGAAAATCTATTTGATGTACAGTCGTTTAGGAAAAAAATTGTTTTTGATTTACCGTTTCAAATTGTTTTTTTGTCTATGGATACGCCAAATTAAGAATGTTACAATTTTATTACGAATGTTTGTTGGAATTTGTTGATAGAAAAAATTTCAAGTGTTTGGAATGTGGCACCGACTCTTTGTGCATTTCTGGGAAAAGTCTACAAGAAGTGATAAAAGAAGAAAAAAAGAAGAATTTTATAAGAATTATCATTAATGGTTTCCCGAAATTGCTTGTGAGCAGCACAGACAAGAGTTTATTTCTCAAAAAAAAGACTTTAAACCAAAAGACTGTTGTTTGATTCAACAGAAATTTGACTGACGAAATCCCGGTTTATTTAAGCTAAAATGGGAAGGTGATGGTTTTGTGGGGTTGTGTAGCAATACTTACTATTGCTTCGGTTCGTCATAGAAAGGTGTCAAAAGGATTAAACATAGCTCTAAATCCTTTTTCAGAAGAACACTACATGCACGTGCTTAAAATTAAGAAAGTGGGGTCGGGGAAAACGTTTCTTTTAGAGTAAAAACAATAGAATGTTTACGTGCAAACAAAAACGAAAAGCTTTGTCCTATTTCTATCCAAAACGCAAAGTTGCCTCTGACGGTGTTTCGACTTCGCCGCTCGAAATTGAACTTTGTAACGTCTAAGTATTGTTCTTAGTAATGTATTAATTTGTGTTCTAGTCTACGATTGTTGTACTTTCGAGATAGTGTTTTTGTTAAGAACGGGTGCTTTTCAACCTATTGAGAAGTATAATTTGTTTTTTTTAGAATAATTCTTTAGCGCTCTCTTTGTGCATAATTTTTCTTTTTAAGTACTGTTTCAAAACTAATTTTGTTTTAAATGTAATTGCCTCAATTTCATTTCTTTTTTGCTTTTTCTTTCCCCATTTTATACACACTCAGAAAACCTCATTTCATACACACTTTAGTGACACACTTTAGTGACAGTCCGCCTTTAGTGACTGACAATCTTTAACCGTTTGCTAAGAATCGAACCCACCACACAAAAATTACTTTGTTAAGATTCAAACACGAAACCTTTTCAATTGCCATGCCAAAAATCGCACTTGTCCAAAGAAATTTCCCCTGCTAAGAATCGAACTTCTTCTTCTTCTTTTTCTTTCGCCCTTTCCCTTCAATCAGGGGTAGCCACAGCGTATCGTGTTTCTCCAAACCGTCTTGTTTTCAACGTCCGTCTTCTTCGCACCAACTCCCTCCATATCTTCTTTCACTATATCTAAAAATCTTCTCTTTGGTCTCCCTCTTTTCCTTTTTCCCGTTAACTCCATTTTCATCATCTTTCTTCCTACGTACTCTTGGTCTCTCCTCATGACATGTCCATACCACCTCAGCCTGCCCTCTTTCATCTTCATTTCTAACCGTTCTACCTTAACTGTACCCCTGATGTACTCGTTTCTAATCTGGCCTTTTCTCGTCACTCCCATAGGAAACCTCAACATTTTCATCTCTGCAACTTCTATCTCTTCCACTTGTTTTTTTGTGACTGCCACCGTCTCAAATCCATACACCATTGCTAGTCTTACCACTGAACTGTACACTTTTTCTTTTACTTTAGCTGGTTACCTCCTGTCACAGATTACTCCCGATACTTTTCTCCATCCGCTTCATTATGTCTGCACTCTCTTCTTTACCTCCCTCTCACAACTACCACTTTCTTGCTCCGCTCCACTTCTTCCCTGGTCTCTTTGCAAATCACAATGTCATCAGCAAACAGCATGGTCCACGGTGGTTTTCTCCTTGCTTTATCAGTTAGCCTGTCCATTATCATTGCAAACAGGAACGGACTTAACACTGATCCCTGAAGACTAGAATACTGGAGGTATGCATTGGAAAGAAGAGGGATGAAAGTAAATAGGTCGAAGACCAAATATATGTCCATAAATGGAAGAAATGACAACGAAACAATCAAGATGGAGGATACAAAAGTGCCAAGAGTAAAGGAATTTTAGTATGTGGGATCAACGGTGCAAGAAAGTGGTAGTTGTGAGAGGGAGGTAAAGAAGAGAGTGCAGACATAATGAAGCGGATGGGAAAGTATCGGGAGTAATCTGTGACAGGAGGTAACCAGCTAAAGTAAAAGAAAAAGTGTACAGTTCAGTGGTAAGACTAGCAATGGTGTATGGACTTGAGACGGTGGCAGTCACAAAAAAACAAGTGGAAGAGATAGAAGTTGCAGAGATGAAAATGTTGAGGTTTCCTATGGGAGTGACGAGAAAAGGCCAGATTAGAAACGAGTACATCAGGGGTACAGTTAAGGTAGAACGGTTAGAAATGAAGATGAAAGAGGGCAGGCTGAGGTGGTATGGACATGTCATGAGGAGAGACCAAGAGTACGTAGGAAGAAAGATGATGGAAATGGAGTTAACGGGAAAAAGGAAAAGAGGGAGACCAAAGAGAAGATTTTTAGATATAGTGAAAGAAGATATGGGGGAGTTGGTGCGAAGAAGACGGACGTTGATAACAAGACGGTTTGGAGAAACACGATACGCTGTGGCTACCCCTGATTGAAGGAAAAGTCCGAAAGAAGAAGAAGAAGAAGATTCTGTTGTTACCCTAGAAAAGACGCCCTGGGCGCTTGTGTCTTTGCAAAAGACTCTCTCTGAGCGCTTTCTTATGTTTAATGGTCTTTGCAAGCAGTTCTAAATTTTGGTCATATCTTTTTATAAAAACTAAAAAAACAAAAAGAAAAATTTCAACCGGACAGCAATATTTTGGCATCTTCGGAACAGGTCGGGGTATTTGCTTGATATTTGTCCTAAATATAGGGATTCGGACGCTTTCCCGTGAATCAGGGAGATAAATACAGATAAAAAAATATATACTTAAACTGTAATGTGAATATGTTTTTATCATCCTTTCCTTGAAAAAACTAGAAAATTTACGTAACCGATGGTCTTTGCTGTTAACACTTATTATTACAATTTTTTAAATAAAGTAAAAAAAAATTCAATTCGAAACATTCGAGAGACTTGCAAAATTTTACTTAAGCCAGGTTTGCATTTAGCTCAGACCGACCGTTTGCACGATAAAAAATTTGTCATGTTGAATGTATTTAGTTAGTGGTTTCTTTTTTTGGAAGTAATGCGACACGTGAGTTTAGTTAAGACAGTAATTGTTTGGTTGAACTTTGAACTTTTTATATCAGCAGTGTTGTAAACATCTGCTTTCGCACGAAACAAGGAAACAAGTTTGTTTTCATCAACATAGCAAACCTTTTTTCAAGTAAAAACGAGTTATTCTGTTACGATTTACAATAACTTTTTACCACAAAGAGCTATTATTAATTGCATGGTTATTTATTTTTTGAATAAGAGCTTATAGTTTAAAGCACTCTTGCCTGGCGGTATAAAAATGACTTTTTGAACGAAATTTTTTGTGCCAACTACTTTCTTTATTTAAAAAATAATTGCATAATATTTTTTTGCATAAAATTTCTGCGTTTTATCTAACCCCATAAAAACCAAATTAAAAGAGTTCTTCAAATTTAAGTTTGTAGCATTTAAAAGAAAATAAAGTAATTGAATATTATCACAAAAAATAAAAAAACGTATTTTCCAGTAAAGCATTTTCGTTTTAATTATATTTCGATAAGCTTATCGGCAAAGTTGCTCACCAGATCCCGGTTCTGGATTATTATCATTTTCTCTATTTATCCTCCTGTCTCGCTGGAAAACGTCGGAGGCATTGTAATTAGAGCAACCTTTAAGCGATTAACCCGATCTGCTATCTGAGATGCCAAAATATTGCTGTCCGGTTAAAACTTTTATTTGAGTGTTTTTGTCTTTATTTAACGATATAACTGAAATTTAGAGCTGCTTGCAAAGACAGCCAAGCAGAGTAAAATGCTGCTAAATGCCTTTTTTAAGAAACAAAAGAATGACGCGAGTAGGTTTTGGATTGAGACTGTTTCGATTGCGTTCTTGATCAATACAGCAATCTCATCCACTCGCCCACGCTGCCAACAATCAATCGATTTATTAAAATTAACAATAAAAAACCAAAAATCTTGATATCTGTAAGAACACTCACAGTTTGGTTGAGGACTTTCGTTCGTTACTAAAAATAAACACAATGAGTTTAAAAGTTTGTTATTCTCATTAAAATTACCCAAATCACACACACCCTGCATGTGTCAACCAACTAAACTAACATACTTTGCTTTGCTTTGTACAGTAAGCACATATTCAGTTTGTTTTAAATGCAAATCGTTTTTTATGCAAGAAAATTGTGATTGCTTAAATCAATTTATATATTTTATACACTAAAAATATCATTTGACTGCCATAAACTGAAGATATTTTTTAACTTCGGTTTGCCAATAATTTTCTAACCAAAAACGAGTTTCTTGCTTAAGTATACCTTGTTATAACTTAATTTATTTCTTTCAAAATAGCTTTAACAGGTTTGGATAGAAAAAGCAAACAAAATTATTGAGATACGTTAAAATACGTATTTAAGATGTATTTTCAGCATGGGCATTTCTTTAATACATTGAAGATAAAAAACAAAACAAAAGCAAAGTTTAATTTTTCCAATTAATTGCGCAAAAGATAGAATTGAACAAAAAAAATAAAACAGTTTCGTCAATCAATTTATACCTATAAAAGATGCCCGAAAACCAGAAGAAATTCCATAGTCAGAATAAAACCGGAAAGCTATCCAGTTGCCCAAAGAAACAAGATATTCGTGCTCTGTAAGATTTTCTCGGATTGTGGAAACGATTCCTTTTTTTTGTAGAACCTTAACAACGTTTTGAACAAATTTTTTAAATAATAAGTTCATGAAGTATTTCTGTCAGCAAGACGTATTAAAAATTGTTCTTTGTTACTTATTTGAAAATAATTGTGTTTTTAAAAGTTTTGATCAAACGATAATAGCAACCACTAAGTTTTTGTGTTACTCTTATATGTTTAAAAAAAAATTAAAGCAAAATTATTGTCGAGAATAAAAGGCAATTTTGACGCCACGAGGAATATTCTGGAACAATATGTTGATAAATAATCAGCCTTTATTAATTGAAGCTACATAAATGAAAAAAAAATATTAACGAAACTCATGGAATAAAGGACCTTGGTTCAATTCTACGTCTGGTCATTTAAGAAATACTCAGTGTTTTTAAGAACAACGTTTTTTGTCTTCGTGCTTATTAGTTCCGCATCAAGTCTTTTTATCACACCCACATTGTTTTAGTTAAAAAGAAAATTTTAGATCTTTATTTACGAGTTAGTAAATAAAGGCTTCCATTCAAGTTCGGCAATGGCGATTCTCACCGTCAAGTAATCGCAACAATCTTCGGTGGCGAAGGCCTCGAAGTCAACGCAAATTCTCGAGCCTGTCGTCGTCGAGAAATTCCAAAAGCAATTCAAATTGTTCGGATAAGGACGAGGATAATTCGGAGTGGAAAACGTTTGCAGGACTCCGCTCGCAGTAGAAACAAATCCGCATCCATCTGCATAAATTGTATTCTTCATTGCACACATAATCGATCAAGTTTGCTTGAGTTCGCCGCGCAATAAGGAGATTAAAATCTTGCGTCTTTACAAGTGCGGCCCAAACTACTAGGCGACTTTTATTGAAATAATCGGTTTATTTTGTTCCGATACCTCAGACGAATCAAAGACCTGGCTTATCTTGGAAAAATGCAACATGAAGTGTTATTTTCACCTGAAACCGATGTTTGATGTAGACGACTGCTCTTCAATCTTTTGATCTCGCTATCAAAGAATTTTAAAATATTGTGGAAACCCCTATTTAATAGATTCAATAAGAACAGAATGGGATTGCTTAAAGCTTACAAAACATTTAGTGAATGTTTCCAGGAAATCCTAGGTTTTGGTGGCCTGTTAAAATAAAGCGCTGGTCTTGACGTCATAAATTTCTCGCTACTTTTCATCGAGTTATTTTGTATCTCAAACTTTAACCCTTCCAGGACTGAATTTATTATTCTCTTTATATTTTATAAAAATGAAATGTTACGATTTAAGCCATGGTTTCCAATCGTGGTGAATTACCCAACAGGGAGAAATTTTTTATTTTTCAGGGGAGAATTATTTAAAATAAAAATCAAACGTTTTAGATATTAACTCTAATACGTTATGAATTTTTTATATAAAGAATATTTTAAAAGTTTTATTTATTTTAGTAAATTTGACTTTTATGTGAGCGATAGTATTGAATAAATTGTTTTTTTTTTTTTTTTTTTTTACTTCATAATGGTTAATAGTTGCTTTTTGGTTAAAATGCTGCTATAAATTTTGTGATACATGTACTGTTGTTATATTAGGCAAGTGATTTCTTAATTAATAGGTATTTAGTTATAAATTTTAGCGAAGACCAGATATGTACGGTATATAAAGTGTTTGTATGGTTTGAATTCAAGTTTTGTCAAAACTTATCCCTATAAAAATTTAAGCCAAAAATACGTAAAAAATGGAATTTCTAAACAAGCTAAAACTAGAAAATCTCATTTACATGTAACTGAAATGAATCTTTAGAAGAGATAAAAATTGTAGTAATCTAAATACATGTAAAATTTATGAGAGAAAAACTTAATAACAAAATAAATTTAATCAAAATATATTTCTTTATTCTCAAAAAATTTTTTACGACAAATCAAATGCTCGCAGCGACAAATTTTATGCGCACAACGACAAATTAAATGCTCGTGACGACAAATTAAGCGCTAGCGGCGACAAATCAAATGCTCGCAGCGACAAATTTTGTGCACGCCACTGTAATAGCTATGGTTTTTGTGTTACATGAAACTATTATTCTTGAATTTTTTTTATTTGCTGATACTAATAATTGTAGTAGTATTGAATATTAGTTTAAAAAGTTTATCGAGTTCAGGTTAAAGTGTAAAAACTTAGTTTCTCTTATTTGCATACTGATATAAACATACTTATTAGCTACAAATTAAATTTTCCGTGGAGGAAAATTTAGTTTTGAATATTGGTTAAGGGGGTCCATAAAATTAAAAGGTTGAGAAACACTGATTTAAGGGACAAACTATAATGTATTTATCAAGAAAACTTTAAATATTTATGAATACAAAGTATAATTTAACTGGGTCATATGTGTTCCATTAGACTTTTAAACAATTGTAAATTGGGACAAATTGGTCCCTTTAGACTTCACCAAGACTGCACTGAGATTTCACTGTGACTTTGGACATATACAGTATGTTCCGTCAGACACAAAAAGGTTAAAAGCAGCTCGAAGTTTTAGTCATATTTCAAAATAAAAACAAACAACGGATTGCAATTATGGTGGCATCTTTGAAAGCAGGCTACAACTTGATGGTTGCCCTAAGTAGGCCTATAGCGACTCCAACGTTTTCTGGTAAATGATTAGAATAAATAGAGATGATAATAAAAAAAAAAGAAGTCTCGGTTTGCACTTGACGATATGCTTACATCAATTTATTGAACAAACAAATGTAATTTAAGCGTAAGAAACTCAATTGTATGCGTAGGAGAATATCGCATGACTTAAACAACTTCTGCGGCAGAATAACTTGCAATAGACGTCGAAAGTGAAAAATTTGTTAATGCAAGTAAAGACCAAAGTAATAACTAATCCAAGTAAGACCAAATAACCAAGTAAAAACCAAATAACAATTTGCACTTGACGTCAAAAGCGAAAAACTTGTGAATGCAAGTAAAGACCAAAGAAGTTAGGAGTGGACGGAGACGTTTTTAGTATAAAGCCAACAGAACGGCCATAACATCACCCTTCCTAAAAAACGCCCAAACCGAAAAACTTCCAGATATATTAGTGGTGAGTATAAGATCTTTTTTCTGATCGGCACTTTGATCGGGCCAAAAAAACTATTTTGCGATGTTACTGATCCGCAAACTTAAAATCTTTTAAAACTACTTCTTTGAAAATTTGTTTTTTGAACATCTCTGTTATAACCAAAGCTACTATGCGGTGCTTATTTTTCAAATTTGTTCTTGGACAGTGTCTTAGAAACTTTTCTATGCTTATTTTCAAGAAATGAACTTATTTTGGATTGGCGTTCTCATTTTATTAGTAACATATGACAACCTGTAATACTAACAACGTCAATAGAAGATCAAAAAAATGAAGATTTTTGCGCCAAAAAATTTTTTTCTTTAGTTTTGAGAGCAAACAAATTTCTATTTATTAAAGGTGAAAGGTGCAGATAATGGTTTTGTTCTAGTAGGAAAATATATATTAAAAAACTAAGACAATAGGTTAGCCGACTATTTTTTTATTTATTTCAAGAATTGCAAATTAAACAAACGATTTTTTGTCAAGAAAAAATGCCGTACTATGTATTTTGTTAAAAACTTATCAGAGTTTACAATGTTATTATTTGTGATAATCGCATACCTGTTTACTCTTTCGGGACGGGAGGGCCAAAATGGGCTCATGTCATGTGATTCAAAGTGAGCAAAAAAAGAAACACGGCAATTTTTTTTGGATAAACTTCCTGAAAAACCCTCTGTTACGTCACAATACCCAAGCAAATGCGCACGTCCCTTTATATACGGCTGCGCTTTGGTCCGAAGTCAGAATTTCTAATCAGCAAAAAAACATCTGAAAGCTCTGTTACGAACCGTATAAGTCAGGGGTCGGCAACCTTTTGCACTTAAAGAGCCATTTAAAACAATATTCCAAAAAATAAAAAGCACTGTGAGCCGCAAAACTATTTTCACAATCAAAGGAAAACAACACTGTGCATTACTTATACTGTATTTTTGATTTTAATAAAAAAACGTCATGTGTTGCATTTACAAAAGCAGTTCATGCAATAAGACTTAATGTGATTTTTGCTCTTGCATCTCAGCGCAAAGCATTTGCAAATTAGGGCTGTAGGATGACACCTTCACCTTCACACATGATTGTAAGCTGTCATCTGTGAGACGTTTGCGATATCTGTTTTTAATGTAGTTCATGTTCGAGAAAAGTTGCTCACATACGTATGTGGATCCAAAGATCGACAGGATTCCAAGTGCATACTTTTTCATGTTATCGTACGTATCGGGGAGAGCATTCCATGTTTCGAAAATCAATTGGTCCGGTTTTGGGAGTTTTTCAATTTTACTCCAATTGTGACCCTGAGCAAGATCGGCCTTCTGACGGGCTACATCTTCAAGGTCAGCTGCCAGGCGTCTAAACTTGGATATCCATATGTCTTTGTCCGCTATGTCGGCCAATTCTATTTCAAAATTAGGTTGACTCACACCTGCCAATGCAATCATATTTAGTTCCGATGGATTGATGCTGAAGGGAGAAACAGGAAAGGATAAAGTTTTCTTTTTTTTTCTAAGCTCACAGAAGCGTCTCCCAAATGAGCTTTGCATTGCTATGATTGCGGATTGCAAATATTCCAAACTTATTGTAATGCCACTGTGAGTTCGTTTGAACTCTCTCAAACAAGGAAAGTGAGATAATGTACCTCTCTGTAAATCTCTGGCATAAACCGTGAACTTTCGTTCGAATGCCAAAACATCTTCCAGCATATGCAGTGCTGTGCGTCCTCTCCCTTGAAGAGCTGTATTGAGCGTGTTCAGGTGCGCCGTCATGTCTACTATAAAGTGTAGCTTTTCCAGCCATTCCGCCTGTTCCAGTTGAGGATAATTAAGCCCTTTGCTGTCCAAAAAGGTTTTCACTTTTTTCAAACATACCACAAAGCGTTTCAACACTTTCCCTCTGGATAACCACCGTACTTTATTGTACAACAAGAGATCAGAGTACATGCTATCCACCTCGTCCAATAACATACGGAACTGACGGTGATTTAAAGCTTTTGCCATTATTTTATTGATAATTTGAATGACTACATTCATTACTTACGTGCATTTTGGGGGAAACGTTTGAGCATACAGGGCCTCTTGATGTAAGATGCAATGAAAAGTCAGAAGCTGTCTGTCCAAAGACTTTTGCAGTAAAACTACAAAGCCCTTGTGCGCACCTCTCATGCTTGGTGCCCCATCAGTAGCTACCGACACCAGGTGGTTTGTATTCATGCTTTTTGTTCTTAAACATTCCAAGACAGCCTCACAGATGTCTTCCCCACGCGTTTGGCCTTTCAGAGGTATTAACTCAATTAATTCTTCTTGTGGTCCAGCAGAGTTTGCATATCGGCAAAATAGTGCTATTTGTTCAATATCACTTTTGTCTTTAGACTCATTACAGGCAATAAAGTACGCTACTGCGGAATTTATATCTTTATTTTGCTGTTTGGTGATGTCTTGTGCCGTTTTGGAGATTCTGTCTTGAACAGTTTTTGCAGAAAATGGCATGTCACGGATTTTTTGCACGATTTCACTCTTGTTTTTAAAGTCCGTGAATAAATGTTAAGATATCTTAATAAATAAATTTTTTATACATTCTCCATCAGTGAATGGCTTACTATGCTTGACTATTTTCTGAGCGCCCACAAAACTGGCATACGTCGTTGAATTTGCAGACTTGATCCACTTGTTGAAATGATGTTTGCTTTGATCAACGTTCCGCATTAGTTCTAAAACAGCTTTTTTCTCGCATCCCCTTCTGAATATTTTTGAGCAAAAGATAAATGCTTATTTTGAAAATGTCTTTCAACATTTGACTTTTTGTTGTTTGCTAATTTCTCCTTGCATATTAAACACACTGGTAAACCGGTCTTATCAGCAATGAAAGCAAATGAATTTGTCCACGAATCATTGAACGTTCTGTTTTCTTCAGACACTTTTCTTAGATTTACTCATAGTTGTTGGATGTTACAAAGTTATCTTTCTAAAACTAGCAAAACTAGCAACCTAAAAAATAATTTTAAATTGACTAATTTGGTGCGCAAAAAGTATAATAGTTGCTTTCTTTGTTACACTTATTTACAGCGCAGTTTTACTGCGTGCGTCCTTTCTCACCGCTGCTAGTAGACTCCTAGAAACTATGTTAGTGGACTATGTCATTCATTAATTATCACGTCACAACCAAAAAATATCCGGGCATTATAATGGCTTTTCGAGTTTTCAGCAGTGAGCTGATTTTTCTTCGAGCGGCATCTGTAACATTGATTGACCTCAAATTCCTTTCGTTGTACAATGTTGTCTGATAATGATTGATTCCCATGTCAGTTATGCCATGAACTAAACCGCGCACATGTGGTTATGCTTTCATTCATTACATGTGCTCAGTGAGATAAGATGTGAGTGTTTGTTCCTCTGTTTCGCTTTATACATGGTTGAAACTTTACAGTATCACTATCACATATTATAAGCTAAAAACAAGAACTGAAACAACAGAATGGATGAATTACAAATTTAATTAAGCGCTCGCTACAGCAACAATAAAGTTTTAATAGATATGCACATACGGGTAAATTACCCTTCATTTTTTGATAGCCACAGAGAGCCGCAACAGAAGGATCAAAGAGCCGCAGGTTGCCGACCCCTGGTATAAGTTGTTCAATTTAATAAATTATAATTTACTAATCAGGTCATAATTATAAAAAAAGCTTTTTTATATGAGACTAAGATTAATAAAGCTTTATGAAGTAAAGAATATTTACGAACACTATCAATTAAGTAAATTTTTGAAATAATATATTTTTCAAAAACTGGTTCTTGGTTTTATATGTTATTTCAAAAACAGATTTTTGAACACCCAATGTTTCGTCTAAATTGCGGGTCCCTCTTTTTTCTAAATTATAAATTATATGCTTCGATAGCTTGGAATCGGACTGCAATATTTTGGAGTCTCCGGAAGCAGGTCGTAATACTTGCTTGAAAGCTGCTCTATTTATAGCGTTTACAAAGCTTTTTCGTGTGTTAGGAGGACAAATATGGAAATTAAAAATAAAAAATTATAAAGGATTGGTGTGCCATATCCACGGTGATTTTCTGTTTATAAAAATCGTTTATTGCTAATCACAAAGAACATTTCAGTATTTGCATCAAAAAATTCATTTATAAATTTTTATTTGCTAAAGTTGCAAATTGTATATCAGCCAATTGAAAATATTTTGCTAAAACATATTTACCCGTGTAGTTTTATGCTTCAGCAAAAATACATCAGTCGATCAAAATTTGTTACATAAGGAATTTATTGAGTTACAAGAAACTATCTTACTTTGCTGAACAAGCTAATATACTGTAAGCTTTGAGCTTGCCACTTTTTCTTTATAAATTGTCACGAAAAAAAGCAGAAACTTTTTTCTAGATCAAAGGCAAAGCCGCGAAAAGATTCAAACAATGGCACGCACGCACACACATTACGATCAAGTTCAAAATTTAGTTGTTCTAATTAGTAATCTACCGTTGGTCATGTTCTCTTGGGAATATAATCGAAAGTAGCGCCGTCGCTTTGCCAAATATTCAGACGAACTTTTTTTCGCTCGACAGAGTAGAACTTTAGCGACGCGTAGCGACTTGAAAATTTGAATTATCTTGTCGCTAGTCGTAATTATTGGGGAAAAAGGGATTTTTTGAAAGGAAAAGTGGGGTCTTTTATTTTCTTTATTGCAAACTTGTTTTTCAATAAATTTTTAAACATTTTTTATCATTGTACTCAGGAAAAAATTATCTTTTCAATGATATAAAATTTAAACAATTTTTTTTTATAATCAATGGGGAAATTATAATTAAATATTGCTTAATTCTTAAAAAACTCCAAAAATAGCACAGCTAGTGGACAAAAGCCCCGTCGCGAAAGAGTTAAAAATATCCAAATTTTTGCTCAATTAAAAAGAAATCTCTACCAAACAAACTTTGGCGTAGGTAAAGAATACGGACCCCCCTTGTAAAAATAGGGTTAGGGTTAGGGTTAGGGTTAATTTTATTTTTGTTATTTTAAATTATTTTTACAAGGGGGTTCCGTATTCTTTACCTACGCCCAAACTTTATCTTAAAAATATCCATAGGAAGTTTTTCTTTTATTTGAATAAGGTTATATTTGTATAAGTTTGTTGTATTTGAATAATTTTGTAATATATTTTGTTGATAATGCATGCTTCAAAAGAAATTACCAACACGATTAAAGAGATGGAACAGAACCTCAAACAACATTTAAAAACCTCTATTGATGAGGCTATGGAAAAAGTTTACCATAAGTTTGATAGACAAGAAAAAACAATGGATGAAATAATAAAAAGTCAAAAATTTCTTAGTTCTGAATTTGAAAATTTAAAAATCACAGTTGAGGAAATAAAACAGCAGGACTTCTTAAATAAAATAAATCACTTAAATGAGAAAATTATACATTTGGAAAAGCAAATTTCAGAACAAGATACTCTTAGAGATGAACTAGATCAATATAATCAAAGAGAAAATTTGGAATTCCATGCAATACCAGAGCAAATTAATGAAAACACCAACTTCATAATTAAAGAAATGGCTAAAAAAATAAATGTTCAAATAAAAGACTCTGACATCTCAACCTCTCATCGACTGCCAGCATCCAAAAATAAACATCCACCAATAATAGTTTGCTTTACTAACAGAGACATTAAAAATAAAATTTACTATAAAAGAAGAAATTTAATAGGAGTTCATGACTTTGAAATCACTGGGATGACGAAATTGTTTATCAATGAAAACCTAACACCAAAAAGAAAAAAGCTTTTTTCACTGACCTATAAAAAAAGAATTGAATTAAAATACCAATATATTTATTCCAATAATGGTGAAATATACTTGAGAAAAAACAGTACAAGTGATCGCATCAAAATTTCATCACTTGAAGATATTCACAATTTGCCATAATCAAGTTGAATTCCATCAAAAAAAAAAAAAAGATTAAATGGATGAATTAGAAAAAATCTGTGTAATTTGTCAAAAAGTTTGTAAAATTAGTCATAAATGTATTTGATGTGCTGTTTGTAATAAATGGATTCATTTAAAATGCTCTAAGCTAACTATTAAACAATATGAAAATTATTCTCATTCTAATGATTGCTATTACTGTAAATTATGTGTAGATTCAAAATTGAATCTACACATAATTTTCAATCTTTACAAAATATGGAAGTAATTGATTTAATGTTAACAAAACCAAACAATCAGATACCATTTGACCTTATTTCTGAAAATAATTATAGATGTGCAAAAATATTTGATGATGCTGATAATAACAAATATTATAATGTGGGAGAAATAGAAAATATATTTGCTGAAAGCACAAAAACTGACCTAAGCATTTTTCATTTTAACTTAAGAAGCCTAAGAAAAAATAAAGAAAAAATTGAAGAAATTTTTTATGAAATAAATTTTCTTCCTGATATTATAGCAATTTCAGAATCAAATATTAAAAATACATGTATTGATAATGTTTCTCTTAATGATTATAATATTATACATAATGACTCTTCCATAAATGCTGGTGGTGTGGCTATGTATCTAAAAAAGGATGTCAATGTTTGTGTAAAAGAAAACATTAATTTTAATATAACTGGTTGTGAAAATTTATGGATGGAAGTTGAAAAAAAAACTGGAAAATAATTATTGTTGGGGTAATATATAGACACCCAAATTACAATTTTCAAGAATTCCAAAAATGTCTTACCACTACATTATTAAATTTTGAAAATGCAAAATGTGAATATATTATTTGTGGTGATATTAATATAAATTTACTATCAAGCAGTTCTAATAAAACAGTTGCTACTTATATAGAAACATTACTGTCTAATGAATGTAATTCTTTAATTAATAACCTAACTAGATTTTCTTTTAATAGTAAACCCTCATTATTGGATCATATTTATACAAACAACATTTCAAATGGTAAGGAGTGTGATATTTGTTTGTATGATATATCTGATCATTTGCCTGTGTTTGTTATGATAAAAAATTGTAAAAGTATTATTTCAAATGACATTGCTGCATATACTAGATGCATGAGAAATTTTAACCCGGAGCTATTTCTGGATGATCTAAACAGCAAACTTCACCAAATTGAAGAAAATATATTAATAGACAATGATATTGAAAATAACTTCCAAAATTTCATTTTTTTTTTTTTTAATTTACTGAATCAACATGCACCAGTAAAGCAACTATCTAGAAGAGAAAAAAAACTCTCAAAGAAACCTTGGATTACAAAAGACATATATACTTCCATTAAAACAAAAAATAGATTATTTAGGGCCTGTTACAAACATGGAGATATTAGTAAAGTTTCATTGTACAAATCTTTTTGTAATAAGCTGACACATTTGAAACAAATTTCAAAACAACAATATTATAATACCGTAATCTATTTAATGAATGCAATAATGATAAATTAGAAACATGGAAAATAATTAATAATTTAATAACCAAAACAAATAAATCATCTCATAATGGTATTCCTGAAAAAATTTTGATTGATGGAAAACTTTATAAAACAAATACTGCAGAATTTGTTGATGAAATAAATGACCATTTTACAAACATAGGTAAAAGAATGGCTGCTAAAATACCACATGTGGATACTTCATACACCCACACAATCAACACAACTTTATTAACAAGTTTTGTAATGACTGACATCGAAGAAACAGAAGTGATGGATAGCATAAGCTGTCTAAAAACTAGAGCTACTCATGGATTGCATGGCATTAGTACTAAGTTTCTCAAAATATCAAAATCACTGATTACCCCTATACTTGTAAAATTATTTAATAAATATATCGAGAAAGAAATTTTTCTAGATACACTTAAGCAAACGCAAATAATACCAATCCCAAAAATTAACTCTCCTACTTCCTTTTCAGATTTCAGGCCTATTTCACTACTGCCTACTCTTTCCAAAATATTTGAAAAAATTATATATAAACGAATGATGAGCTATTTAACAAAATACAATATCTTAAGTCCATGCCAATTTGGTTTTTTAACTAATCATTCAACTGAACTTGCTGTTACCTCTATATATGAATAACTACTTAAAAACCTAAATGATAATAAGCATACATGTTCAATTTTTTTAGACTTAAGTAAAGCATTTGATACAGTTGATCACAATATATTGATTGGGAAACTCTATAGATATGGATTTCGTGGAAAAATGGGTAAAATGTTACAATCATATTTAACAAACAGAATGCAATGCACAAAAATTGGAACAGTAATTTCAGGATTTAAAACTATTCAATGTGGAGTTCCACAGGGGTCTTGTTTAGGTCCATTCATCTTCTTAATATACAGTATATTAATGATTTGCCGAATGTAACAAAATGCCACACAACATTATTTGCTGATGATACAAATCTTCACCTTTTAAATGAAAACATAACTACCCTGCAAACTGAAATAAATAAGGAATTAAAAAAATTAACAACTGGATGAAATGTAATAAATTATCCGTAAATTACTGCAAAACTTCGTACATGCTAATATCCAATAAATGCATAAAACCTCAATTTTTCAAAATTAGTCTCAATAATGTTGATATTAAACGTGTTGACTATATGAAATACCTTGGAGTTTTACTTGACAATAAACTAAATTGGAAGGCTTATGTATCTAGTTTATGCAGCAAGCTGTCAAGAGTATGTGGTATTTTTTATAAATTGCGGCACTACGTTCCACTAAATACATTAAAAATTGTGTATTTTTCATTAGTACAATCACATCTTCAATATTCTTTAATTAACTGGGGGAGAGCTAATAACGTTACTCTTCATTCTTTAGAAATAATGCAAAACAAAATTATAAGAGCTACCGGTAGTTTATTTTGTCACAAAGGAACATTAATTGGAAATTTATATGTCAACTTTCATGTTTTAAAACTATCAGACTTAATTAAATTAGAATATGTTAAATTTATGTACCGGTTTGAAAATAACCTTTTGCCTGTTTCTTTTAAAAAATATTTCACTAATCTTGATTGTATACATGCATATGATACTTGTAGCAAGCAAAAAAGCAAATATTTTCTTCCAAGGTATCAAACAAATTATGGGAAAAAGTCACTTCAATATTTTGGCATTAAATTATGGTCAGAAATTCCTCAGAAAATTAAATGTTTATCTTACATATCTTTTAAAAAAATATATAAAAACTATCTATTTGATTTGTATGAATTACTTACCGCAATGCATGACTGTTCATTTATTTATTTTTCTCTTTTCTCTTTAATTTTTATAGTATACATTTATTTATTAATCTCTTTTTCTCAACTACAATCTTAGTGTCAGATGCAGGTATTCTTTTTTATTTGTTTTGTTTCATGTTTTTTTTTTATTTATTTCTTGTTTATTGACAAACTGAACAACATTTCAACTTATGCACTGGGTGTGGCTGACCCGATGACTGTTTTTTAGTCTTTCGCTGCAACCCTATTGTAGAATTGTTGGAAATTATTGATTATTATTATATTTTTGAAATGTAGTGTTGTATGGATATATTTCCGCTTTGTCTACAATGAATAAACAAAGATTGATTGATTGATTTTAGAAAAACAGCCAATGCATCTAAAAACGAAGTTTTCTGTTTTTGCAAAAGTATCGCCCGCTTTGACAGCATGGCCAGCTAGATCGAAGAACGTTTTTAGAATTAGACTTTAATGCATACCTAAATTGCTTATTTTTACTTTTTTAGATTCAACCAACTTTTTTTGATCATTTGCGTTTAAAAAAAAGTCAAAATAACAGAACCGAGAAAGGGATTTTTTTCCATTAGTTTAATTTCCAAATCTAAACTCGAAACTTTAATAAAGCAACAACCGCTTTCTTCTATATCTTGTAATTTATAACTCAACTAGGGTTGCCAGAAACGGAGGGCATTTAAGGCAAAGGCAAAAGCAATGGGAGGCAAAAGGGGCAATTTTTCCTGCTTTTTCGGCCTTTTCTAACTGCCCTTCTACCTTTTTCAGAACGTGAAGGCACAGATGGACAAAAAGTTCGCTTTGAGAATCGCAGTATAAAAGAAGCATTGGGTTATATTTGTCTCTCCATCATATAAACTCGACCAAACTTAAAGTAAAATGAAGCTTATAAGTTGACAACTGTAAGTTAGTAAGTTAGCAAGATTGCAAGAATACAAGCAAATAACAGTAAGTTAGCAACGACGCAAAACCAAAACAAAGAAGCATTCTTTTGGCGGATAAGATATGCATGATCAATTTATAAAAAACGCTATAAAGCGAAAACATAAGTTTTTGAATCGTGCGATCCTTTACGCTTTTCGGATGAAAAGGGAAAAATATTAGATCGGTTGAAGGATTATCAACTTTTTGTTGCGTCTTTAATTTTTTTGTTGGAGATGTCTTCGTTTTATTTTTTTGGTCTTTGTTTTAAAATGTTTTTTTGTTTTAAATTTTTGCCATCCTCCAAAAAATGTTCGAACGTTCCTGAACTCAACAAAGTTTGTTTATTGCTCATTTATTATTATTTTTTTAAATAAACAACTTTTGAACTTAAAAAATTTGCTAAGTTTTTAAACTGAAAAACAACATAAAATAAAAGCTCAGTTACTCAGATTTACATGTTTGCTTAAAATTTGTGGATTATATTTTTGTGTTTTTTGTTCGTGTGCGCGATGAAGCACATGAACAACAAGATACGGCAAATAATGTTGCCACAGCGAATTAGGTTTCTTGAAGAAAGCTAAAATGCCACTCGTTTATTTTGTCGTAAAGAAACTGGATTTTTTTTCTTGATTATATGTAAAAGGGCTAAGCGATTATATGTAAAAGAATGTAAAAGAGCTAACGGACGAAGTAAGGAGAGAATCACCGTGGACGATGTTGTTTGCTGATGATATTGTAATTTGCGAAAAGACCAGAGAAGAAGTAGAGTGGAGACTAGAATGCTGAAGGTATGCGTTGGAAAGAAGTGGAATGAAATAAATAGGTCAAAGACAGAATATCTTTGCATAAATAGAAGAAATGACAAAGAAACAGTGAAAATATAGGACACAAAATTGCTAAGAGTAAAGGAATTTAAGTATTTGGGATCAACGGTGCAAGAAAATTGTGAGAGGGAAGTAGAGAAGAGAGTGCAGACAGAATGAAACGGATGGAGAAAAGTATCGGGAGTAATCTGTGACAGGAGGTTACCAGCTAGAGTAAAAGGAAAAGTGTACAGTTAGACCAGCAATAGTGTATAGACCTGAGACGATGGCGGTAACAAAGAAACAAGTAAAAGAGATAGAAGTTGCAGAGATGAAAATGTTGAGATTTTCAATGAGAGTGACGAGAAAAGATAAGATTAGAAATGAGTACATCAGGGGTACAGTTAAGGTAGAACGGTTAAGAATGAAGATAAGGGAGAGCAGGCTGAGGTGGTATGGATATGTCATGAGGAGAGACCAGTAGTATGTAGAAAGATAGGTGATGAAAATAGAGTTACCGGGAAAGAGGAAAAGAGGGAGACCAAAGAGAAGTTTTTGGATGCAGTGCAGGAGGATATGGGGTAAGTTGGTGCGAGGGAGAAGGACATTGGAAACAGGACGCTGTGTAGGAACATCATATGCTATGGCTACCCCAGATTAATGGGAAAGGCCGAAAGAAGAAGGAGAATATGTAAAAGAGCGAGTTTTCTCTACCAGCGGCTATTAGCTCCGTGTTTGCTCTAACCTGCGTGTAGCAAATTTTTTAAAATTTGCTAAAGTTTTTGAAATTTTTTGGAGAAATTGGTAAATAGTTCTTGAAATTTAGTTTTTTAAATTCTTGTAGAATTGATTATATCTTATACTTTTTTCGGTGCCTGTTATGAAAGGCTCTCACCGATAACGCAATCTAGGTGTCTACTAAACGATAAAATTCTTAATCTTCTTGCTGGATCTGACCTTCGAACCAGCGACAGCAAAAATATAGTCTAACTAAATCACAGCTCAGACTACCACAATATCTTTTTTATTAAGAAATATGCTCCAATTCACTTAGGAGCCCGAATAGTATAAATCAACAGCAAATAAATTCAGTAGCTTAATTCTTCACTATCACGTAGACAACCAAAGACTTGCGACCAAAAAACTATGAATTTACACAGCTAACAATTTTCCAAATTTAAGTTACCACAACAAATCATCGAATCATCGAATCATAATACTGCTTTCGAGCGAGCTTAATTATATTACCCGGTCTTAAGTATCTCGAATGTTCTGAAATTATCCAAATCAACAACAACAATTATTACGTCATAATCAAAACAGGTCAAGCGGATAGTTCTGGAAGTTACTTTAAGATTCGTGAAATTAAGCAGCGTTGCCATTTTTTTATAACTAAATGTAAAATATTTAAATTACTTATAAAACCGTTATTTCCTAGGCTATTTGAGCCGGACCAAAGCGAAATCAAAGAGATTTTTTATGAGATTGTGAATATACATAGTGTAGGCAATTTTTAGGAACGGAACACTGCGATTGATTCATATATCAAATATTTGATTTTAAACTCACGGTAGTTAAGGTATTGTTTGTTGAATTGACTCTTGTAATTTCTGTTAGTTTTTTTGAGATTAGGGGCTTTCCCGTATGGAAGAAATCGGTTGCTTTAGTAGTCACTTTTAAGATTTAATAATTACATTGGTTAGTATATAAAAAAAAATCGTGACTTGGTTTTAAACAAACTGTTAGATTACTAAGAAAACAAGGTTGTCCACTACCATCTATGCATATATAAAATTGTGTCGAAACTTAAGCTCATCAGTTGAATTTTAAGCACATCACTAAACTGCAGCCGCTGTTTCAGCGCATTTTTCAGACAGATATTTTAATTAATTGTTTTTAATAAATAGAAGATTAGTTTTTGGTATCGAAAAATTAAGTTAAAAACTTTGTTTAAGCTGTTTGTGTTTTTTTCTCGAAAATACGTTTTAACAGGTATGCGATTATCACAAATAATAACATTGTAAACTCTGGTAAATTTTTAACAAAATAAATAGTAGGGCAGAACGGGTCTGGTTGTCCACTGTCCTGGTTGTCCGACTCAATATTTGAGTATTTCGCAACCTTGTGCAATAATCACTTTAATGTTAAATCACGTGTCTTTAACCCTTTGTTTGCCAAATGTAAGTTGACTTTGATTGAGTGAGCACAGTTTGAATAAAGTCTAAAATACTAATTTTTGCTAAAAATTCAAAAATTTTTTGTTTTTGGTCGGGAAAAGATTTTATAATGCCGCACCTTTATACAAAGGTGATTATACAATAAAGTGCAAACGTCTCTATTCTTCATCAAAATAAATTCTATTTTTGGTTTGCTTAAAATATTTCTTACAATGTCCCTGTATTCCCATATACGTATGTACTCTGGTTGTGAAGCAAGGTGGGCAAAAATTTTATTCTTTCTATTGCAAACATTTTTTATTGGTTCGTGTTTGTTAATATCGTTGTTTGAATCAAACGTTTGAAGATTATAAAAATTTTACAGTAAAGTGCTGCTGACTCGTGTATAATATTTAGGAAATTTTCTGGCTAGAAAGTAATAGAAAAAATCTTAAAGATCCTCCACCTACTGGTGAACACAATCGAAAAACGAAGTAAAATGATTAAAAAGAGCTTATAAAGCTCCCCCAGATAAATCAAACAGCTGTTCATCTCTGTATTAAAAATAATTGACAAGCAAGTAGAAGCAATAAAGTTTCTATCTATAATTATCCTCGTGATCGTGAATTCGCTTGACAAGAGATTATTTGTTAAAAAACGAGAATAACATTAATGAAAAAATCTTTGAGGTTTTTCTGGATTAGCCGCGAGCTTAATTTCATGAACGACGTTGAATAAGTTTTTCAAGAATTGGAAAAAAATTAAAGTTTTGAAAAAGTGTGTGACGTCACAATTTTGCAGGATATGACTGGAAACAATTTTACCAGCCACAGTCAAAACGGTTGGACAAACAAATACGACATTAAACACTTTTCTAATTCTTTTAGTTGGGTTGCTACTTTTATTAAAATATCAACACAATTAACACTGTTATAGCCGAGTAAAAAAATAACGTGGCGGGTTCTGTTTTGTCTGTGTTTGACCAGAATGTGTATATTTTGTTGATACCTTTTCAAAAGACAGCCATGACAATCAGTTTGTAAAACAAGTTCTTACAAGAAACAGAGTTTGTCCAAAAATAGGATTCTGGGTTGGCTTTATTAGAAGAATAAGAGATAGATCTTTTAATAACGGTCATAGAGCAAAACAACAACAACAACAACTGTGAAATAATTGGTTTCAAAAAATCTGTCAATTTCAACGCAGTTTTAATTCATAGAAAATCACAATTCAACATAAATTTTTTAACTAATGGCTTTCATCTTGTTGTCGAGGAAAATAAAAAGAATTTCTTTCAACTTTCCGATTCTAAACAAAAGATACATAAAATCTAAATTAATCGACTAAGAAGACAGATAACAATTGAAAATCATTTACACGTTGTTTTATGTTCAAAATTACGATTTTAGTTAGAAAAAAACCTGTCAAAGAAAATTAAAAAATATTCCAAAAAAAAAAAAAAATCTATTGCACAGTAATCTACCAGAGTAATCGATCAGAGCAAAAAAGAAGTTGATGAATTTTAATAGACAACAAAAATATTTTAAAATTTTTTCAGTCATAAAGTGTTTTTGCAATAAAATGTTTTAAAATTACCACAAAATCAAAAATCTAAAGTTTGACTGTAATTACCAAAAATATAAAATTACCTCAAAATTCCGCTTAAAAACCGCAATCAAAGATCGTCGAGTCCGAGTGAAAATGGAGTTTCCTGTTGTTGGACATTGTGTTCACGTAATTGGTCAATACGACGTCGCCGGCCAATCGAATCATCAATTTTTCTCCGTGGAACATCTAAAAAAATCAAATCTAAAGTAGAACAAAGAAATGTCCAAATTCAAGTCGTGTCCTTTGGCGAAATATAACTAATGACTTTCTCATCAAGTCTGATGATTACGCCTACGCAGTAAAATAACTTTATTACACAGTATAGAAAATAACTGAAATATTATAAATTTTTCGAATATAAATAAAACATAATTTGCTTAAATTTTAAAAGAAGAAAGATTTATTAGTAACAAGCAGGAAAAAGTTTTTCAATCTGACAAACCAATCATGTTTATATAGTGACGTAATAATGTGGATTGTGTAATCTGACATTTTATTATAACGTTATAAAGACGTGGTCAGTTACGAGTTTAGGTAGTTTAGGGTTAGGTTAGTGTTTTACTCATAGTTTAGCTAGTTTAGGGTTAGGTTAGTGTTTTACTTATGTTTATATGTGTTAGTTGCTTAGTTAGATTAGAGTTAGGTATGTTTTGTAAATAAAGTAATTTGTTTGTTTTAAGTTACGTTTATTAATTAATTTTTTTATTTTTATTATTGATTCTATTTGAATAAGAACAAAGATTCTATTTGAATAAGAATAAAGTTAAGGATTCTGTTTGAATTGTGTTTTATTGTGGATGGAATAATAAGAAAGCCGGTGTCAAGGATTGAACCCAGATCCCGGACATGGGACATAACAATCACATTGTTTTATAAGTATATAAAAGATAAAAAACGTAGCAGATTAAAATAATATTGTGGCATCTCAAAGCCAATTTGGAGTTGTTAGTGATAATGAACCACTGATGCGCTGGTCCTGTGTGACCCCCTAGTCGAAATTTTATGTTCTATCTTACGTTCTAAGATTACTGACATTTTCGAAATATTTTCGGAAAATTTCTCAAAACTTGGGACGATTTGGACGAGAAGACAGCGGGGTCATTCCATGACAAATCGCCATAGCCGTTTAACCACTACATCTCCGATTCTGATAAAAATTGGTGTATGTGGTTATCTTATAGCCAAAACTCACTGGTGCAAATATTTCGTTTCTACGACTAATACTTTTTGAGTTATAGGGGGGCAAAGTTTTGGGGGAGCGAAAAAATCCTTTTCAAAAAACGCTTATATCTTCCTCAAAATATGTTTAAATTATAACATGTTATATATGGTTGAAATCAGAAAAGAACAAGGAATTCAAATATAATATCAAACATTTTATAAATATTAATATAAAAAAGTTATTTATTTTTAAAAAATATTTTTTCCCGCCACACCCCCAAGAATTTTGAAAATCCCCAAAAACATTTTTTGGAAAAAATTTTGATTTATAAGCCTTAAAAATATGCAATAAAAACAATGGGTACAGACCGTTTATTATGCTTAACACTCAATACAAATGATTCACTAAAGCAATTTTTAGGGCAAATATTTCCAAAAATTCAATTAAAATGTGAAAGATTTTCCTGCATACCTCAATTTTAACATTGAGGATCTTGGCAATGTTTTCTTGGCATTTTAAATTCTAAATAGTTTAAAATAATTTATAATATGTAAAAAAAAAGCATTTAATGGGGATTAATGTAGGTATCAGATATTGTGGAATGTGCAAACTAAATAGCATGTGTAATATGGCAGCATAGTCGACTGGTTAAAGCGCCGAGCTTATGATAAACATGGTCTTGGTTCGAGACCCACTCGCGCCATTCTGTTGTATCCTTGGAAATGACATTTTACGGCACATTCCCCTGCTTGGTGGTCCTGGCAAGCAGTTCTAAATTACAGTCATATCTCTATTAAATTACTAGCGGACAGCAATATCTTGGCATCTCCGGAAGCAGGTCGGGGTAATTGCCTACCCTATGTATTAGCGCCTCCGTTGCTTTCCTACAAGTCAGGAGGATAAATATTGAGATAAAATAAAAAATAAATAAATAAAAATAAAAATAATACCTCTGATAAATATGACTCTATAGGTATTATAGTAAAAAATTAAAATCTTTGTATAGCTATCAGCAATACTAACCGTAACTCCATTGTTGATGTAATAGAATTATACATCACAAATACATATACAAGTTATACATTTTTTATATTTTTTTCTTCATTGACAACAAAAATAAAAAGACACATACAAAAGAATGAAAAATCACGTATATAATACAATGCAATTGCTGCCAGAAGAAGATGCTAGCAAAAGACCTTTTGTGTTACCATATGTGAGCTAGTACCTTTAACTATTTGAATCAGATGCTATACATACATATAAAAAATGAAATTGCAATATAAACAAAGACAAACCAAATAAAAAAATAATATTTATCAAGGTTAATCATAAAAAATATGGTGTTATGACAGTTGATTGAATGACACTTGTTTGAACACACTTGATCGAAACGACACTTGATCAAAACGGTACTTGAACGAAATGACACTTGATCGAAACAACACTTGGCTGAAATGACACGTGATCGAAATTGACAGTTGATAAAAAAAAAGATTTACTTTTGTATGTTTTTGCGATTAAACAATGTCTTTGTTACTATAAATTAGATTCATAAAAAGCAGAGGTCATCAGTAAGAGAACAGTTTGTGTTTATTTTTTTAATTTTTGGTCAATGTCAAGGTCAGGGATTTTAAAGAGTTTCCTGGGCTCAGCATTTTTAGGGGCGAAACAAGTAGATTTCATGCCATAGTTATGTTTTGTTAGATGCCTATTGCTGCCATTCCTTTGTATTCAATTTATATTGTAGTCAGTTAGTTATAAGGGGAGGCATTGTGTGATGGCCCCACCCTTGCAGACCCTTACAAAAATAAGAGACGGACTAAAAGGGAAGATCTTTTTTTAGAGATTACTATGTTTTTGGGACAAAAAATTGACAAAACCGGGACAGAGTCAAAATGAAAACTTACAGTTTTTTTTAGTGATCACTATGTTTTTGGGACGAAAAATTAAGACAGATTCAAAGTTTTAAATTTTTTTTTTCTTATTCGATCAAATGTCATTTCGATCAAGTGATGTTTCAATCAAGTGTCGTTTGATCAAGTGTCGTTCGATCAACTGTCAGGTCATGAAAAAATATACTGATAAAAATGAAAACAATTCAAAAACATTACAATTTACAAATTGTTGCAAATTACAACATACCGACACAATTTAAAACTATTCAAATACATACAAATTTTTAAAATTATGCAATGAGTTTTCGTTAATGTTTTTAGGAATTTTAGACCATATCTTTACACCATTGAAATTTAACATTTTTTAGTAAAATTAGAAGATACATACAGTTAAAAACCAGGGGTGTGGACCCGGAGCCTGGAACAGGAAGAAATTTTAGGGTCTGGAGCTGGAGCTGGAGCCAGAGCCACATATTTTAAAAAAGTGTAGTCAGAGTCGAAGTCACATATTTTAAAAATGTGAAGCTGGAGCTACATATTTTTAAAAAGTTAAAGCTGGAGGCAATTTTTTAATAGGTTGGAAATGGAGCCTGATATTTTGAAAGGCTTGGAACCAGTAAAGTTGCACCAGCTTAAGTTCAAGCCTTGTATTGTATTAAAAGAACACAGCTAAATTTTTTTATTCAAATTAAATATTATGTTTTAGAGTTGCCTCTAGTATATTTGGTAAATCAGAAATATATAGTGCTATTATCCTTTGCTTGAGTTGGTTAATGTTCTGCCTCCCAGAGAAGCATGAAATACACTTTCATAGTAAGCAATTACCCCAGCCTGCTTCCGGAGATGCCAAGATATTGCTGTCCGCTAGTAATTTAGTAGAGATATTACTGTAATTTAGAACTGCTTGCCAAGACCACCAAGCAGGGGAAAGTGCTGTAAAGTGTCTTTCCCAAGGACACAACAGAATGGCACAAGTGGGTTTTGAACCAAGACCATGTTGATCATCAGTCCGGTGCTTTAACCACACGACCACGCTGCCGACTTTTAAGAGTCATGGTCACTTTTAGAGTGAAACATTTTTAAAAAAGTCGAGTAGGCAGCGTGGTAAAGTGGTTAAAGCACCAGGATGATAATTAACATGGTCTCAGTTCAAAATCCACTTGTGCCATTCTGTTCTGTTCTTGGGAAAGACACTTTATGGAACTTTTCCCTGCTTGGTGGTCTTGGCAAGGAGTTCTAAATTGCAGTAATATTTCTATTAAATTACACATACAGCAATATCTTGGCATCTCCGGAAGCAGGTCGGGGTAATTGCCTACCCTATGTATAGCACCTCCGTCGCTTTCCTGCGAGTCAGAAGGATAATTGTAGAAAATAAAAGAAAAAATAAAGTATTGAATTTGATCATAGCACACATAAACGAACCGTTTAAGGCAGGGGTGTGGAACCGGAGCTGGAGCCAAAGCCTGGAGTGGGAAAAAGTTTTAGAGTCTAGAACTGGAGCTGAGCCAGAGCCAGTCATTTTAAAATCCCGGAGCTGGAGCCATAGATTTTATTGCTAGCTCCGCACCCCTGGTAAAAACAAATCAATTTTTTATGTGGTGAGTATTATATGTAATTATGAATTTGTTTATTGAATGTTTATTGAAAGTAATCCGAAAAAGTTTTTGGAAGCATATTATGCATATACTTAAACATGAACTTTGCATAAGTAAATTTAATAACATTGTTTATTTTTAAGACATTAAATTTATGAAAGAAATAATTTATATTCGTTGATTTTGGTAAAAATAAACAAGAACGAATGAACTTATTTTGATGGACCTAATTAGGAGCCAGCATTGATTTATTAGCTCTTCTCCAATTCAATACAGAGTTTTAGACGTCAGATTAAAATATTGCAAAATAGATAGTTTTTAATGTCGCTAGGGTAGCACAGTGTCTGAGTTTACATGCTATGCCACAAAGTTTAGAAAAATGTCAAGTGCTCATTTCAAGTTAACCCAAGGTACTTCAAACTACATTTTTTTTCAATAAAATGACCATTGATTGTAATATTAAAGGGATCAGTAAAATTTTTCTTTTGTTCCTGAATGGTACAAAATAGGTTTTAGAGTAGTTTGATAATAGTCTATTTGACTTCAACCATACATCAATTACAAACAATTCTTTATTAACATTATTTTGCACAGATATCAAATAGAGTAGTCTTCATATTAGATACATTTGAAAGATCATTTATTTAGAGTAGAAATAACAGGGGTCCAAGAATTAAACCCTGTGGTACTCCACATTTAAGTGTAGTCAAATCAGATGAAACATTTTTTATTTTTGTACATTGAATTCTATTACTTAGGTATAATTTTATGATAAATACGACCGTACTTCTTAATCTAAAGTATATATTAAATTTTTTCTATTGATATATCATGATTATGATTAATAGTGTCAAAAGCTTTGCTTAGATCTAAAAACACAGAGCATGTAAATTTGTTGTTGTTAAAATTACGAGTAGATAGTAGTTTATCACAGATGGTTGCTAAATACAAAATGTTTAAACATAATACTTATTATGAATTTAATACCTACTAAACATTAAAGTTACTTTTGCTACACCCTGCTTTAAAATGAAACCGATGCCGATCAACAACATTGTATTTTTAGCAAAATGAGAGGGACATCGATTCTATATTTAGATAGGCCTAACATCATTTATCTCAAGTTATCTATTAATACAATAAAAAGTGAAAGCTGTTCAAAAGTATTGCCATATTTATGTTTTTAGGACCGAGATAATAACTTAATGGATAAATTTTTTTAAAAAATCTATTAAATTGAGTAAAATTTTTCCTAAAAATTGCTTTAGTGAATCATTTGTATTGAGTGTTAAGCATAATAAACGGTCTGTACCCATTGTTTTTATTGCATATTTTTAAGGCTTATAAATCAAAATTTTTTCCAAAAAATGTTTTTGGGGATTTTCAAAATTCTTGGGGGTGTGGCGGGAAAAAATATTTTTTAAAAATAAATAACTTTTTTATATTAATATTTATAAAATGTTTGATATTATATTTGAATTCCTTGTTCTTTTCTGATTTCAACCATATATAACATGTTATAATTTAAACATATTTTGAGGAAGATATAAGCGTTTTTTGAAAAGAATTTTTTCGCTCCCCCAAAACTTTGCCCCCCTATAACTCAAAAAGTATTAGTCGTAGAAACGAAATATTTGCACCAGTGAGTTTTGGCTATAAGATAACCACATACACCAATTTTTATCAGAATCGGAGATGTAGTGGTTAAACGGCTATGGCGATTTGTCATGGAATGACCCAGCGGGGAAATAAAAAACAAATTCAATGTTTTTACAAAAGGCGAAGAGTACGCCATGTTTTACATTGAATTTATTTTCTGTTATTTGGTTGTTTTGCAATTTATGCAATTGCATTTTGCATCTCAATATTATGAGAAAAAAATTTTTTCTTCAACTTACCTCCATAACCAATTGGATAAAGGCTGGTTTCTAAAATCAGTTTGCATTAGATAGAAGAAAAAATTTTTGATGCAATGAATAAGAATTTCTTAGAAGCCCAAATTATAATATCATATCAAAATAAAAAGTTTTTAATCAACTTTTATATAAATTGCTTATGAGACGGATTAACAAGACTTATTTAAAGATTGGGCTAACAGAAAAAGCTATGGAAACCAGTTTATTCAATTTAATATTGTACGGTATTAAACATTTCTGAATTTTTAAAGTAATACGGCTGCTTTCCATAGCAATATTAGTATAAGAAAGTAACCTCTCTCCCAAAGCTATATTACCGAAAAAGCTTAACTGGAATCCTCTGCGAACAACATCATCATCGGAAATGAAACGAAGTTGCAAAAAGTTATTATTGGAAATGAAGCTTGTTATTGAAGGACTATTTCCGCGGATGTTAAAAACTTCTCGTCCATTTTCGTCTATTCCCTAAAAAAGAAATCAAATAATGTGTTAGGGTACATATTCAACTTAATGTTATTTTAACTTTATCAAAAATTGCTTTGTAATGTTTAACCAAATTCATGAAATGTTTAACAAATATCACAAAATCTTGGAAACGCTACCGTGGCGACACTATGACTGGGCCTGTCAGACCCAATGTAGGGGTGCCAATGTCAATGGGAGGTATGCCAATGTCAATATAAGTGGTACCAATGTCAATATAAATGGTGCCAATGTCATCGAAAGGAGTTTGTTAATGTAAGTTTGTGCACGCTTTGGCGTGTCAAAAAAGTACAGTTTGGTTTGAATCGGAGCCAATAAGACCGGAAGCGAGGAAGCAAGAGCGTCGCGTTAAATCCTAATTTGTCAAGTTGTGTCCTTCAAAAAAGATTTTATTGCACTTTCTTCAGCTTGGCTCATTCGTATGCAGTTCTAAATTTGATTCGCATTTTAAAATAAATATTAAAAAAAGCAAATGAAAAGTTTTAACCGTCCAGCAATACCTTGGCATCATCGAAAGCAGGTCGGGGTAATTGATTGACGGTTGCTTGAACTATACTGCCTCTAACGTTTTCCTGCGAGTCGGGAGGATAAATAAAGATTTCATGATAATTAAAATCATGTGGATTTTTTTATACATACAAATGTTGCTCACTATTATACTGTAAAAGAGTAGATTTTTAAGCTTCATATAAAAATAAAAGCAAGAATGTTACTTGAAAATGCACAAAGCATATCCCTTTTTCGCAGTATATTTAAAAACTGAAGATTGGAAGCATTAGAATTACTTCCAAATAGTCGCAACATTCCTCTGTGTCCAGAAGCCCAAAAATTATTTTGATTCGAAAACCAGCCCTGGCCCTGATGGTCCAGGTGCAGTTTAATTCATTGTCGTAATGACGAGGCCATCCAGGGGAGTAGATGTATTGGCGTGAGGTATGTGCTGTTAAACTGCCGCCACACGGCGCTAAACAAAACAGAAAAGTTTAGAATTTTTGCTTTTTGTACGGCAACCAGTTAATGTATAATATTTTAAAGCTGTTAAGTTGCTTTGCAAGTTTGTTGCTACGCGAATCAAGCTCACGTTGTGCGTAACAATTTGTTTCGATCGCGCTGTGATCTTTCTAATATCACGTGTTTTGTTAAGTTACTAATTTTATTAATTAATTTAGACAAGAGTATAAATCGGTGAGGAAGGCGTTTTCATTCACATTTTTGGTGCGCAATTCATCGTCATCATCTTCATATGCCCTGTATTGATTTCCTCTCAATTAAGTAACTTAGTAAAAAATACAATATAAGCGATAAGGAACTGACTTAATAATCGAAAAGGTAAGGGATCAATTCTCGGCCAGATCAAATGATATTGTGCTTGAGAAACCCGGTCAATTGTCGGATAAAACGGGGAAAAGTTTTTCAACATTTTAAACTGCACTTATCAGAATTTATGTATTACTTTAGAATAAACAAAGTAAACAATTTTAAAACGTATGAAAAATTAAAATAAAATATTAATTTTAAAAACTTTCTCTACAAACATTTACAAAAAAAAAAAAATTATGAAAATCAAAATCTTAAAAGATTATTTCAAAAATGTGCTTTCAGTTTAATTTGAAGCATGTTCAGATTTCAAGAACAACTCACTGAATGGCAATTGAGCAGGTTGGCTGGTTTCTGAAAATTTCAAATTCGCAAGTTAATGATAATCACGTTTTATCAAAGCATAGATCAAGCTCGGATCAGAAATAAGAGTTATAATTAAAATGAGGAGAAAGTTCTAAAATTCTAGCATTTCTAACTCACTATGCAAGAAATGTCAATAGCTTCAAAAACTTCGATGGTAGAACTGCTACAAGCGTTATCACATGAAGTTATCATGCCACGCATAGTTTATTTTTTGCATAAGATTAAAGAGTAAAAGAAAAAGTTCATTGAAGAAATCAATAACAATTGGTACTACTTTGATCTTTTAATAGAAGAATCGCGTATTAAAGATTTTAGCATTCTGTAAAAACTCTTCTATTGTGGAATTCGATATGAGCTTAAATACAAAAATGACGCAATCGCTAACTACGAGATTCAAAAAACGAAAATTTATCAACAAACTGGCATTTAATTTTGTGTATCAAGGTTCAAACGCATAAATCAGGAAAACACGCCTTACCCTTGAAAGTTGCTTGAAATCCTTGTCTCATTATGGAAGAATCAGAATAGAACCTGAGAACCAAACGGTTTCCACGTGATATTACGGGGTTTGAAATGTTGAGATTGCCTTTCAATCTCAAAGTTTCTCTGTTGTCTTCAATTATCTGAAAGCAACTCTATTACTTAAAGAGGTTTAACTTGAATCAAATACATTAAAAGCCTTAATTTCTTTCGCTAATTACAAAACAATATTTTGATCAGTACAAAGATATTGACACACTAAACATTTAAATTACCGATAAATAATCCGATACTTCGGTGTGGAAAAAAAGAAAATCCACCCTGACTCTGAGGCGCGGGCGAGCTTGCAAGGTCCATTTGCAACTGGCATCATTAGGGTAAAAACGAGGCCAGCGTGGCGAAGTAAGGTTTTTTTTTTCTGCAGTTGCCCGTTTCCCAAACCCACATATGACGTTGGTGTTTGGCTCTAAACAAAATTTCTTTTATAATTAATTCACTTTCAGTAAAGTTTGGCTAGGTTCCAAAGGGTATAAGAAGAATTGAAACCATATTTTATCTTATTTTAGCTTATATTATAAACAAAGTTATTTTTGTCACGTTAGCTAAAATAAAGCTTTTGCTGTAAATTAATAGCAGCATCTAATTTAGCCAAACTTAAATTAGCTGTATTAAATTTGTTTTTGTAGATGAATTATCAACTATAAGCTAACTTTCAGTCTTTATTTTCTATATGACAATTAGGCCTAATTGCTTTGGTATTCTCACCCGAAGATATAGGATTTCCTTCAATTGCACCGCCTTTGAAAAATATATTTAATTATAAAAACATTTGAAAAAAATTACACTTTTTTTGAAAAAGAAACAGATTTATAAACTGTTCAAAAATTACACTTACAATTCTTTATAACTAAGTATCACTACAAATTTAATAATTTTCTATCAACGTAAACTGTTTGAGTTTTCTTTAAAACATTTTTTATTTAAATTAATTTTTAATTCTTAAAGGAAAGGCTACACAAACGTGCTTCTATTTTAAGGACTACAAAACTTTTACCACAAGACAATTTTTCAAATTCCATTAATATTTTATGAACTTATAAATTCTTTTTTTAAGTTTATCCCAAATTATAAAATTATTAAGAATTTTTTATGCTTATGGTTCTGTTAAAGTTATGGTTCTAAAATGGTTCTAGAATTTTTGAAACGAATAAATGAAGATAAGCAAAAAAATCTTCAAGTTTTTTTCAACAGAGTAGTAGAAGAAAGATTTTTAAAATGTGCCGATGCAATTAACATTTTAAAACTTACATACATTTCATAATAATACGTAAATATTTCATATTCTCTATCAGTGACTGCTGACAAGTAAAAAACAAAGAAATAGGCCTACTGCAATCAGAAGCGCCGAAAAAATTTTGGCGGGTGCGACAAAATTTAAAAAAGCACTTTTTTGGTCGAAAACGCACTTTTAACAAAAGCAAATTTTAACCGTAGACTTAATAAAAAAGAATTTTACTAAAAAACTCAATTAAGAAATTAAGAAAACGTAATAACAATACAATTTTTGAAACGAACACGTGAAAATAAGAAAATTTCGATACATTACGTAATAGCTGCAATCGCTACTTTTTTCTCTTTTAAACAGCGCAAGAAGTTGCAAAATTAAAATTAAAAAAAGTTGTTCTTTTCAAAACCCAACAAAACTTAAATTTTTGAAAAAAATTAAAAGTTATTAAGTTTTTTAAGGTGTCGCTATAATAATATTTGAAACAGCAACAAAAATATTCAGGGGTGCTGCAGCTCTCAAAGGCCCAGCCACCACTATTCTGTGTAACATTATGTTGATTCAATAAAATTAATGTCAAAAAACTTTAGAAAATTAAAAACAAAACTAATTTATATTGTACCTGGCCGTCGAGATAAGGGAGGATGGACCAAATTTGAACCTAAAAAAACAGAAAAACAGTAAAACTTGAGTTTTTAAACCTTTCATAAAGTTTTTTAATACTTTGCCATCATTGTACATAGGTTTGTTACAAAACACTTGGCAGCATTGATGTTTTGATTTTTGTACTTAATACACCAAAGTTAGAACCTTTCGGCTATTAGATATACAAAAGCCATGTTTTCCCAAAGTGACTTTTGAAAAAGTGGTTACTTGAATTTTAATGGACTTTTTACTTTTTTAATGGACTTTTTCTTTTAGTGTGCGGGCTTTTTACTTTTTCTCCCCAAACACTTGTGGACTATAAACATGAATACAAACCAAATTTCAGTGGTTATAGTTCATTCATTATACCCTCTAGACACTTATTTTACTCGTTGTTTGGAAAAAAGTAAATTTATGACACAAAAAAGTAATAATTGTGGCAGGTCAGTTCAAAAATCAACAGTATAAAATTTACTTAAAAAGCTGAATATACGTAAGTTAAAGCTCATCAAATTTTTAAATAGACTATACCGTCAAAGACAATTTAATGATCATCAAGTCAATAAATGCCCATGTTGACACACAAAAACATTAAGTGTAATATCTAATAAAATTAAAATTACATAAAACTTTACAAGGTAAAGTCAAAAACGAAAAAAAAGAAAAAGAAAACATCCATACACACAAAAAATCAATTAAGAAAACGTAATAACAATACATTTTTTTCAATAGATCTTTAACCGGAGATCAGCTATGTACTAACATTGGATTATTTTTCAAATTTTTGTTCAATTGCAAAAATTTCGGGTCGTAAAATTTTTTATTTTGAATGGAAATTTATTTCTAGCTTTAGCTGAATTAAATAAACAAGAAAATTTATTATCCTGTAGTGTCACTCTTTTTAAACAATAGTTTATAGAAATAAATATAGTTTGATAACTGTGAAACTGATTAGTCGGTTTAAAAAACTTCTTAAAGTTTTAAAAACATCATTTTTGATTAAAAAGATGTATAAATTTTGCTACCTTTAATTCATTAATATCATGGATTTTAAAAGATTTTCAGATGCGGAAAACAAATATTGTAAATTCGGATTTTTAAACCGGTTAAAATTAACGTAAAGCCCTAACGTTGTCATTTTTTTTCCTTAAAAAAACATGTTTAAAGGAAAAAAGCCGAATAAAAATTTTATTTAGAAACAAGTGGATTAAGTTAAATGTATTTTTAATTTTAAGGAAATTGCTGTTTAATTGTTAAACAAATTGGCCTTAAGCAACTTCGTGTAGGCCACTAAAGAAAAATCAAAGGGTGGTAGGAAGCTAAGAGATTGAAAAATGAAAGAGAAACAGTACAATAAAAAACGATTAATTTTTGATAAATGAAAAATAAAAAGAAATACGAAAAAATTTATTGCCTAAAACCCTTTTTTTTTAAACGCAAAACAAGTTACATAAGAACTTTATTGATTTTAGAGCATTTGTTTCTTTTTTGAGTGTAAAAAGTTAAAAATTGTTCCTACTATGGTTTGTAGTCAAAAAAGTCGAGTTTTTGATAATGTCAACGTTGTTTGACCTCAAAATGTAAACCAATATCACACTTCAAAACAAGAAATAATCTGCGTACTTGTGAAATTTATTTGAAATCCAGAATCGGTCCTCGAATAGTCTGACGTGAACCGAAGAGTAACATGATTAGTTGTGGAGACAATAGTAAAAAGATTCTGTGGTTCGACAGCCAGTTTAACTCCTTCTCTATCATTTCCATCAAATACCTAAACCGAAAACTATTAATTATTAACAAAAAATAATTTTTATAATTAAACCGAGAAAGGAATATATTATATTATAACGATTGATACAATTTTGGTAACTATATATATAATTTAAAAATTATGACGAGAAGTTTATAAAACTTTAATAATTTATTTAATGTTTTGTAAATTCTCATTTCCAATTTGCTTTAAATCTTAAAACCATAAACGCATGGTAACTCTAAAAAATTCCTCAATCAACAAGTTAATGTTATTACAAACGTCATATTTCTTTATAAAATAGAAGTATAAACTCGTTCAAAAAAAAACAAAAACAAATTGCTCTTCAAATTACTCCAGTTTAATTGTTTTTAATATAAAAAGATATAAGATTTTCTTCTTTTTTTATATTGAATCTGCTTTCTTACCGTTAAAAAGTCACAGCAACGTTCAACGTCGAAGAAAACCAAGTTCAGATTAATAACTTTTCCTTGTTCAGCGCTAATATTCCAGCTGCAATTCAAAAAGTTTTCATATGCACCGGGATAACCGGGAGAAAAAATACTTTGTGGAGTTGCTGAAGCGGAGAAGGAACCATGACATGGAGCTGCAAGAAAATATAATAAACAGATAAACCGATGATGCGGTTGTTGCTTTTTTCAGGAGACATTTGCAATGTCGCCATAATCTATAAAAAAATTTCTCCATCGTCGGTAGTGTGGCCGAGTGGTTAAGAGCGTTGTGTTGGTGGCGAACGCGATGACTTGGTCGCCATAACAATCTACACACGTCAGTTTCTTGTGTTCTTGAGAAAAACACTGTTACCGTTAAAAAGTCGTGAGCAGCACTTTTTTCTATTTATCGGTCTTAGCAAGGAATTTTAAATTTAGGAATATTAATAGGTAAAAACTAAAAAACAAAAAAAAATAAAAACTGAAACTGGACAGTAATATTTTGGCATTTCCGAAAGCAGTTCGGGAAAACCTTTGACGATAGCCCTAAGTATAAGCCTCCGTCGTTTTCTTGTAAGTAAGAAGGAAAAAATATAGAGACAAAAATTAAGCAAAAGTCCATTTTAAAAAGCAAAGCTAGGCTGTCTTGATCAGTATTTTGTTAATCTGACGAGCAATATCATTGAAAAAAATTATTTTCAAGTAATGCTTCATTAGTAAAAGCCATCAAAAATTATAAATTCAATAATTGAAGCAGGTATTGTAATGCACAATTACTCGAATGTCAAACACACCGAGCGTTCAATTTAACAAGTTGTACAAGAAAAAATAAAAATTACAGTCTTGTTTTGCTTTATTTTTGATTAGCATTTAATAAATAATGTTTGGGACACTTTTTAGTTATTTTAGTGTTTCTTATTAATAATAACAATACCGTTTTTGTGTATCGCTTTACACCCGTATCCTCGAAAGAAAATTTGTATGGTCTCAGAGCGGTTTTTTCAAACGATAAAAACAACACACATACACAAAAACATAATACATTTACAAGGAATATAAAAAAATAATCGGAATTCATAACCAACGTCTATTTCTGAACATTGTGTTTACATACTGCAACAAGGAAAAAATCAGCTATCAAAAATATGGAAAAGATGAAAGAGACGCTATTGATGTATTTATCAAAACACATCTTTAAAATAGATGGTCTTAAAATCTTATTTAAACTTTGTCAGACAGGTTTCAGCACACAAAACATATGATAACGCATTTTAAGAAATAAATATTTTATGAGATAAAGTATTTTGAATATGATGTTTAGAATTTAATATGAAACGGTCACTATCAATTCTGAGATTTTCTCGTAGGGTCTAAAAAAAGGAGATAGTATCTGTGAGGTACTGAAATGTTAAGTTATTAACTGTTTTAAAAGCAATTAATAACAATTTTTATTTTGACAATACAGGATTGGTAATATATGACACTCTTTATAGTACGAAAGTAGGTTGTGATTATTTATGGAAATGTCGTCGTCGTTTGGAAGAGTAACCACTCCAGGTCAGACACAAACAGGACTGGGGCCGAGAGTTTATCTTTTTACTACCTCATGCTGCTGTACTGCCCGGATCAGATGCTGGCAGTGATGTTATTAAGCCAGCATTGTGCTTCGTCATTCAAAATCGTCAAACCTCGTGCTCCATGTGGTGCTCGATGTATGGGACACGCTATTAGAAGGTTGCCTGCGGTTTGTTCAGAGGCGCCGCACTCGCAATTCGATGAAGGAGCAAGACCCCATTTGTGCATGGACGAATGCAATCGCCCAACATCAGTACTCAGGCGGTTGAGTTTAACCGAAGCTGTTCAGGGCAAGCTCATCCCAATAGGCCTGGCACTGTTCCTGGATATAAAAACACGAAGCCTGAAAGTATTTTTACAATACTCCGCATTCCATTTATGGTTTGTGACTTTGGGATGGTGACTGCAAGCGCTCTTCTTCAGATCTTGAAAATTTTGAGTCGGCGCAAGCAGGAAGAAAGAAAGTTACGTAACCAGGACTTCAAAGCAGCTCCAACATGGAGTATAAGCTCTGAGAAGATGGATCAGGACCCAGAGCTTTACCTGGTTTAAAGTGTTAAAGGGCAGCAGTAAATTCTTTCTGTGAGAAAGTCTCAGAGATATTTACTGGATCTTGTGTTGTGGCCCTTCAAATGTACAAACGACAAAACGACAACAACGACGATAACGACAGAAACGACGACGACAATGTGAATGTTACAAATAAATTTGATACATGCATCAGATACTCTTTCTTGTTTATGAACAAGATACAAAGGTATATTTGCATATACAGAATTACAATAATCAAGACATGATAGTATAAAGCACTTTACCAACAAAATCTTATTCCGAACTTCCAAAATGAATTTAAATTTCAAAGTTTAGTCAGCTTATAAAAGCAGTTTTATTAATCATGCGATCAGAAGATAGTATTTCGTTAATAAACAAACCAAGTACATTAGTTTTACGCTGGAAGTGGGGTCCGAATCTAAATGAATACTGCTGTTCAAAGATCGGATACGCGTATGCAGCGCTGTAAGAAATCTTGCTTTAAGGCCCGTTCCCACTACGAGCGTGGAAAAGATTATTCTTTGTTTGTTTTATTGATTTTTTTTTGCTTTGCTTAGCACTCGCTTCAATTTTAAGCGCGGAAAGATCAATAAAAAAAACAAAGAATGCTCTTTTCCACGATCGTAGTGGAACCGGCTTTTACCACGAAATAAACGTTGAGTTTAGTTTAAAAAAATTACCAGACATACACTTATCAATTTTACATAAACAGCATTTTATATTATCAATAGCATTCTGAAAACCATCGTTAGGACTAAAATCTATGTACAAGAATGTGTCATTAGCATATTAATAAATTGTTATATGAAATTCAGAACCTAGATTTGTTAATTCGCTTATATATACATTATAAACAGCAGTGGTCTTAAAATAAAACCTTATCGAACGCAAAAAAGTGAGGACCTCATAGTGCTACAAAGTTTGTTTATGACAACAGCCGAAGTTTGGTTATTGAGATACGAAGTGAGCCATTTAAAAACATTGCCATTAATACTAAAATAGTATTTTAGTTTAAATACGTATACTAATCATTGATAATCAACTGTGTCAAAATCTGCAAACTAATCCAGCATCACAACAGCTGCGAGATTATTATTATGAATTGTAACTTATGAGTCATTAACTATAGCAAAAAGTGCAGTTTCACAAGAGTGCTTTTGCTTATAACCTGATTGATTCGAACTAAGTAGAATGTTTGAATTGAGTTAGTCATAGTGTTGCTGAAAAGCAGTTTCTCAATAAGTTTTTGGCAAAAAATGGAGTAATACTGAGTGGTCGGTAAATTTTTATGATTTCTGAATCAAAATCATAGATTTTACGATTGAGTAATAGCTGCTTGTTTCAATTGGTCAGGAAAATCCGCCTCTTTAAATGATTTGTTTACTATGGATTGTACAACTGGAAAAATTATGTTGAAACATAAACTTAACAAACCAACTGGAACCGGTTTCAGCAAACAGTTTTTTTTTATTGATGTTCGAGATAACATAGAGTATGTTTCAAAAAGTTTGACAACATTTGACATGTAAATATTACAGAAACTACATAGTCGAATCAAATGAAATTCAACAGGGTTAATGTTGAGTTGAACAAGGTTTATTTCTGTAAATTGCAATAAGAACTTCAAAGGCACCTGAATTTCATAAAAGGTTTTACAAATGTTCAATATGCGTATCGCATGTGGCACGGCACACGTGAAGTGGGTACTCTCTGGATCCTCCTAAACATGCTGCAGCATGTCTTGGGTAACAGTCTCCAGTGCGTTGGTGTTTCTTTATTAACTACCTGTCTCGTACGAGAGTTAAACTGGAGACTGTTACCCAAGATATGCTGCAGCATGTTTAGGAGGATCCAGAGTACCCACTTCACGTGTGCCGGGTCACAGGCGGTGCGCATATTGAACAGTTGCAAAACCTTTTATGGTATTTATGTGCCTTTGATGTTCTTATTCAAATATACAGGAATAAATCCTGTTCAGCTCAACATTAACCCTATTGAATTTTATTTGATTCGACTATGCAGTTTCAGTACTATTTACATGTCAAATGATGTCAAATTTTTTGAAACACCCTGTATAATAATTTTTTGGCTGATAAAAGAGTAAAAGAACGGTTGGATGTCTAAAAAAGCTTTTTCTTAAAACTTCTGTAATCGTTTCGGTCTTATTTTTTAAAGAATTCGTATTTTTATAGGCCTATCGCAACCATAACTCTAACCAAAGCCTTATTTAATTTCCATCCATCAAGTTTTTCTAAAATTAAGTGTAATCGTACAATTTTTATGTGTAATTAAATATTAACAGTTTTAACTTTGACTACTTTATCGTTAAAATTATCACTCTTTCTTTTTGCAACTTTAAAACTGTAACATGCTTTTCAGCCTAAAAAGCACACGCATGAGTAATTACAAACAAAAACTAATTGCATTTTAATTTTAAAAATATCGTGCCAAATAGCTCAAAAGAAAAAGCGTTACATAGGGTGCGAAATTGTTTTTTAAGGCATAAAATGTAAATTTTAAACAAGCGTTGTTTTAAAAAAAGCATTGATTGTAAATGTCTTCATTATCATCTAAATCAGCTGTTTCAAACAGCAATTTTTAAAGTTCGACAAGTTCGCAGCCATGAAAATGAAAAATTACCGATGTTATCTCTGTTTGTCAAATCATGCTTAAGATTTCTTCTTTATTGTTTACGCTGTGTTTTAAAATAACAATTCAGCATTCTGACAATTATCTAAAGTTTTAGCCGATACAACGACTTATCTAGCATTTATTAAATTGTTATTACTTCGTCAAAACAAGTCTTTCGAAAAGATTTTTATTGCTTAGTTTACTGGAAAAAGTACTCTTATATAGATTTACATAAATAAAAGTCTGGATACAACTTGTTTCATAACATCTTAATTGAAATATATTGAATGAAAACTTACCTTCTAAATAAGATGGTTCTTGGGTTTCTAAATAAAAATTATAAATGTTTCTATTTATTTCATTTATTCACTTTTTAGTAATTGTTAAAATAAACTTATTTCCTCTTACGATTAAAATTTACAACAAAAGCATTAAAAACGCAGAAATGAATTTAGCCGAAAAGAACAAAACCACAGAGATTGATTACCTCGAAAGGTTACGAAAAATCCTTTATCATTAACATCTTTATCCGAAGTAAACTTCAAGGATATTCGATTTGAGGAGGAGACCAATGGACGCGAGATTGTGACATTTCCTGAAATGTGAAGCAGATGGAAATTCCCTTCCAATAGCTAAAGAACATAGATTGCTGGCTTAAACCCTCATATCTGTATTCTCAGTTTAATTCTTATCCTGGTAACAACTGTTAGTGTCTCCCCCCTGATCTTTCTCATTATCCTTAATCTAAACCTTTTCGGCTCAATTAAATCACTGTCCTGTCTTACTCTGAGCGTGTGTTTATTTCAGTAGTGACTTTAAGTCGTGTCCAAGATATAAGTCGGTTGTCGTCGTCGTCGTCGTTTGGAGAGGTATCCACTCCAGGTCAGACACAAACAGGAATGGGGCCGAGGGTTTATCCTTTTACTACCCTAGGCTGTTGTTCTGCCTGATTCAGATGCTGGCAGTGATGTTATTAAGCCAGCATCGAGTTTCGTCATCCAAAACCGTCAGACCTCGTGCTCCAAGTGGTGCCCGATGTATAGGGCACGCTGTCAGAGCATGGTCTGCGGTTTGCTCAGAGGCGCCACACTCGCAATTCGGTGAAGGAGCGAAACCCCATTTGTGCATGGACGAATGGAATCGCCCAACACCAGTCCGCAGGCGGTTGTGCTTAACCCAAGCTTCTCGGATTAAGCTCTTTCTAATAGGCCTGGCACCGGTCCTGGGCAAAAAACACGGAGCCTGGAAGCATTTTCACAATACTCTGTTTTCCATTTGTGATTTGTCCATTCAGATGCGCGGATGCCAAGTCTGGCAAGATTGTCCAAGAGATTCCGCGCAGTTGGCACAAACGGGCGTCTGGATCATAGTCTCACTCGGCGGGTATCTGAGAACCCACTTAACAGACCATGCAAAATATGATCAGGGTCCAGAGATCCACGGTAAGCCAAGGAGAGTGTCGCTCCCAGTCGGCGAAGCTCAGCTGGCTGAATGCCTGAGAGCATAGGTAGGTAGACCGTTGGAGTGGGACGCAGGCATCCAGTGACTATGCGCAAGGTGTCGTTCAAGACACTGTGAGTGTGAGCACTGCGACACCAGATTGGCGCGCAGTACTCAACTGTTGAGTAGACCAGAGATAAGATGGCTATGTGTAGTGTTTTGGCACCAGCACCCGATCCCGAACCCACGAGTCGCCTCAGCAGTGTGACGCGTGACGATAGTTTTTTGCGCAGTGCTACTAGATGGTGACGGAATGTGAGCAATCTGTCCAGTTTTACCCCAACATAAGTAGGGTTTGGACAGAACGATAAAAGTCTATCATTGTTGTAGATTTCTAGCTCACGTTTGGCCTCTGGGTTATTTGATGATAGGCTGTCGCCACCGTCTTAGTGTGACTGAGATTCAACCCCCAAGTCTGGAGATATGCTAAAAGTGTAGACATGTCTTGGATTAAAGTCCCCTCCAAGTCCTTCCAGTTTCTATAGGAGTGCAACAATGCTAAATCATCAGCATAATCAAACTTTCTGGAAATCATAAAAAGCAAATCGTACGTATCGACGTTAAATAGGAGGAGAGCCAAGACCGATCCCTGAAGAAGGCCGTTTTTAAGACAGCATAGCCTGCTTTGCTTGTTGTCACCGGTAGTAAGGGTGAAAATTCGATTTCGGACAACCTCCATAATCATTCTGACCATGTGTTTATCCGGAAGAAGCCTCAGCAGCTTGCAGTTAAGACCACGGTGTCATCAGCAGCTGTCAGATTGACGAATATGGCATCAGATTTTTTCTTAGCCTTAAAAGAATCCTCGAAATTTTGGGTTAATAGAACAACTTGATCTGGGGCTCGTCGTCGTCGTCGTTTGAAGAGGTATCTACTCCAGGTCAGACACAAACAGGACTGGGGCCGAGGGTTTATTCTTTTACTACCCCAGACTGTTTGCGCCGACTCAAAATTCCCAAGATTTGGAGAAGAGCGCTTGTGGTCGCGATCCCCAAACCCGGAAAGCCCGTGGGGGACCCAAAGAGTTATCGACCGATATCTCTGCTCTGTGTCCCCTACAAGATACTCGAGAGGCTTATCTATGCCCGCGTTGAACCATTAATCGATCCACTGCTTCCTAAAGAGCAGGCTGGGTTCCGACGCGGGAAATCAACCGTAGATCAAGTTGTTCAGCTAACCCAGAATATCTAGGATTCTTTCGAGGCTAAAAAGAAGGCTGGTGCCGTATTAATCGATTTGACAGCTGCTTATGACACTGTCTGGCACCGTGGCCTTACCTGCAAGCTGCTGAGACTACTTCCGGATAAACACATGGTCAAAATGATCATGGAGCTTGTCCGAAATCGAAGTTTCACCCTTACCACCGTAGACAGCAAGCAAAGCAGGCTACTCCGTCTCAAAAACAGCGTTCCTCAGGGATCGGTCTTGGCTCTCCTCCTATTTAACATCTATACGTACGATCTTCCTTCCATGATTTCCAGAAAGTTTGCTTATGCTGACGATCTAGCATTGTTGCAATCTTCTGGAAACTGGAAGGACTTGGAGGGGACTTTAAGCCAAGACATGTCCACACTGTCAGCGTATCTTCAGACTTGGAGGTTGGAGCTCAGTCACACTAAGACGGTGACGGCAGCCTTTCACTTAAACAACCGAGAGGCCAAACGTGAGCTAAAGGTCTACAACAATGGTGGACTTTTACCGTTCTGTCCAACCCCTAGTTACCTTGGGGTAAAACTGGACAAATCGCTCACGTTTCGTCACCATTTAGTGGCATTGCGCAAAAAATTATCCTCGCGCGTCACACTGCTGAGGCGACTCGTGGGCTCGGGATGGGGTGCTGGTGCTAAAACACTACGCATAGCCACCTTGTCTCTAGTCTACTCAACAGCTGAGTACTGTGTTCCAGTCTGGTGTCGCAGTGCTCACACTCGCCTCATCGACAGTGTCTTGAATGACGCCTTGCGCATAGTTACTGGATGCCTGCGTCCCACTCCAACGGACCACCTACCTGTACTCTCAGGCATCCAGCCAGCTGAGCTTCGCCGAATGGGAGCGACACTCTCCTTGGCTTACCGTGGATCTCTGGACCCCGATCATATTTTGCATGGTCTGTTAAGTGGGTCCTCAGATACTCGCCAAGTGAGACTAAGATCCAGACGCCCGTTTGTGCCAGCTGCGCTGAATCTCTTGGACAATCTTGCCAGACTTGGCATCCGCGCCTCTGAATGGATAAATCTTAAATGGAAAACGGAGTACTCTGAAGGTGCTTCCAGGCTCCGTACTTTTGTGCCCGATACCGGTGCCAGGCCTGTTGGGATGGGCTTACCCCGAGCAGCTTGGGTTAAGCTCAACCGCCTGCGGACTGGTGTTGGGCGGTTCCATTCGTCCATGCACAAATGGGGTCTTGCTCCTTCACCGAATTGCGAGTGAGGCGCCTTAGAGCAAACCGCAGACTATGTACTAACAACCTGCCCTATACATCGGGCACCACATGGAGGACGAGGTCTGACGGTTTTGGATGACGAAACTCGATGCTGGTTTAACAACATCACTGTCAGCATCTGATTCAGGCAGTGCAGCAGTCTGAGGTAGTAAAAGGATAAACCCTCGGCCCCATTCCTGTTTGTGTCTGACCTGGAGTGGATACCCTTCAAACGATGACAACGACGACGACCCCAGACCCTGGATCAGATGCTGGCAGTAATGTTATTAAGCCAGCATCGAGTTTCGTATTCCATTAATTTCAAAACGGAAGGGTATCCACCCACTCCGATGTTCAGTGTAGGTATGCTAATCGGCAAACGTCCTTTTCAGGATGGGGCAATGCTAGGATGTGGGGCTGACTTCCTGCATCGAAACACAGCCCGCTCTTTAGGGATCAGTGGATCATTTAATGGCCGACGCGGGCGTAGATAAGCCTCTCGAGAATCTTGTAGGGGACACAGAGCAGAGATGTCGGTCGATATTTCTTTGGGTCCCCCATGGGGTTCGTTGGCTTTGCGATTGCAACTGCAAGCGCTCTTCTTCAGATCTTGGAAATTTTGAGTCGGTGCAAACAGGAAGAAAGGAAGTTACGTAACCAGAACTTCGAAGCAGCTCCAGCATGGAGTATAAGCTCTGAGCAGATGCAATGAGGTCCCGAAGTTTTAACTGGTTTTAAATGTTGAAGGGCAGCAGTAAATTCTTTCTGTGAAAAAGTGTCAGAGATATTTATCGAGTCTGGTGTTGTGGCCCTCCAAAGGTCAAACAATTCTTGAGGGACAAGTCGAGATGACTTGCGGTCAACAGCCTCGTATTTCCCATTTCTAACCAGCTGAGATGCAATAGCATCGGCTAAAACGGGACAATGACGAGGAGAGTGTCATGACCTACGAGTAAGGTTGTTCAAAATACTCAATGCTTTTCGGCTAGAGTGTGAGAAGTCAATGCTCCGAACTGCCTCGGACCATCGATCCCTTCGCTTCCTGTCGAGTTTGGCAAGCAGAGCTGTAGCAGCCAAACTTGAGTTGTCTCCCTGAGGAGACTGCAGGAAAGTTTTATAAAGGAATTCATACTCTGCATCTCAACACGAAATATAGTTATTTCGATACCCGCGTGGGATAGTCTTTTTGAATTCTTTCTTAATGGTGTTACAGAAGTCCTGGTAAGCCGCATCCACATCAAGTGAATCAGGCGGCAACAAAGTCTTTGCGAATTGATTTGTCAAAGCAATGTAATGACTCCATTTGGCTTTGCGGAAGTTCCATCGCTTAACAGGCATGCTTGGCACTGTCATAGCAAACCTTGGTGGTGTAATAAGCAAAGGCCGACATTGTAACCTGGGGATCTTTTCAAGGACACGTCTATCCAGTAAGCGACTGTTTGGACCTACCCTAGCAAAAGCTAGATCCGGATTGGTGCCAGTGTTGCAGCGGTGAGGAAAAACAGGGGTGAGGAAACACTGGGAGATCTAGGGATCGCAGTCGTGTTGGCGGTGGTTTGTAGACGTTGACTATTTTATAACCATCAACGTTCACACACAACCACTCGATCTCCGATGTCTGTGGAGATTGGTGCAAAAGCGTGTATCTTGGTCGCTTGTGGACAAACGTGGCAAGACCATGCTTCCTGCTTAAAGAAGACCCAGCTAGTTGATAGTTTGAAAGTACCAACTTCTCTGCATCAGTGTAGTGGACTTCTTGTAGTAGAATGACAACTGCCTCAGACTGCATAGCGAGGTGATGAAGAACGTTCATCTTGCTTACAACGAGGCCTTCGATGTTCAGCTGAAGAATAGTGGGTCTTCGGAACTTGTTGGCAATGTGCCCTGAAAAGGAAAGTTTCATACAGGCATTGCCCCGTCCTGAAAAGGACGTTTGCCGATTAGCAGACCCATGCTGAACATCGGAATAGGTGAATACCCTTCCGTTTTAGTAAGTTTGGTTTCGGTCTTTTGTTTTTAACACCAATGAACAGACGTACTCACGGCCCAAGCTGCGAAAAAGCACCTACCATATAAGTCGGTGAGAAGACAAGAATGCGAAAATTGGAAAATTTGGGTTTAAAAACGTCAAAATTTATTACTTTCCATATGAAATGCAAAATATTAAAGACAGATTCAAATGAAATCATATCGGGTTTTGTTCTTGATGTTTTTTTACAACGACGTGTATCCCAAAAATTCAAACAACAAACCAAACTTTCGGTTAACACTATAAGGTCAAAACGCGCCAATTGACGCTTGCGCTTTTTTTAAAAATTTGTATGTGTTTCTCTCCATATTGTAAGGCTTCTAAAACGCAAACCGAACGCATTTGAAGAGTTATTACATTACTAAATATCTAGGTCAACGAAACAACCATGCTTCAAAGTTTTATTACAGACTCGACCAGGGCTGGGTAGCCAATCGGTAGAATTATATATTATCCAAGGGTCCTATCAATTATATATCTCAAACAAAAAAGACTCGATATATCCAGCACATTTACATACAAATAAAATCGTCCAAGTACAATCATCACCGTAAATGTCAATGCTCACTAGCAATTATGGTACGCACTGACCAAAGGCTATAGAGGAGAACTGATTGAATAATTCAAATCACATCACATTAAACACAAACACTCAAGACGTCGACCACCCAATCAAACACCACAGCCTATTTCACAAGACATCACCACTTTAGCAGACTTGCATGATCGCACTAACTGGAAGTTATCACTTCCCTCACATCAGATCATTTATTGTTACTCACCACCCTCAGTATGCATCATAAGACCAAAACAACTCCATCTCACTTCACTAAAACAATAACAAATTACCTAAAATTTAATTGGACATCATTTAAACATCATGCTAAAGATGTCATCTTCTACAGACCCCATTCCACAAATGTTCATAAGGTTATAGTTAACGCAAAAGAGAAAATTACTACGTATTGTCCACCAGCCCACCAGCCATGCGCCGTAAATTTCCTATAACATATATTAGCTTAGCCGGTGACGCCGAGAATCACCAGAAAAAGAGTAACCACGAACTGAAAATACTTCTTCATATTATAGATCAGAACAGTAGCATTACAACGAGCGATTGATAAGACTAACTTGGTTGGGAATAAAAAAACTTAAAACACAATTATTACGTCATAAACAAGATACGCTGCCCACGTTCTTTGATGCCATGGAAAAACTGCTTTAGAAAAAGACAATACAATGATATCTACCGAGAAACTGCTGGTGAACCGGTTGGTATGGGTATTTTGACGTGTCACCGCGTCTTATGTCAATTGACGCGCTTGGTCCTTCTCGGTAGTATTGTAATTTTTTTGGTATTTTTGATCCCCAAGTCACGAAATTGAGTCTTAGGAGTCTACCAATGAAAAAATAAAAGTCAAAACGTACGAAGCCATAATATTTAAAAAAGCGCTATTTATTGGCATGCAAAACTTTAGATGCGTCAATTGATGCGCTTGGTCCTTTTGATGTTAAAACTCGTGTCTTCAAAGTCCGTTTTTACTACGAGCTAGAACGAAGCATTCTCTGTTAGTTTCATTGATTTTTTTACTTCTTTCCTTGCTTAAGCGCTAAGCGAAGCAAAAATAACATAAATATAGCAACCGAGAATAATCCTTTCTTCGCTTGTAGGGAAAATGAGTCAGTAGTGTACAGTGGCAATTTTACCCTGCGTACTTCTGGGTCACGCGACGTAAAGCGCCGCGCAGTGGTGCGTAACAGAGGAGTAGGGAGTGACTTTTTTGCTTCGGGGTCACGCGCGCATTGGTGTAGAACGGTGTGATCATAGGATCATGCGTTCAACTCTCAGGGAAGTGATTGAAAATTATTTTGAATAGTTTGGAACTTTGTGATTCATGGATTGCGAGTTCGATTCTTAACATGGCGATTGAAAAGGTTTCGTGTTCGAATCTTATAAAGGTGATTTTTGTTTGGTGGGTTCGATTCTTAGCAAACGGTTGAAGATTTTTCAGTTTCGTGTTCAAATCGTGGTCTAGGGGAAATTTTTGCATGAGTTCGATTTTTGGCATGCCGATTGAAAATTTTTTAGTTTCGTGTTCGATTCTTAGCAGGGAAAATTGTCGCACGGGTTCGATTCTTAGCATGTTGATTGAAAATTTTTTAGTTTTGTGTTTGATTTTTAGCAAGGGTCTTATTGTGTGGTGGGTTTGATTCTTAGCATGGTGATTGAAAGTTTTGGTGATGGGTTTGATTCGTAGCAAGGCGATGGAAATTTTTTTTATCATTGGATTGTTTGATTGACTTTAAAAGTCTCTTTGTGTTCGATGCTTAGCATGATGATTAAAAACTTTTTAGTTTTGCGTTCGATTCTTAGCAAGGGGATTGTTTGATTGAGTTTAAAAGTCTTTGTGTTCGATTCTCTGGTAAATTATTGAACGATTACAATATTTGTAACGTGTTCAATGCTTTTATTGGTAATTTTACCCTGCTTCTTGAAGATAAGCGTGATTGATATCTTTAGTACACGTCTGCGCAAGTTTATTCACGTGACTGAAAAGCACAACTGTTTTGGATTAAAACCAATGTTTTCGTGATTTAGCAACCGTGTTGTAATCTTTATGTTAGCGGCTTGTTTTGTTTCCGATTAAAAAATAATTACTGTTCTTTGAAAAAGTCTCCGATGTTCTCGCTCGCAAAAATTTAGTAGGCGTGTTGAGAACTTTTACGACTGTGACGTGTTCGACGCTCGTACCGGTCGTTTCTAGCCTGGGCGTGTCATGTCAAGTTGTTACCAAGAAAGGAGAACGAGTCGTCACCAAAAAAAGATTGCTATTGGATGTTGAGAGCACAGTTGTATAGAAAACAATTTCTATTGGATAAAACGCTGTTTTAGAGACGACCAAACCACAAGTCCTCCCCCTCAAACAAGGATAAAAAACTGAAGAATGTGAGGGATATGTAAGTTTTCTTATCTATGTTTTTAAATAACTTGTATTAAAAGGATATTATGCAAATATTATAGAAATGATCAAAACGAACATCAACAAATAAAAGCGGGAAACGTGGTAAACGAGTATGTTTGTGTGACTATAAGAGCATTTATTATTTCAATTTTAAAACTTGTGTGTTTCAGAGTGAACCAAGACTCAACTTTGGAGTCCGATATTGATATCTTAAGTCTTTTCATGCTGTTGTCTATCTGAACTCCTTTTTAAAGTAAGTTTTGCAAAAGAAAAACATGTTTTAAAGTTATAACTATTTCAGAAATCTTTGAAAAACGATAGTCTGCAATGAGGACTTGGATTCGTCTTAGATCAATTCAAGACAGGTTCAATTTTTTTATTGAAAATAAAAGTTTTTCTGAGCTTAAAGGCAATTTTATGAACATGTTTTTTTGGAAGTTTGCAAATTTAGAGTTAATTATTTGTTTGGTTTTATTTTAAAACATATTAAATCTGAAGAGTATCGTTATTTCCATGCTTCCCAAAACATGGATCGTTGGTTGGACCACCCTAAATTGATTAGCAATAGAAACAAGTTTGAAATTTTTTTTCATGATTGCTTTGACGGCATGTTTAAACTGTTAGAACAAGTCTTCATGACCTTAAACTGTTAGAACAAGCTTATGAAAAGCGTCCGGAGAGTTTATGGGTGGTGGAGATTATCACTAATGTAGCGTTTTTTACAACAAGGGTTTGCATTGTCTAAGTAAAAATAACAGAGGTAATCCTTCATGTTGATAACCTTTGTGTTTTTCGATGCATTGTGTTACACATGGGACAATTGCTTAATTGTTTAGAATCTACCACGAAACGCCTTTTTTATGACTATTGCAGAGAGTTTAAACTGACTTTGAAAAAATTTAGTGGCGTGACATCAAAAGATATGTATAAAATAGAACGCTTTTTTAAAGTAAACATTAATGTGTATAGGTCAAAAATTTTTATCCTCCTGACTCGCAGGAAAGCGACGGAGGTGCTAATACATAGGGTAGGCAATTACCCCGACCTGCTTCCGGAGATGCCAAGATATTGCTGTCCGCTTGTAATTTAATAGAAATATGACTGTAATTTAGAACTGCTTGGCAAGACTACCAAGCAGGAGAATGTGCCGTAAAGTGTCTTTCCCAAGGACACAACGGAATGGCGCGAGTGGGTTTTGAACCGAGACCGTGTTGGTCACGAGCCTGGCGCTTTAACCACTCGACCAGGCTGCCGACAATATGAAAAACAATATGTGCCATGCGTGGTTGGTCCACAGGAATACTGAGCAATTTGAAAGCACTATCTTCCTCGACCTGTACAAAAATCATTTTAGTTACCTTTACAACTTCACTCTTTACTGTCGTTATTACAAACTGCAAAAAAGTCTTTCCTATCCGTTCTAACTATTTTTGCCACATGCAAATCTGTGACGCTTCTGTAAAATATGAATTCGTTGGGGGTGCCTTTCACACCCAAAAGTCTATTTTTCAAGAAATTGAAAATGAAGGCATTTTTGTTCCGAACGAAGATTATTTTTATTGTTTTAGAGCAGCGTTTGATTACGAAAGTTATTTTTGTAAAGAAAACCTACCACCTAACGGTCCACAGTTGGAGTGGCTATCGGACCACATTCCCATATCGGTCAATGTGGGAAGTAATATACCAGGTTTTTTAGAGAACAAGTGTTTTGTAAGCAATAGAAATGTTGAGCAATTGGTGTCTTGTAAAATACAAGAGCAGTTTTGGTACGTTTTTGTTGCTTTGGAACTCTTGCGAGATACCCGCCTCGCTGCTGAACCAAACTCGTCAAAGGAAAAACTTCCGCTGACTCGCTTAATGAATTGTTTTGATGCGTTTTTATCGGACCAAGAACAAGCAGTACAGGCTATTAATAATCCTTTGTTTAATTCTTTACATCCGATAACAAAAAATCTATTTGATGTACAGTCGTTTAAGAAAAAAATTGTTTTTGATTTACCGTTTCAAATTGTTTTTTTGTCTATGGATACGCCAAATTAAGAATGTTACAATTTTATTACGACTGTTTGTTGGAATTCGTTGACCGAAAAAATTTCAAGTGTTTAGAATGTCACACTGACTCTTTGTGCATTGCCATTTCTGGGAAAAGTCTACAAGAAGTGATAAAAGAAGAAAAAAAGAAGAATTTTATAAGAATTATCATTAATGGTTTCCCGAAATTGCTTGTGAGCAGCACAGACAAGAGTTTATTTCTCAAAAAAAAGACTTTAAACCAAAAGACTGTTGTTTGATTCAACAGAAATTTGACTGACGCAATCCCGGTTTATTTAAGCTAAAATGGGAAGGTGATGGTTTTGTGGGGTTGTGTAGCAATACTTACTATTGCTTCGGTTCGTCATAGAAAGGTGTCAAAAGGATTAAACATAGCTCTAAATCCTTTTTCAGAAGAACACTACATGCACGTGCTTAAAATTAAGAAAGTGGGGTCGGGGAAAACGTTTCTTTTAGAGTAAAAACAATAGAATGTTTACGTGCAAACACAAACGAAAAGCTTTGTCCTATTTCCATCCAAAACGCAAAGTTGCCTCTGACGGTGTTTCGACTTCGCCGCTCGAAATTTAACTTTGTAACATCTAATAATGTTCTTAGTAATGTATTAATGTGTGTTCTACCCTACGATTGTCGTACTTTCAAGATGGTGTTTTTGTCAAGAAGGGGTGCTTTTCAACCTATTGAGAAGTATAATTTGTTTTTTTAGAATAATTCTTTAGCGCTGCTAAGAATCGAACTTCTTCTTTTTCATCTTCTTTCGGACTTTTCCTTCAATCAGGGGTAGCCACAGCGTATCGTGTTTCTCTAAACCGTCTTGTTTTTAAAGTCCGTCTCCTTCGCACCAACTCCCCCATATCTTCTTTCACTATATCTGAAAATCTTCTCTTTGGTCTCCCTCTTTTCCTTTTTCCCGGTAACTCCATTTTCATCATCTTTCTTCCTACGTACTCTTGGTTTCTCCTTATGACATGTCCATACCACCTCAGCCTGCCCTCCCTCATCTTCATTTCTAACCGTTCTACCTTAACTGTACTCCTGATGTACTCGTTTCTAATCTGGCCTTTTCTCGTCACTCCCATAGGAAACCTCAACATTTCCATTTCTGCAACTTCCATCTCTTCCACTTGTTTCTTTGTGACTGCCACCGTCTCAAGTCCATACACCATTGCTGGTCTTACCACTGAACTGTACACTTTTCCTTTTACTTTATCTGGTTACCTCCTGTCACAGATTACTCCCGATACTTTTCTCCAGCCGCTTCATCCTGTCTGCACTCTCTTCTTTACCTCCCTCTCACAACTACCACTTTCTTGCACCGTTGATCCCACATACTAAAATTCCTTTACTCTTGCCACTTTTATATCCTCCATCTTGACTGTTTCGTCATCATTTCCTCCATTTATGCACAGATATTCGGTCTTTGATCTATTTACTTTCATCCCTCTTCTTTCCAATGCATACCTCCAGTATTCTAGTCTCCACTCCACTTCTTCCCTGGTCTCCTTGCAAATCACAATGTCATCAGCAAACAGCATGGTCCACGGTGGTTCTCTCCTTGCTTCATCCGTTAGCCTGTCCATTATCACTGCAAACAGGAACGGACTTAACGCTGATCCCTGGTGCAGTCCAACCTTAACCTTGAAAATTTCTGTACTTCCTATTGTACACCTCACCACTGTTTCGCTTTCCTCGTACATATCCTGTACAAGTCGCACATAGTTTTCCATTATTCCTGATTTTTTCATGGAGTACCACAGCTCTTCCCGCGGAACTCTGTCGTTAGCTTTTTCTAGGTCCACGAATACACAATGTAGCTCTCTTTGATCTTCCCTGTACTTTTCCATCAACATTCTGAAGGCAAACATGGCATCGGTGGTTTCCTTTCCTGGCATAAATCCATATTGCTGTTTACTGATCTCTACTCTATCCCTTAGCCTGGCTTCAATAATTCATTCCCATATCTTCATTGTATGGCTCATTAGCTATATTTTTCTGTAGTTTCCACAGCACTGTGTATCCCCTTTGTTTTTATAGATTAGGATAAGCACACTGCTTTTCCGTTCTTCTCGCATCTGTTCATCCACTAATAGTCTGTTGAACAGTCTGGTCAAAAACTTTATCCCCATCTTGCCATACACTTCCAAACTTCTACTGGCAACTCAGCTGGGCCAACCGCTTTACCTTTTCTTATTCTTCTAAGTGCGTTCTTTACTTCTTCTCTACTGACGCAATTTACCTCTTCGTTAACCACTTCTGGTTCCTCTGTTCTAGGTTATCTGTTATTTTCCTCGTTCATCAGTTTCTCAAAGTACTCTTTCCATCTTCTTAACACTGCCTCCGAATTTACCATAACATTGCCGTTTTCATCCTTTATAACTCTCACGTGCTGTACATCTTTCCCTGCTCTGTCTCTTGCCTAGTCAATCTGTGCAATTCCTTTTCACCTTCTTTTTTTTTTTCAATCTAGCATACAAATCATCATACGCACGTCCTTTTGCCATCCATATGCCTTCTTTGCCTTAGTCTTTTTTTCTTTGTACATTTTGTTTAATATTTTCATCTCTTGTTTTGTCCCATGGTTTCTTTGCCTCTTTTTTTTCTTTTATGCTCTCCTTACCTTACAATCGCACATTTCCCTCAAGTTACTCCTTCTGCACATCACATAATCTATTGGGTACTTTTTACGCCACTTTTATACTTCACCCTGTGTTCATATTTCTTTTTGAAATAAATATTAACAAACGCCAAATCTATCCTTTTCCCAAAACTCACAACCATTGATATTTCCTTATTTTTTGTTCCAGCACCATACCTCCCCATTTTTCCTCATCCTTTATGTTTCCTTCGCCCACATGTCCATTAAGATCTGCACCAAAAATTGTCCTCTCATCTTTTGATACACTTTCTTTTAACCCATCCAGGTCTTCCCAAAAATTATTTTTCTCCTGCATGCTGTTGTTAACCTGTGGAGCATACGCGCTTACTATATTTAGGATAGACCCTTCTTTTATCTCCAGCTTTATGGCCATTAGTCTGTCTGACACCCTCTTCACCTCCAAAATACTTTCAGCCAGCTCTTTCCTCACCATTATCACTATTCCATTTTTTTTCATCAGGTCCGCTGTAAAATAGTTTGCATCCACCTCCAATGCTCCTTGCTTTTGTTTCCTGTAGGCATAATATGTCCACATTCCTTCGCTCCATCATATGTGCGAGCTCTCTTCCTTTTCCAGTCATTGTTCCATTTAAGGTACTCATCCTTATGAGTGGGCGTCTTCCTTTCCACACTTCCTGCTGCCTCTTCACTCGCCTTCCTCATCTCTTTCTCCTCTTGTTTTCACTATGTTTAGCAGTAGCATAATTTCCACAGGTGCTCTGCTGTGCGACACTTGAGGCGGTTGTTGGTAACCCAGGCCGCGACCGATCCGGTATGGATTTATCAACAATACGCGTTTGTCCGCTTTGGCAAAAAATTTTTACGCCGGATGCCCTTCCTACCGCAACCCTCCCCATTTATCCGGGCTTGTGATTGGCATCAAGAAACACAGAAATGTGCTTCTGATGGCTAAGTTCTGCTAAGAATCAAACACAAAACTAAAATTACAATCATCATGTTAAGAATCGAACCCACAAAAATCACCTTGCTAAGATTCAGTCACAAAACTAAAAAATCTTCAACCCCCTGCTAAAAATCGAACCCACAATCATCACCTTGCTAAGAATCGAACACAAAACCTTTTCAATCACTATGCTAAGAATCGAACTCACAATCTGTGAATCACAACGTTCCAAACTTTTCAAAAAAATTTTTAATCACTTTCCTAAAAATCGAACTCATGATCATATGATCAACCGTTCCACACCAATGCGCGCGTGACCCCGAAACAAAGAGATTACTCCCCACTTTTCCATTACGCACCACTGCGCGGCGCGTGAGGTCACCGTGACCCAGAAGTACGCAAGGGAAAATTGGCACTATACACTACTCGAGTCTTTATGGCGAATCTTGTCACGAGTTCGCGATGTCGCGATATCTATTTCCTAGATATGTGGCAGGGCGACATTGAAGTTTAATTGTGACTCTAGAGGCAGAAGCAAATCGATTTAGTCGGCGCAAAAATTGATCCCCACAATCCTAATCGTTTAGTTTTGTATCGAAAAAAAAGTGATTAGAATGACTTTGTTGCTTAAGATTTTAAGACTTTAACAGCAAAGTAGTGACGTCATCACTCACCGCGAGATAGTCGCAGCATCTCTCGGTGACGAACAAACCGAAATCGAGTCGGATTCTGTACCCGGGTCGGGCGGAGATATTCCACAGACAGTGCAATTCGTTGAAGTAAGCGTTCGGCCAACCCGGAGATTTCAAGGTTTGGGGTTCATTTCCAGCCCTGGCACTAAATCCGCATTTTACTGCAAACAGAATCAATTAGCTCAGTGTTTTATGAAAACTTTTGATCGTTTAAATCGATTTTAGATTGCAAGTTATAATTTATAATTAAAGTAAAAAATTCTAAAAATATATCTAGAAAAAAAAGTGATTTAAACTACTGTTGAAACTACAGAGAAATATAGCTAATGAGCCATACAATGAAGATATGGGAATGAATTATTGAAGCCAGGCTAAGGGATAGAGTAGAGATCAGTAAACAGCAATATGGATTTATGCCAGGAAAGGAAACCACCGATGCCA